>OX457135.1:5279694-5670013 GCA_949752895.1 Dendrolimus pini
CCATGGGCACCAAGTCAGGATCTGGTGACGAGATTCCAGGGAAATCGAGGGTGTCCATTACTTATTAAAGACCGCCTTGCGTCTAAATTCTTGGAGGAAAGCTTGTGTGCGCGCGTAGGTATTACATTTTTCACACGCGCTTACCTTTTTATATCCATGTTATGCAATCTTTCTTTGTAAGTATATACTCTCGAGGCGATTCCATGATCACCAAGTCAGGATCTGATGACTCAAGCCCAGAGAAAAGGAGAGTAACCCTTATTAAAAAACGCCTAAATTTTTCCAAAAAAATCCTTGTTTGTATAAGCGTGCCAGTATTACTCTTCCTTACTTTTTTGGAGACATGTTACGCGAATTCTCCGTCAATTGTGGAGCCGTTTTCAAATTGTCTTTTTTAACTAGTGTCTACTTAAATCGAGAGCATTTCTTGTTAAAGACACCGAAGAGTGTGATGGCAAATTTGTATTCGCGTGCCAGTTGTACAATTTCTACAGGTGCTTAATATATTATCTCTAAAGCTATTGAAGTATTTGCGGAACAAAAACTAAAAATTATGGTTTTTTTTAAGAAAGAAGTCGGTTAATTATTATGTTTTTGGTTTTTAGAGTGAAGTCAGTTTTGTTTTTATTTTAAAAAAATATTTTCAACATTCAGTCGATTTTCAGTAGCCATTATCATGGAACAAAAAGATGTCAAGAACCAACGAGTAAGCTTAAAGTTTTTATTTAGACTACCCCCAACTTGTTCATTTTATTTTTTAAATTAATAATTATTATTTACTCTATGAGAGCCTAATCTCACCGCTTCGCAACATAACGCTATAAACAATACGCATTTGATCACATCATTGCAATTAAATTATGAAATATCACAATTTATATGAAACGTAACCTGAATAGAATTCAAAATAACAAAACAAAAATAAATGATTACAGCTTTGTATAAAGCAATCAAACGCAGAAATTTTATAAAGGAGTTTATTGGCCGCTTTATACGCACGGTCGGTGGGCCTTGCTCAGTAGCAAGGACATGCCTTTACCGGACCCGACACTCAATTCTACCATTATACCGCATGAGTCATTGCAGATTGTCGTGACAGTCCACCGCTGATCTTTGTTCCGTGTTCAAAGGAATTATTTAGTAAGTTGTTAAATTCGAGCCATAGCATTTGTGTAAAGGAAGCCTTGATATAGATATTAAAGGGTCCTAGAAGTCAAAGAATAATTTAACTAGCCAAATGTGTACAACAATGACCTGAAGTGGAGAACGTTAGGCAAGACAACACCATTTTAGGGGAACGAATAATAATACATATTACGTATAAGTCTGTTTTACAGTTGCATTAAGCCTGCTTTACATTTAAATGAAGCCTGATTTACATATGCATCAAGCTACATTGATTTACATTTTCATCGAACCTGATATACATTTGCATCAAACCTTAATTACATTTGAATCAAAGATATTACAACAACGGGTTGTCTGGAAGAGATCGCTTCTTAGCGATAAGACCGCTCATTGTGCACATTTAGAATATTTTTAGGCTATAAGTTCATCTGCATTTTCTGTAATGGTGTACAATAAAGTGTTATCTATCTATCATAAATCAAGTTTGGCATCAAGCCTGATTTACATTTGCATTAAACCTGATTAATATTTGCATCATCTTTGATTTACATTAGCATCATGCATGATTTAATATACTTCAATTCATTTGCTTTAAGCCTTATTTACCTTTGCAGGAAGCCTGGCTTAATTTTGCATTTTAACTTGTCAAAATGTAGAGTTAAGCCTAATGTTTGGTCAGAAAAATTCCAGTTAAAGTTTAAAGTAAATAAGTTAAGTAATAAGACAATTAAGTAAATAGATATCTGTCCAAACAATAATAAGGACTTATTCGTATATTAAGTAACTACTGAAATAATACAAATGTGGAAGTTTTCAGTATGTATAGTCAAGTGGAGGATCGTTAGATATTTTTTTTATAAATCATTACGATGTTCTAACCTAACCCAGACACAGAAAGGAAAAAACACCACACGTGGCACTAGTTACGATAATATATGTAGGTATAGACATAAGGCACACACTGCGCATGCACTTCTTCACAACACCAGCATGTAACAGGTAGAGTAGAGTTGAGTTGTGTACAGTGTCTACATTAGTGTAAGTATAGTATTAAAATTAGAATAAATTAATATAATAAGTGATTAGTAAGGTACACCACAACACAAATATCTTTGAATAAATGTCACATACAAAAACAACAATTACCAAGATGCGTGTATAAATATTATCCCCGCAAATTGCTATTGCTCCTGGCCGCCATTTTGGTGACGTAACCGTAGCAGAACACTCAGTACTGTTAGCATCACTGGCCGGCGAGTACGCGTACATATCGAGTTGCGGATGACGTCACGTGAATGTTAATTTGACAAGGTTCCAGCGCATTACCAATTTGCGGGGATAATACTTAAAACTTTCTTTGAAATTAAGTTGTAAAAACGGGTACGGAACTCGAGTCCGTAGAGTTGTTAAATAAAAAATAAAAAAAACTGTAAAATTATGAAAAAATTGAAGGTGGCAATGGTCAGTTTTCGAAACCCTTCATTCTTTGCGGACTGATAAGCACACTCACTCAATATATTTCCCATGCATCTACTTTTGAGTGCAGACCTGTTCTTGTAGGTCAATTATAGTAGATTATTTTACATTCAGATTATTTAATAACTTATTTCTAAAGCTATTATTATTAATATATATTATCTAAAACATCTTAAAATCGGTGCTTAGTAATTTTCAAAATATAGTAATTTTTATGTTTTGCTTTGCACCGACTTCAAGATGTGTTAGATAATATATATTAATAATAATAGCTTTAGAAATAAGTTATTTTATACATTTTAGTTTTTTAGTTTTTGAAGTCGGTTTTTTTAAACGAAGTTTTTAAATTTTATTTGTTACTTTTTAGTGTCTAGCTATGTATGGGTGGACCTACAAATGGTGCCGCGCTTCTTAAAAAATATAGGTCCTAAGAACCCGGAACAAAAAAAAATTCGTAAAATGAAAACTACTGGGCCAAACTATGTCAAATTTTTAGGGGACCACATGGCAGCTATTCCGCGTCGAACAAAAAAAGAATCACGTAAATCGAATCATAAATCTCAGAGTAATTGGTGTACATATGGAACGGAGTGAAAATTATTTTCATGAAAAATGTTCATAAAATGAAAACTACTAAGCCAAACTATGTCAAATTTTTAGGGGACCACATGGCAGCTATTCTGCGTCGAACAAAAAAAGAATCACGTAAATCGGATCATAAATGACGGAGTAATCGGCGAACATATGGAACGGAGTGAAAATTATTTCCATGAAAAATGACCATAAAATGAAAACTACTGGGCCAAACTATGTAAAATTTTTAGGGGACCAATTGGAAGCTATTCCGCGTCGAACAAAAAAAGAATCACGTAAATCGGATCATAAATGGCGGAGTAATCGGCGAACATACATAAAAAAAAAGGAAAAAAAAAAAAAAAAAAAAAAAGATTCCGACGAATTGAGAACCTCCTCCTTTTTTCGAAGTCGGTTAAAAATGAAAACAAAATATGTTCAAAAATATATATTTTTGTTCTCATCACCATATTCAGCTTACAATCTACCCTCAACTACATTTTGACGTCATATCGAAGGGAATGTAAGCCAAAATCACAGGCCGCATTGTCCGCTACCCTACATTTGGACTATCAAGCGTTGCTATATCTTTACTATCGATAAAAGAAAATACATATATGACTACTCTTTTCAAAATATACATTGTAGCATTATTTTTAAAGTACTCGACTGCTAATCTCCTGAATGTATGTTTATCTGCAAGCACGTTGTTTTAAAGGAAAACAATGGTGAGCATTAATCAGTGATATTGTAGTCTAAAACGAATACTCTAGCACGACCTTAAAGAAAACGTAGTTTCCGACAGTGATCAAACTCTCATACACATTACACCAACACACGCACATAAAGTCAGACATTAATCTATTGTAGTACCCGATAAACATGTGTACGAGGCACATAGCAATGTTATTTATTAGAGTCATTGTATTCATAACGATAAAGATAACAGTCTTCTCAATACAAAATTATTTATAAAAAATATCTACTTTCTTCGAAGTTTTTAACTAGTGTTATTGAATTTCGCCAATTTTTTACATTAATCAAGTTAAGAAATGGCAAAATATCACAAATTCCTTTCTTTTTCATAAAATTCTTAACTCGGAAAATTTCTGTCACGGTACGTTTGAACGCCTATTAAAGGAAAAAATGGGCCACTGAGAGATAACTTGTTCTGTATTATTGTAAAATACAGTTTTTAAAGATACTTCGAATCTATGGTTACCTTTTCCTATTTTGAATTTGAGATTGAAAAATCGAGACTGATTTGTTCGAAGTACAATTTTCACTTTCAAGCACATTTTCGGAACTCGCAATGATGTTAGGGTGCTGATTATTTTATTTGTAAAAAATATAATACATAAGGATTTAGTTATAATAAAAAACTTCCTAATAAACATACGAAACAATAAACTAAATAACATATTCGAAACTTCCCAAAAATCACAAAAAATTGATACTTAATTTTAAACTAAAAATTTTGGTAAACATGCACGAGGGGTGGGGGGGGGGGGGGGTAATTCGGGTAGCTCGTCATTCACTTGCTGAATAAGGCGCTAATAGCACAGGGGCTCAATTCTGCTATTACTACCTCGTCAAAATCGCCGGACACTATTGTCTCAATCATAGGTTTGCCTAATTTCGGTATTCTGTTAATTCCACTGGAGCTATTGTATTTATGTATATTGTAAGGATAGAGATGTTTGTAGAAATAAATCAATAAATAAAAACAGATGCTATGCTCATAAAAAATGTAGGTGGCTTCAACGTTTTGTAAGACGATAAAAATATCTCAGTTAATTTGACTTCCAATTGCCCTTTTACAATAGTAGCTATCGACAAAATATCGATGCATTAACAACACTAGCGGCAAGTGAATTGTAAATTGCACTCCCGCCGCCTCTATATTCGTTCTGTCGAATCGTTCGATTGAATAAGCAACTGATATCGAGATTTGGCTTCGATTCGAACGTTTACTGCTCTACGCGGAATATGTTTCCTTGTTCAGCTGTATACTAAATTTTGGAAATATCACATTTAATACTATAGATTTTTTGAGGGTTTTAAGAAAGTCAGGATCTCTAATTGTTTCTACTAAACCACGGCAATTTTGATATTAAAAAAATATCGTTTTTTTTCTTTATTTTCAATGAAATTGAATATCCTTTACTTGAATAAATCATCATCATCCTTCGAGCGTTATATCCCGGTTGTGTTCGGAACGTTTGCTCCGACGCCCAGGGTTCGCTTTCCTATATTTTCTTTGTTACAGTTTTGATACCATTGTTACGTATGCGATCAATCACAACGTCAAGTCAGCATTTTTTTGATTGAATAAATATGCTTCACTGTGTGTTAAATGACAGTTTGTTAAGAGAAATAAAAGTTATTTATAAGATGCCTAATCGTAAATGACCGTTTAAGAATTTCTGTCTGTCTGATAAAAAAAATCACATACAGTCTCCAAATCAGCTCAACAGATTTCAATGAATATTTTTGGGACCGTTTTTTTATATTATCCGTGTAGGAACGGTGAAATAATACAATTTCCTGCGGCCGAGCGACCTGTCATAATAGGTGACAAAACAACCTACAGCCAGGTGGTAGGCTATTTGTCCGACTGGATGGCTACCACCCCTGGTCTAGAGTACGCCGCCATAAGAACCTTGAGTTCTGTTTCAGCATTAGTGACCAGGTTCCAGTCTTCCTTAAAAGAGCAGCAGGGCATTTGTAGCACATTTGGTGTTACAAATGTCCATACGCGATGGTAATCGCTTTCCATCAAGTGGGCCGTCTGCCTGTCTGCTGTAATATTTAATAGGTTCGCGTTTGACCGAAATTGTGTCCGATGTCAGGTGGAAATTTAATCTAAGACGGAGCACGCTTTTCTAGAAGATACCTGTTCACGCGAGACTTGAAGAATAAAATAGAACTAAATTATATGTTTCAGGAAAAACAGATGACGCTAAAGAGTTTCACTCTGATGAGTACGGTACGTATGATAAAAGTGGGAACATGGTGTTTCTTGCTTTATTGATATTTCTACCATATATCGGTGGTGTGAGCTCGTATGCTTGACCTGTGGTAAAAAGCGAGAGAGGAATTATTAAACTAAAAACAGCACCGTATGTTATAATTTAATATCTTTCAAGATACACAAGATATTAATATAAAGTACCTACGACACATGCAAAACGAAATGTCATGTACGACTAGTTTTAATCATATTAGGTTTTTCAAAGGACAAAATGAAAACAAAACTATAATGTAACAATTCAACCCTAATTATAATTTCAAACGAGTACCGAAAGTACTAAAAACACCAATTTGTGCGGATAATATCACTATAACAGTCATAAAGTCTTAAGAGGATAGTGGTTTGTGCTTGCTCCTCTAATGAAAGTTTTCATAACCATGAAATTTCAGGTAAAACTACATGAAGTGCCACTAACTGTATGGCTTTAGTTTAAAATAAACTGATTAAATGACGTGAATATACTTTAGACTCCGCATAATTTTTGATTTTTCAAAATCCGTAAAGTATTTTAATTTAAATATAGGTACACAGAGATTGTGAGTGTATAAAACCCGCCAACCACCTTTTTTATATTTTTTATTGCAGGAGTTTAGCAGACAGGCGGACGGCCCACTTGATTTAAAGCGGTTACCATCGCCTATGGACATTTGCAACACCAGAGGTGCTACAAATGCGCTGCTGCTCTCTTAAAGGAGATTGGAACCTGGTCACTAATGCTGGAACACAATTCAAGGTTGTTATGGCGGCATACTCTAGATCAGGGGTGGTCGCCAGCTAGTCGAGCAAACACCCTACCTACCACCTGGCTGTGGGTTTTTTTGTTGCCTCTTACGACAGGCCACCAAGCCGCAGGAAATTGTAGTATTTCTCCGTTCCTGCACGGATAAAACCTTAAATAATTATTATGGATACATATATTAATCTAAGACCTACATTAATAATAATGACAGCCCATTATTGTCCCACTGCTGGGCTTGTGTCTCTCAATTTCTTTCGGAAACGGATGGTATACCCGTTAAACTAAATGGTAGCCGCCCTGCAAAGTGATTGTTTTTTTTAATTATTGATTAAGGGGGATTAAATTTACTTGCACGTGAAGAAGAAGCTAAGGTGGACGTTCTTAGTCGACGTGGGTATAAGTGTATCTATTTAATGTATTTATTTTTGTTATTAGACAAACACACAGAAACTTAAGGCAACAAAATCATACTATTATCTTCAGCGGCTCTTAGTATGCGGAATCTTCGGGTATTTTTTAGCTGCAGATTCCACGCACACAACATGCATAGATTAACATTTACTAATAATATAACTAAAAGAAACTTCCACATACGTTTGTATCTAGTAAAAGTATCAATTAAATTAGAATATGTAACGAGATGAAACATGTTGACAAAGCCTACACAATCTCAATCCTCTTAGCCGCAACTATCCTACCATACGGCATACCTACTTAATTATTTAAACTTAATGTTGACCGTCAGACTGACCCGGCGAATGTGGACGGGCTTAATTATCTCTATTCTACCCACCGTTTTAACGACTCCCCGGTGCGTAATTGCTTGGGAACTGAAACTACATTAGTCCAGAGGTACATACATGCTGAAAGAAAAGACTGATTGGATGGAGTTTTTGATTAGGACCGGATCTTGTTATGTCTGTATTGATTGCGTAGGAAACGCTGCTCTTACGATGCCTATTGCGTTAAAGCTTTATATGTACAATGTACATACTAGTAAAAATAATCAAACTTAACCTTTAATAAATATAATACGGCATTTAATAGATATAATACGGCACTGTTGGATAAGAGTGTTTACGAAATAGCACCTGCAATATTTAATAAAATACCAAAACCGTCCAAAACAATATATTTAAAAGAAGACTAAAGAAATTACTATAGAACCAATTAATATATTTAAAACAAGAATAAAGAAATTACTAATAGAAAAATCATATTATTCCACAAACGAATTCCTTAATTACAAATTTGAAACATAATATTGTTACGAGCCACAGGACTCGAATTAAAATAAATGACGTTGGAATTATTAGAGTTTATTAGAACTGTACAAACACGTATAAAACAAGTACAAAATAAAACTGGATGCAACCAGTTCACACTGCACGATTCAATTCAATTCAACACGCGCAAAGTCCATCACTATGTCGCTAATCGAAAGTACTACACGTCTTAATCGTATCGTAGTCGTCGTTTGACTGCCCCATCCCCCCCGTTCGGGCATTGTTTTATACTAAACTGTATAATACCGAATAAAGGGGTCCCGTTCACGTACATCTGGCAAGATTCAACGCAATGCAATATAAACTAGGATTAATTAGTTTGACACTAATTACAGCCATAAAATAAGTACGATAACAATAGATGTTTTTAAAGTTTAATCACGAAGTAAATAAAAGAATTAGTTTTTACAACATGCAGGTGTGCGGTCTTTGCCGGTATGTAACAATATCAAAACATAATTAATAATAGTATTTTAGTTAAAGACATTAAAGAATTGACAATCACAGATTGAAATAATAATAATAAAACAGACATCTATATAATTAATAAAGGTAATAAATATTTTTCAAGTTACTTAATAAAATAAATATGAACTAACTAATTAAATAATGACGATTAAGATCCTGCTAACTTGCACACCAGTGGAACTGGTAAAATGTGCTGAACCATGTATTTCTAGAAATAACACGTATACACGATACGACTACATTTCTGCAAGAATTAATATTTCATTTCAAATATGTATATTTATTATTATATAAACTCATTTATTCGTATCTATTAGTAGTAGTAACTATTAGTAGCTAGTTCACTTATTATGATTAACTAGCTTTTGCCCGCGACTTCGTTCGCGTGTAAAAAGGAAGTTTAAGTAAGTAACCCCCCGATTTTGAAACATTCTTCATTGGTGCTCCGCTCCCATTAATCTTAGATTGATGATATATAGCGTATAGCCTTCCTCGATAAATGGGTTATCTAACACTAAAAGAATTTTTCAAATCAGACCAATGGTTCCTGAGATTAGCGCGTTCAAACAAACAAAAAAACTCTTCAGCTTTATAATAATAATATAAATTAAAACTACGTAGCAACAGTTTTATGCTTAGCATTTTATTTCATGTTTATTTCTTGTGACATAGAGTAATGTAACATTTATTATTTAGCCTATCTCCAAGTTGATCATGTTCATTTTAATCGTTTAATTTTAATTTTTGTTTATTGTTATTATTTACTCTATGGGAACTTTTTTCTTTTCTTTTACGAACTTTATCATTTAACTTGGATCTCTTGCGGATAATGTTTCTGACTTTATCCATAATTAATTAAAGTTATTGATCGTGTACATTTTATTGTGTCTTACATTGGTGTAAATGCATACGTCATATGTCAATATTTAACGTTAGTAACAATTAATAACAGCATCACATCACAAATTAACCTATCGTTACATCTGCGTGAAACAGTAGTTAGGTAACAGTAACATGTAAACCACGGAATGTAGTAATACTTTTATGATAAGTACTGTTACGTTCGAGCGGGGGTACGCTCTCATGGATTGGAAGAAAACACCAGTTTTTAACTAAACGCTTTTATTGACGTAAGTCAATGAGTAATCAGCCGCACTCAGTACCTCTCTGCAGGGTTGCCCCTATACGCACGACCAACGATGCACAGTGCCGACGACAAGGTGTCTCGCTCACAATACCGTCGCCGATATTGCGTAGACCACCTTCTGGTTCCGCAATGCTCGCCTCCGATATTGCCGCGTGTAGCTCGCTTCTGGTTCGTCCCTCGAGCTATGCTACACTCTTCCTTCACTTACTGACCACTGAACTCGTTAGTGTCTTCTATTAAACTCTTATTCCAGCTCTTTCGTATCGCACTTGTCGCTTGACTGTCTTGAACTGAACTAAACTCTAAACTGCCCGGTAGGCGCGCCTTACGCTGTTTATATACCCAGAAGAATTTTCTGGAACCCATCTATCTATCTCTGTCTCTTCCTTCCCGAACCTTCTATTCGGGAACTTTCGTTTATACATCTATCCCTTTCTAACATCTATCTATCTCTGTCTTTCGTTCATCGTCTATCCCTTTCTAAAATTTATCCATCCTTGTCTTTTCCTTCCAGAATGTTCTAGTTTTTTCTAAAAGTTCTAAAACTAACTAGATGGTTCTCCACCATCATTCGCCACACTACTTTATTGTACACAAAATAGTTACAAATAAAACTACAAAATAATGGTGATGTAGAAAGGCGAGCTTAACCCTAAAAAGAGTTTTCTTCCAGCAAACCTATGGGTCTAGTGAGAGTGGGAAGACAAGAGGCAGAGATTTTTACATGAAAGTTGTTACATAAAAGTATTTATTAAAAATAAAAAATACATTATAAACTATATACAGATATACATACATAAACTTACAAACACATATATCCAAATACAAATTCAAAAGTTTTTTTTTTTCAAAATAAATTCCACTGGAGAACACTTTTGAAGGTCATACATATAGGTTACAAATTAATTTTAATTCCTAGACTATGTACACCGCTTCGCAACGTGTTATTGATGTTAAGGAGAAGGAGCGGCAAGAAACTTCCCAGCAACACGTCTAGCTAAAATTGTTTTTCTTTATATTTCTTATTCTATCACAAGTTCTTTTTTTTTAATAAGTTTTATACAGAAGTATATTACAGAATGACTTTTGTAGAATTAATGGAGTTGTAGTAAACAGTGCATATTCAATAAGAAATACCTAATATATACATATATACTTAATACATATGTGTATATATATCAGTTACTTAGGATAGATAGTGTTTTTTAACTCTTCTTTTAAAAATGGTTTCCGACAGACTACGACAGACGTTCCATAGTTTGACTGCATGAACGGAAAACAAACTTATAATATTATTATTTTTATGTTTGCGTATAGGCAAACTAGCAGACGCGTCCACTTAATGGCAAGTGGCTACCATCGCCCATGGACATCTAACACTAAGGGAGCCGATGCGTTGCCTACCTCGTTGAGACTTTAAAAATCGGTTTACGCCCTTTTTGAAGAGCCCCATTTTGTAGCGCACTGGGAAAACCGCGGAGGGAGCTCATTCCACAGCTTGCTCATATATGACATGAAAGAGATAACTTCCAGGTGTCGAGGAAGTGTGGATGAACTCCCATTCGCCGGCGAGCAGTGCGGTGGTAAACATAGTTATAATAATAGTCGATTCAATTACAAATGAAAATTTGAGTTGATACGTAACACCATGATGGCATGATAACATTCATCTGCATACAAATACTTACAAGCTTAATAAACAACGTTGATAAATTAAAGCAATCCTACACGATGAATGTTAATCAGTACCAAGTATGTTGATCAAATTGTCTAAGTTGTGGAAACGAAGCAATGTGTTTGAAAATTACTACGGCCTCTTTAACCAGGCTTACTGACTAAAAATAAGGCTGGGTTTAGATGATTAAGTGTAATCCTTATCATTTTATTTTTATTTTACAATTTTTGGATGACTATCAGCAATTCACATTATAATAATAACACATTAGTAATAATGAGCTATTAACAAGTCATCACAGATAGAAATAAATTAAGATATCTAATCAGAGAAATAAGAAACAAAGAGAAAAGACAGTAATCATTTTTGTAAGTATTTATTTATATTTAACATAAATAAATAGCATAATAAAAAAACCTGCTCATTACACACTAAAATGCAAAATATAGATTATTGAGTTTATTTCTAAAACTAGACACCGAGGTACCCGTTATATCCAAATCATAGCTGCGAATTTATTTATTATAGGTAGGGCACGACCCATACAGAAAACTATATTGGCGATAATTCGTGTCAACCGATTTCAAAGCAAAATAGGGACTATGACGGAAAGAGTGTCGAGGAGGTTAATATGGGTCATTTTCACTTGAAGAAATCATAACTGAATATAATCTCCGAACCGACTGGACCGATTTAAATGAAATTTTGTATGATGGCAGCTTATATCCCTGGTCAACATATAGGATACTTTGATCCCAAACAATTAAAGAGTTCCCGCGGGATAGTTAAAAAATCGCACCACGCGGACGAAGTCGCGGGCAGAAGCTAGTTTTATATAATTAGCATGAAACTCTTTGATGCCACCCGTGATCAGAAGGCTGGCTCATATTTCGCCCAGCAAATAAGTATCGCCATACAGAACGGCAATGCAGCCAGCCTTCTGGACACGCTTCCATCTAACAGCGATTTGTTACACAGTCTATAATAGCTTATATTATAACTTAATATCAGTATTAAACATAATTCTTAATAGTAAATTTCAAGGAAATTTAAATTTTAAGTTTAAAAGTCCTGTAAATATACAAATACTACAACAAACACAAAATCGTCTCGAAGATAATTTTTCTATAATTGAATAAGTGCTTTAGCAATAATGCCTTCAACTCATATAATGTAAACATAGCTTTAGGTAGTTAGTTCTCAAGGACGAAAGGCTCAGAAAATCGATGTCAAGTTCTCTTAGTTTTACTTTCCAGATAAAGTAAGAATTTCTCTACTGCTTTTGAAAGTTCTTTGATCCTTATCTTGAATACTTTCTACTTTAATTATTTTAAATGGTTTCTAAATAAAACGCAAATTATTTTATTTTATAATACATAATATAAAATTTTTGAAACATAACATAATCATTAGCGTAATGACCATCTACAAGTTCATTAATTAAATTTAATTTTGATTTACATATAACTCCTTTGGTAATTTGCCTTTAAACGATTCTTTAATATTATGTAGTTTTGGTTCTTGTTCCAAAAAGAACTCCTTTTGGCACAGGTGTATTATTTTACCATATTTAAATTAATAAAAAAGCATATTTCTCTCTGGCCATTGGAGGTTTATTCACACTTCCTCAACAGTTGACAGTCGTTCGCTGTATGTGGCACTCTCTCCTTAACAAGCTATACCATGAACTCCTGCCCACGATTTTCCCCGACTAAATTAAGGGGCTCTTCAAAAAGGTCATATACATATTGTCACATGCCGTCCAAAAATGGATGCACACCTGTCTGCCATAAACCTGGTTTATTACCTTTCCCGCATTTGGACTTCTTTTTTTTACTTCGTGTATTACAATTAGAAATTAACAATTTACAATTAGAAAATTGCCTATTTTTATTGTACTTGTTTTATGGCAGTCATTAGGCAACTGTGTTGAACTAATTCTTGTTGTAATTGTTTTACGTCGAGGCATATCGTATTTGTATAGAATAAAAGGAATGCCCGGAACGGAGGGGTGAGGCAGTCTAGCGAGAACCACAATCAAAACAAGACGTACCTTCGATAAGCAATATAGTGACAGACTTTGCGCGTGTTATTGAATCGTGCAGTTTTTACTGGTTGTATCACGTTATATTTTTACCTGTTATATACGTGTTTGTACAGTTCTAATAAATTCTATAGTAATTCCAACGGCATTTTAATTCGAGTCCTGTAGCTCGTAATAATATATAGATACATATATAGGCTGTTTTAAAAAAATCGCTTAAATCTTTAATTTTCCTTTACGATATCGTTCTCGTCTAGACTGTCTTGACTCTCACCTCATCAGTATCCCTCGTAGTACCAAATCTCAAAATACGTCCTATCCTTAACAAATTGTTTCCCGTGCCCTGTAGCAGAACTAATTAAGTAATTGCTCGTCTTACTAAGTCTAAGTTTGTGTTAAAAGTCGCATTTTAACACAAAATTTAATAAAGTAGATATTTTCTATCAGCCAAAACTAATTTTAAAATGTAAGATTTTAGAGAAATTAGGATCACAATTTCAATGTTTAGTAGGTACCATAAACATGAAACCTGCCTGTGAAACGCCTCTATAGTTTTTATGTATGTATAATATGTATTTGTGCGTATTGTATATGAATATTATAAATATATAAAAATATTTTTATCTTATTTTCAACGTAGTTAATAATTCAAAATTTGTATATTATTATTTTTAGTTAATATTGTATATACTTATAGGGGCACTTCAGCATCTATCCGTGCAGGAACGGAGAAATAATACAATTTCCTGCGGCCGGGCGGCCTGTCGTAAGAGGCGACAAAACAACCCACAGCCAGATGGTAGGGCATTTGCCCGACTGGATAGCTACCATCCCTGGTCTAGAGTATGCCACCATAATTTATAACAACAGAGACCCACGAAAAAATTGTTAATTAACAATTCAATAAATTTATAAATAATGATGATAAAACTTTTACTCTCGCGGGATCATTTTCTTTGAAGTTTTAAGATAATACCTGAATTTTTTCAAATTTTTAAATTAATATTTAATAGCAAAAAAAAAATTATTTAAAACTTGCGTTCATTAAAGTAGCGGCGCGCGCATATAAAACTGCCGCGCGGAACCCGATTTTCCACGTTAGATAAAAATTATAAATATTGGTGCTACGATTTCGGGAGTCGAGAAGTTTTTACTAAAATGCTCTTTCAGAAACTTTTATAATATTTAAGATATCGCTCATACTTTTTGAGATTTTCCCAAAAAGCTGGACGGCAATTTTTTTTTTCAATTTTTTGTTAATAACATTTGTAATATTTATTGGGAGAAAAAATCCAAAAAACTGCTTTTTCTAGATGCTATTCCGGATCGAATGAGCCATCAACCATATTTTTAAGAGACTGGTAACTATTATTCGTAGAAAATAAACTTCTCAACTAGACTATTGGAACCATTGAATTTGTGCGGCAATGGGTTGTAACTTTACTATTTAAGTAGCCCCATAGGAAAAAATCAGCACGCGTCAAATCTGGCCTCCTCGATGGTCAATTGATGTCTCCACGGCGACTTTTACTCTTTAGGGAATAAATCATGGGGAGATTCCAAGGAGTCATTTGTAAGATGGGAAATGGCTCCATCTTGCTGATTAATCTGGTGTATCCAGAAAAGTGCGAATCATATAGCAATATCTATCGGTCAAACAAAAAAACCATTTTGAGACATCCTGTATTAAAGTCTCGACGAAATAGATAACGTTATGAGCTCCCTTAGTGTTGCTGTCTGCAAGAACAACGAGAACTTAAGAGTAATCTATACTCTGAAAGTAACCACTTGCCATCAGATAAGTGACTTTAACATACTTCTAAAATGAGTAGTTTCTCCATTCGACTGTATGTTTGTTACGCGATTTTTTCATGAATTGCTGACAGATTTTCAATATTTTTTCTTTATTCCAAAGAATATACTCCTGTGGTGGTACCATTATCACCAATTCAGGATCTGATGAGTGGATCCCAGGGTAATCGAGAGCAACCCTTGTTGAACAACGCCGAGCGCCTGCACTCTTGGAAAGACAAAACTTGTATACGAGCGTCAGTAGTACAATTTCTACAGGCGCTTAAAATATTCTTTCTAAAGCATTCAATCAATTAATTTTTGAAGTTATAATTCTTTAGGCGCGTTAGGCAAAAATGATGAGAGTAAATTTTAAAAAAAATCTACGATGCGCGCGCACACCGTCACACGAAAAACCTACACCATGAAGTTAGCTATAGTCAACCGACACCTTGAAGTTAGCTATTAGTATAGTCAACATTTTAGTTTTTCTATTGTTAGTGTCGTTTTTTTATCTTGTTAGGCCAAAGAAGTATAACTTCTAACGCGTGTAACACAGACACTATTTTTTTTTACAAAAACTAAGCCGACTTCAATTGAAAAGCAAAATATAAATATTTTTACAACGTCTTAAAGTCTGTGCATTTTCCAATTTTCATGTTGCTATTATGTTTCACTTGGCACCGACTTCAAGATGTTGTAGTTGTTGTTAATTTTTGTTTTTTAGTTTGAATTCAATTTGTTTTCTTTATAAAAAATACATTATTACCTTATACAGAAAAAGGTGCAATATTCTTAAATCGCTCGTTTCATGCGACTTCCACCAAACAAAACCTGACAGGAACTTTGGCAGTACTGAGCTAATTTGAGCTGACATTGACTAATATAACTTTAGGCAATGGCACGTCTTCTCCAATACGCTTCTCGCAATTTTCTTTTCTCATCCTACATTATGAATTAAAGTATACATTTATTATAACTCACATTTTTCTTCGTCAATGTTTTCGTATTTCGTAAAGTTATCAAGTGTTGTACGAATAAATTACAGGCTAATAAGGCTTTTTTGATGACTTTACTTTTTTAGCTGGTTGAATACACAAGACGACAGTCTGTATGATAGTGTTCGTGCTGAATTTATAATAACAGAATAAGTAGAACTTTAAGAAACGTTTTATTTAACTTTCGAACGAAGAATATCGATTTTGTACAATGTACTATAATTCGCTTCCTTAGAAAGCTACATATGCATTCGGCAAAACTCAAAGTGAGAATCATAGATAAAATAAAACAGATGAGCTTCTTTAGAATACAATATCAAAATATAATTTACCCTGTCCGATAGATGGTGCTACAATCGGTATTACATTCCTATATATACCACTAGATGGCGCTACAATACTACATTCTAATAAATTCCACTACAAGGTACTAATAAGTTATAACTCGTTCTCTAGTTTAAACAACGTATATAAATCACTATAATTTATGCCAAAAAGTTACGATAGTTCAAATCAAACTTCATGTAAAAGTTTGCGAGATAAACCAAATATAATCATAACTTGTGGTTTCATTCGTGCTCTTAAGATCTCGTTAGTGCGCTGTATTTACTCAACAATATTGCACAGCGCCATCTTAACTGAAGTTTAGTGGACTAAATGGAAACTAAACACAATTTTTGATGTTCCTGGACCACATGATGGCGCTAGTTTCTGTACATTTTTTTATGTCGGGGAGATCCATTGGGATAGCGAGAATGATATTTCGTCACTACATCCGCACGCTTTTATATCCGTTTAGTAAACCCAACTACCCGCAAGTATTACAATAGTACAGTAATAAATAGGTGGCACTACATAGATTTTTTTATTAACAGTAGATACTTTTGTTTTCCTTCACCTTCTCTTAATCATTTAAGATCGGTTTTACGTCTTTTCCTTCGATATACGTCTATTCTGACATACGTCGTCAGTCACACACAAATCATCATGTTATCCTTTACATAAGCCATCCATCTCTTTTTTGGTTAACCTTTACATTTGCACCCATCAATCTTTTTAGTAAGTTCAATTGTCTGTCATGAAAATGAAAAAAAAAATGCATTTTGCAGAACACGAATGGCGTTGAAACTGAAACCCTGCAGACATTTAGCAAATAATGTTCTCCACAAACTTTATATGCATAAAACACGCTGAAACTTTATACAATGTTTGCGTAAACATACGTTTCAACGTTTCAAACATTTAGTTTGACTAATAACACAGCCATTTGAAGAAAAGTTGATAACGTTTACTCTAATGTTTACTATTGTTACCAGCTACAGGACTCGAATTAAAATAAATGCCGTTGGAATTACTATAGAGTTTATTAGAACTATACAAACACGTAAAAAACAAGTACAAAACGAAACTGGATGCAACCAGTTCACACTGCACGATTCAATGCAATTCAACACGCGCAAAGTCCGTCACTATGTCGCTAATCGAAAGTACCACACGTCTTAATCGTATCAGTAGTCGTCGATTTACTGCCTCGCCCCTCCGTTCGGGCATTGTTTTATACTAACTATACAGTACAAAAAAAATCGACCGCGTGGCAGTGCACCGGTCGGCATTCGGAAATACCAGTGAATTTAATAACTAACTTCTAAAACGAGGAGATTCTCAATTCGATTCTATGGTTTTTTTTTTGTATCTTTGTCACGCAATTTCTCTGTCAATTTTCAATTGTTTTCTCTATTCAAAAAAGTATACTCCTGAGATGTTCCCATTGTCACCAAGTCAGGATCTTGATCACCATTCTTGAAGAGCACCAGGCGCCCTACACTCTTAGTACAATATGCAAACTTCGCGTGCCAGTAATAAAACTCCAGGCTCTTATAATATATATTATTAGTTCTAAAGCAACTAAAAAAGAAGAAAATATATTTTTTACCAAACAAAAGCCGACTTAAACTAAAAAGCAACAAACAAATATTTTCAACAACATCTTGAAGACGGTGCTAGGTAAAACATAAAAAAACAAACGCATCGACTTCGATATATTATAGAAACTGTTTATCTTTTGCTTGTTAGTTAGCAGTCGGTTTTGTTATTATTAAAGAAATCTTATCCTAGTTTTAGTTTAGACAAACTTTTTGCCAATTGTCGGAAAGTTCAAAAGTAATAGTTTCCAAAAATTGGCTAATTACGCCACGGCCACGCCAGTGACGGGTTCTGTACAGATAACGAACGTTTACTGTTTTTGTAATCTAGCTACGGTATTCTAAATATACATTTTATGATGATACAATAAAGTTGATTGTATTTTTATACTAATAAATAGAATCAACTTTATTGTGTCTTTATCTATACTAATATTATAAAGCTGAAGAGTTCGTTTGTTTGTTTGTTTGAACGCGCTAATCTCAGGAACCGCTGGTCCGATTTGAAAAATTATTTCAGTGTTGGATAGTACATTTATCGAAGAAGGCTATGGGATATACATCATCATGCTAAGACTAATAGGAGCGGAGCAACAATGAAGAATGTTTCAAAATCCGGGGGTTTTGAAAATTAAATCCACGCGGACGACGTCGCGGGCACAGCTAGTATCTATATATTTTTTTATGCCTAGTCTAGCCTATTCCTAGTCAAATATAAAAATAGACATTGTACGGAAACACTACATCTATAACAAGCCACAGGCTACACTTTAGGGGTTTTATGAAATAGAGTGGACAATGGTGTAGTAACAATTCGAGTTGGACCAAATTTGAAATTCAAATCGTAGCCTAAAATTGTTTAAGTTTTATTAAAAGTTATTTTCAAGTGGGCCTTCAGGGAGAAATTCTAAGCTATATGAAATAGCGAAAAATGCTTAAAAGAATCTTGAGACTAACTTTGACGAAAACTATAGTGGTATCATGATTAGATAAAAAAAAAATCTATTACACTAAATCAGGAATCGAATCGGGTGATTTAAAAAAAAATAAACACATCCTGTAATATTATAGCAAATTATAGCTTGTAAAGATCAATTTCTGTGAAAGAATTTCAAACGGAAAACCAAGGGAAACCACACAAACGCAAACCAAGTGTATATAGCTAAATTAGCTTCGACACGTTTTGCGTTTGTAGTAGTATTTATATTTCCAGCACTTCTAAATTTGAAATTTAGTAATTAAAAAAAAGTGTGTGTGTACTTATGTACACGCGTTAGAAGTTATACTTCTTTGGCCTAACAACATAAAAAACGACACTAATAATAGAAAAACTAAAAGGTTGACTATAGCTAACTTCAAGGTGTCGGTTGACTATAGCTAACTTCATGATGTAGGGTTTTCGTGTGACGGTGTGGGCGCGCATCATAAAAATTTACTCTCATCATTTTTCCCTAACGCGCCTAAAGAAGTATAACTTCAATTAGTGTAGGCGACGCACACACATGTATAGATATAGAGATATTTTTTAACTTATTTATATTATTTTCAAAAAACTAAAGTATGTTTTAACGATTTTCAACTTTTTGAAGCGCGGCTTATTATGTCCGCTAGTCGCGCTATTTACGGCAAAATATTTGTTATTTTGTAATTAAAATACGGGCAATACGACGGGGTGTGCTACACGGTGCTATTGGCTCAATTTGAATATTAGTGTCACACGAGTCTCCGATCGACGCGAGCGCATCCGCCGGACAAATAATTCCCAACGCCGTGTACACACCCCCTGCCTGGCAGCCATATTTTTTGGTGTTTTATTTAAATACTACTTGTATCACCTACATTGTGCCTTGGTTCTTCGACCCGGAATGTATAAGACACCACCGTCAGGCATTTTAACACGGCGGCAGAAGATGGAAGGCGGATTGACGGCCACATCGGAGCCAATGTTGCCGATCGAACGCATGGCAACAAGAGTAACGCGCAGCCATGTTGTCGACACGCAAATAAAAAAATCGTCCCCTAAGGATTTTAACCCTTCGATTTTATCGAAGAGATCTACGGCGTCGTCCATTGCAAAACGAAAGCAACTAGAATATGAAGCTGCTCAAGAAAAGGCAAAGATAGCGATGGAGCTAATTGACAAAAAATTGGAAGCTGATTTAGCCCAAGTCGACGCTGATGAGGCAGAAGAAAATAGTAGATGCAGTGATGCCCCCTTAAACGACAACGTGAAGTCGCACGTCGAGGAGTGGCTAGACCAAGGTCAGGCCGCAGTGGCCTGTGCAGCCGATGATAAGCCCCCGACGTGCCCCATTGCACAGCCAGCTGAGGACAGCGTCTCGCAACTGGCACGTACATTGAAAGAACTAATTTCAAAATCAACAGGTCACCAGGAGGAACGTCTCCTAGGGCGTCTCGCTACGCCCCGAGAATTACCAGCTTTTACTGGAGAAAATATTCAAACCGAATGGCTATTCTTCAAAAACGCATATTATGAATCCACGCAAGTGTGTAATTTCAGTGACAGTGAAAATCTGTGGCGGCTGCGCAAGGCCCTCCGTGGTGAAGCTAAGGAAGCCGTCATAGACCTGCTCATCGGCAATACTCCACCTGACGAAGTGATGGAGGCGCTGGAGTTCAGGTTTGGCCGCCCAGATATGATTATACACCATTTGATAAATCAAATAAAAAATTTGCCAACATTAAGTACTAATTACCAATATGACCTAGATAAATTTACAATAAAAATAAGTAATTGTGTAGCAGCTCTTAAAGGTACTAAACAAAATGATTATATAAATAGCCCTGAGTTGTTATCAACAATCATTTCGAAATTACCTACGAATTTATTAAGTCGTTGGATGGATTTTGCCATTAAAAACAAAGATAAATCTCATCCAAAGCTACAATTATTATCTTCATTTCTTAAAAACGAAACGCAAGCAATGGCAGAGGTTGGAATATTATTGCCTCGCGAAAAGAAGCCACAGGTGACGGTACATATGAATAAGACTGTGCACAAAACTCGCTACAACAGTAATCAAGTGCTCACTACAAACATCGAAAGCATATCAGGCTTTAACAAGTGTAAATTTTGTAAAAAGTCACCTCATTTTCTACCAGACTGTCGTCCATTTAAACGAGCATTGACAAGAGATCGTTGGAAACATGTTAAAGCAAGAAACCTATGTTTTTGTTGCCTAAAAAGTAGACATGACAATGATATTTGTCCAGAACCACCGTGCGAAGTCGATAATTGTGGCCTAAGCCATCACAAATTATTACACTATAAAAAGCCCACGGCCCCGCATACGTCGTCAGCTGACAGCGAGGAGCAAGCCACAGCCGTGATCGACGAGTCATCTACCGTGGCTCATATAAGCTGCGCGGCAGCGGCTACCCAGAGCTACGACGCGTCGTGCAACTTTCAACGCTCGCGCCGCGGCAGCGGCCCCGGCGTCATGCCGTCCGTCACTGCAGCGCCCCGCCATTAGCTGGCCGAAAACTACGTTGCGTTAAAAGTGGTTAAAGTGCGGTTAACAGGACATAAAGGTAATGTGATAACCTATGCTTTATTAGATGATGGTGCTTCAATATCTATGATTGAGAAAAAATTAGTGGAACAATTAGGACTTCAGAGTTTAAAATCGAACTGTATTAAATTAATAAACGCATTTGGTTTAGAAGTATTTCAACATGACGCCCCTAAAGTGTCAGCAAAAATATGTGGTTACGATAATATTAACTACGATATTTGTCTACGTCAAATTGATCAGTTAAAATTACCTAGGCAAGATTTGTCATTTATTAAAAATATTAACTGTAAACACTTGTCCCATATTAAAAATTATGTTTGTAATGAATGTGTTTTGCCTCGCCTACTTATAGGGGAAGATAATTATTTTCTTTTAGCTCCTTTAGAAATATTGCATAGCGACAATAATCATGAGCCCTATGCAACAAGATGCCGATTAGGGTGGTCTATTCACGGCTGCTTTGGTCTCACTCACACTTCAGCCGACGAGCATATCTTCCATGTCGCACACTCGGAACAGGTGAGTCACATTGATTTAAATGATTTACTTAAAAAATCTTTTGAACTAGATTGCATTGGAATTTCAACCTTACGTCGTGAGAATACGGCACACTTGAGAGCCGTGAATATTTTAGATAGCACGTCACGTTTATTAGGAGAAAAGTGGGAGGTAGGTTTGCCTTTTATTAAAGACGACTTTACGATGCCCGATAGCTATACTTATGCACATTCACGGTTGAAAGGGTTATTGAAGAAATTCCAAAAAGATAACGAATATGCAGATAGATACAAGGGGGAAATAAATAAATTATTTCAACAAGGTTATGCCCGAGAACTTAAGGTCAATGAACTTTCGGCTAGCCGCGTATGGTATCTGTCGCATTTTGGAGTACAAAATGTAAACAAACCTGGTAAACTTAGACTAGTATTTGATGGAGCTGGGAAAGTAAATAATTTAAGTTTGAATGATTATTTACTCACGGGACCCGATTTATTTAATTCATTATTAGGGATAATGTTACGATTCCGTGAACATAAGTTTGTTTTGATTGGAGACATAAAAGATATGTTTCTTCAAATTAAAATTCGCCCTGAGGATCAAAATGTTTTACGATTTTTATGGCAGGAAAGCGTCGACGCCCCTCTAAAAGTATGTGTAATGCAAAGTCTCATATTTTGTGCGACCTGTTCTCCTTTTATTGCACAATATATACGCAATAAAAATGCATTGAAATATCAGGATTTATATCCCGAGGCTGTGGATGTAATTGTAAATAATCATTATATGGATGACTGTTTACATTCATGCCCCACAGAACAGAAGGCAATTGAATTAATCCGTGACATTACGAATATTCATAAAAAAAAGCGGGTTCGAGATCACACGTTGGTCGAGCAATAGTAAAAATGTACTAAATAGTATAGCGCATGCCGCGTTTGCTCCCAGCGCACTGGAGTTCAAACACGGAGCTACGAATACTAGTGAGCTCACGCTCGGATTGATGTGGCATCCGAATAGTGATACGTTTAGTTTTAAGATATCACTCGACCGTATACCACAGAATATTCTAAATGGTTCTGAACCGCCTACAAAGGCCAAAATGCTTAGTATTATAATGTCTATATTTGATTTATAAGGATATTTATCACCTTTTTTTGATAAATGCAAAAATAATATTTCAGGACGTTCACCGCAGTGGGGTCGAGTGGAACTGCCGCATCCAGTGTGACGAACATACTCGGTGGCTGAATTGGTTGCAGGATTTGCGACAGCTGAGCGGCTTGTGCATTCCACGGTGCTACGCCGATGCGAGTGAGTGGACGCAGTGCTATCCGTCACGCAAAGTATGTCAACTTACTATGATATTATTGATAAACAAATGCACATATTTTGCGACGCTTCTATAAAAGCGTATGCAGCGGTCGTTTATTGGCAATTTACACGATCAGATGGTTGCGTATTAGTATGCTTTGTTCTTAGTAAAAGCAGAGTAACTCCTTTGCGCCCCATATCTATCCCTAGGTTAGAATTACAGGGTGCGCTTATAGCTGCGCGCTGGGCCGATACTATACAGAAGGAACATAAATACTAAGTAACAGTCGGTCGTAAACGTCAGAAAAGATACGGTATGATATTCACTTGCTTGACTATACGAGCTATCCATATCGAACTGACTGAGGACCTTTCAGCTGATGCCACAATCATGGCGCTTAGGCGCATGGCAGCTCGTCGCGGAGTACCTGATGTTATCATTTCTGATAACGGCACGAATTTAAGGGGAGCAGATGCAGAGTTAAGGCGGAGCATAAACGAATTAAACACCGATGCCATTCGTGATGACGGTGTTGTACGTGGTGTCGATTGGCGGTTTATTCCGCCAGGGGCACCTCAGATGGGGGGTCCTGGGAGAGCATGATTCGTACTGTAAAATCATCCCTCAAAGTAATCCTCAAAGAGCGTGCTCCACATCCTGATACTTTGCTGACATTGCTAGCAGAAGTTGAAGCTTTAGTTAACAGTCGTCCAATTACTCATGTGTCTGTAGATACCCGGAAGCACTCACCCCCAATCATTTTTAATAGGTTCCTCGACAGCTAGCTGTTCATTTGGTAAATATGATGACTCAGATTTGTATCTTCGCAAGCGTTGGCGTGTAGCCCAGAGGTTAGCAGATATGTTTTGGAGCCGCTGGGTAAAGGAGTATCTACCTACGCTGTTGCCACGACAAAAGTGGGCTACAGATGGGAACCCACTACAGGTAGGCGATTATGTTATTATATCAGATCCGAATCTGGAACGTAGCTGCTGGCGGCATGGAGTTGTGAGTGCGACCATTCCGGGCTCTGACGGACGTGTTCGTATTGTAGATGTGCGCACACGCACTGGAGTATTGCGTAGGCCTGTAACGCGCGTCGCCCTTTTATCACCACGGGATGGTAGCGCTAAGTAATTAGCACTAAAGGGGGAAAATGTAGGCGACGCACACACATGTATAGATATAGAGATATTTTTTAACTTATTTATATTATTTTCAAAAAACTAAAGTATGTTTTAACGATTTTCAACTTTTTGAAGCGCGGCTTATTATGTCCGCTAGTCGCGCTATTTACGGCAAAATATTTGTTATTTTGTAATTAAAATACGGGCAATACGACGGGGTGTGCTACACGGTGCTATTGGCTCAATTTGAATATTAGTGTCACACGAGTCTCCGATCGACGCGAGCGCATCCGCCGGACATATAATTCCCAACGCCGTGTACACACCCCCTGCCTGGCAGCCATATTTTTTGGTGTTTTATTAAATACTACTTGTATCACCTACAATTAGGATTAATGTTAATACTTATTATTTTATCGTTTAATATTATTAGTTTCATATTAAGTACCTACCTATAAAAATATATGAAAAGAATTTGTTTATGTGCTGACAGTATACTACTACTACTACAAACGCAAAAACGTCTCGAAGCTAACTTATCTGTACTGGTTTGAAAGAAACGCTTCACTTCATTTGACCCTATTGTTAACATAGGCTCCGTCTATGCTTTTATTTGTTCGTCTGAGGAGACAGCTAAATAAAGTGTCAAAGCGAAACTTTTTACGTCTCTTCTGAGTTCTGAGCTTATGGTATACTACTGCGATTTTTTTAACAAGAATAACCAACTTTAAACTAAACCGCGAAAATTAAATAGTTAACTCTTAACTGACTTCTCTCCATAACATCTTGAAATCGGTGCTAAGAAAAATATAAAAAAATTGACCAACATATTTGCAAAATATAGTAATTTTTATGTTTTACTTCGCACCGACTTTAAGACGTAGAAAGCAGTCGGTAAAATATTTATTTCTTGCTTTTTACTTTGCAGGCGGTTTTGTATTGGTAAAAAAAAACTTTTTAATTGGGGACCATCTCGCGAGTACACAATTTCTAATAAAAAATTAAATTGAAAATCGGTCCACAATTGACAGAGAAATCGAGTATAGAACATACAAAAAATAGACGAATTAAAAACTTCCTTCTTTTTGAAGTCGGTTAAAATACTGTCTTTATGTTACACTTTAATGCTGTACTTTGACTTTCCTAGTTGTTATCGCGACACCTGAGGGCCTAAAGTACTTACGACTTTGGAGAATCACGAAGTGAAAGTGACACGTGATATACTGGTAGACGTAAGACATAGCATAAAGTTCCACTTATTTTTTTTATATGCAGGAGTTCAGCATACAGACAGACGGCCCACTTGATAAAAAGCGGTTACCATCGCCTACGGACATTTGCAACATCAAAGGTGCTACAAATGCGCTGCTGCTCTCTTTGGGGAGACGGGAACCTGGTCACTAATGCCGGAACACAACATTAGGTTGTTATGGCGGCATACTCTAGACCAGAGGTGGTCCTGGCTGTGGGTTGTTTTGTCGCTCCTTAAGCCGCCCGGCCGCAGGAAATTGTATTCTTTGTCCGTTCCTGCACGGATGGAATTTAAACCTAAACTTTAAATTGATACTTGTCATATTCCTCACATTGCTACGAGTTACGGGATAAAGTAAGTTTAAAATGCCGTTGGAATTACTATAGAATTTATTATAACTATACAAACACGTATAGCACAGGTACAAATATAACTGGACACAACCAGTACAAATGTAATACACGATTCAATAACACGCGTAGAGTCCGTCACTATAAAACTTATCTAATGTACACACCTCTTGTCTCGCTTGTGGTCATCGATAGACTGCTGCACACCACCGTTGCGGCATTGCTTTATACTGTCAAATACAATATGTCTCGACACAATACTCGATCGCTTGGAGAGTTTTTTAGAAACAGCTTGTATTGTAAATATGAGACACCTGGCAATGATCGCAATACGACAATAGGCCTTAAGACATTATAATACACAATGGGCTATTTCTAATTACAAATTTTAAACGAAAAATAAACAAAAGAAGTCCAAATTCGAAAGGTAATAAAGTATGTGTTTTATGGCAGGCAGGTGTGCATTTACTTTTGTCGGCGTGTAACAATATAATGAATCTGCCAAAATCTGACATCTGTAGATCCTCTGAATCATAACCGATTACATTTTCAAGTCTTAATTAAACAAAGCTAATACTAATAAGACGTCCCTTTTATACAAAGATTCTTAATTTTCTTAAGCAGAAATTTGTTTCACATCTTAAATTAGCGTTTTCATATTTCCCTCCGGCAATTAATGTAATAGGAATCCTTGGGCCCTTATAAAATTGTTTTATGTATAAAATGAGATACTACACCTTTGATTGAATTGTTATAAAAAGTTATTAAAAAATATCATTTAATTTAAAAAATTTAATAACTATCTAAACATGTATGAACTTACTTATAATCGTTTGTTAAATTTTAATAAACTGCTCAGCAACTGATTAGTGTAATCTCACCTATAAACTCCTCTTAAGGATAAGAGGTAGTGAAGTAACTGTCAAAAATAACCAATATCGAGAGGTAGCTTAAGCGACTGCTAAGAAAGAAGCAATTTTTATTTGAAACAGCCGATTGTCATCGAGTACGGGAATAAGGGGACCGAATCTGTGTATAAAAATATATCAGTAAATGGCATTAAATTGGTGGCGCTACCGTAGCCAAAGGGCTAATTTTTAAATAAAATGCTAAAAGTTTTATAAAATCACTAGGGTAATATTAAATTACTTACTTAAGAGATGGCTAATCCTTTCTCAACGAGATTATTATAAGTAAGACCCGTATTTGTTACATATTCAGAACATAAATAAATCAGGATGCAATAGTTCCTTTAGTTTTATATCCAACTTGATCGACAGTTTAATTTAGCCGTCAGTAAACCAAACCCAGTTTACGCAGAATGAGTGACATATCGACGTTAACCACTTATTTTAGGACTCCATTCAAATGGCGTGTGGAAATCCTTATTTATATTGTTACGAGTGCGGGACTTGAATTAAAATGCCGTTGGAATTACTATAGAATTTATTAAAACTATGCAAACACGTATAACACAGGTACAAATATAACTGGACACAACCAGTACAAACTGCACGATTCAATAACACGCGCAAGTCCGTCAGTATATAGCTTATCGAATGTACACGTCTTGCTCGTATCGTAATCCTCGCTTGACTGCCTAACCCCCCCGTTTGGGCATTATTTTATACTAAACTGTACAACACAACAATCGACCCTGTGGACTGAAGTTTCCAAGGAAACGTTATCTGCACGCCATAAACAAGTACAATAACAATAGGATGTTTTTCTTAATAACAAATTTGAAACACAAAGTAAACAAAAGAAGTCCAACTACGGGGAAAGGTAATAAACTACAGGTGTGCATGACTTTGTCGGCGTGTAACAATATGTGCACGAATGCATAGCAGAAATGTGTTAATCGCTTTGTCAAGCTGTTTCCAGCTATTTTCTTTCGTGAATTTTCTGCCTTAAGACCAGGCGTTATCTGGGATAATGTTACGATTATAGGCCGTTTCACGCAGATGTGGCAATGGGCGTAATGCTTAATTTGTGATGGGGCATTGTTTTAATTATAATAAATAATAATATCAGCCCATAAATCAGCCATAACTCTTTCACAGTACAGGCTGCCCGTTTATGGAACTCATTGCCACACAACATCAGAAAAGCTAAGTCAGTATCCCCTTTTATTTTTTATTTTTTTTGGTCCTCTCAAGTATGTTAGTGCTGCTAATTATGTATGTATTATGATATGAACTGTGTTTATATAGTATATAATACAGATTTTTTTATATTTGGAATATTTTATATAATTTATTGTGTACGCCGCCACTGTCATGTTTTATTATTTTCCTTAGTTTAAGGGTTACCTTGAAGAGATCGCTTCAAGCGATAAGGCCGCCCTTTGTTCAACATTTATTATATCTAGTTTTTAAGAACGTAGTTTAAATTTTGGTGAACAATAAAGTGTTTTCATTCATTCATTCATAAATGCCCCACTGCTGGACTCGGGCCTCCCATTATAGGGGAAATTGTGTCGGAATAAGTTAATTTTTATGCACCCGAACTACTTCAAGTCGCTCCCGGGACAGTTCTCGTTGGATTCCCGGGACAAAAAGGCACACATTTTGTTATATAAAATGCTATCGATCAGTGAAAACATCACATCGTATTTTTTTCTGGCCATTTTAAATCATTCCCAAAAAATTTCTGCGAAATTCCCGGGATAAAAGGAAGCCCAGTTAATTCTAAGAATTTGCTGTCGACCAGCGAAAAATGCATCGAAATAGGCCCAGCAGTTTTTACGTCAATCTCGAACAAACAGACTTTCTAGATTTCTTCTAAAAGGAATTGTATCGAGTTCTCCGTAGTTTATATAGGTTATTCTAGTTGGGTTTATTTAATAGCTTCAGATACAGACACGGCATGGTATTTTCAGAATATTATATACTATATAAATAAAAAAATATGTTATCTTAAATTCATTTGAATTACGCCAAAAGAAATTCAGTAATTAGTAAGGGTACCCAATATTGATACTATGAAATAATTTAAAAGGAGTTTATCTTTCTATTTTTCATTAACAAGAAAAGCTTTTGAGACAAAATTATATGGTTTCATTCGTCTCTCTTTAATATAAATACTAAGAAATATTAAAGTACCTTAGAAACAAATTTGTTAGAATCATAATATTTTTACCATCTTTTCAATTTGTAACTTCTCGAAGTTTCATTTAATCCTATATAATTGATACTACAGGCGACGATACTTCGAAGTACAAAGGACTAGTGAAGTGTGTCTTTACAATAAACTTTATCTTACTCAAGTGTTATGTTAACTTATTAACTTACTTTTGTGGCTTGACGTCTTTTTTGTTAACGCTGGGGGAATGCTTCTTTTGCGCATATCCTCTGGACTTAGAGGAGGTCAACGAGGGGTATGTGAATCTCTTGACGGCCGATGCTAACAAACAAGCTTCTGATGTAAGAAAGAGTTGCAAGTACCGACCGCCAGACTACCCACTAAACCTTTCAGCATCCCTTCGCATCATTAGGTATTAGTGCCATAACGCCTCGATGTAAGCCGACGAGGGGTGATGTTCGTGGGACCAGGACAGCCCATGTTACTGGATGTGGTGCGCTGGGAGGATCCTACACAACCTTAAAGTCGAAATTCTTACACTACGAGAAATTTATATTCTTTTCTATTGCACGAGTTCAGCAGATAGGCAGACGGTCCATCTCATGGAAAGCGGTAACCCTCGCCTATGGACATTTGTCCAAAGATACTAATAATATGCTGCCGCTCTCTAAAGAGAGACTAGAACCTAGCCGTCAATACTTGAACACAACTCAAGGTTATTAGAGTGACATACTCGAGTCCAGGGATGGTAGCTATCCAGACGAACAATACCGTACCACATAGCATTCTTACATATCTTTCATTTACAAAATGAATAGCTCCATTTTTTGTTTGTTTAGGATATAAAATACAAACAATGTACAATGAAGTACTTTATTAATTAATAACTTTGAAAATTGCCAGTTTTTGTAAGTGGTATCGTCTGCAGTTTCTTGATGAAGGTTAATTAATTTCTCAAGAATGCTCTTTAGATAATAATTACCTGCTAGTTGTTACCAATTTAAAAGAAAGTAATTGGCACTTGAAATTCTTCGCTTTTCATTTTCTAAAGACTAATTATTTTTATTACAGGATAGTTTCTCGAAATGGGTCTTAAGAACTCGGTCTTAATGTTCAACTTATTTGGCATCATTCCCATTTTACCTGTAGATATTATAACTAAAGCATTATTTTTGGAAAATATATTTATGAATTATGCTTAGTAACGTAATAAGTACAAGTTATATTTATGTATTTTACATATTTTTGTTGGTGTTGTTAATTTATATTAATTTATTTACAAATTAGTTTATTTTAAATGATTAATTGTATTTTTTAATTATTGTAGTAGTAGTTAGTACAGCATAACAATTATGTATTGGCATAAAGTAAAAAAAATTGACATCATTAAAAAAATAATTTCGATGCCTTCACCAGGTGAAACATGTACGTTGTATCCAGTTTTTTACATCTTATAAGACATATCTACATCTCGCTCTTTTCTTTCACCTTCTCCCAATTATGTGGGATCGGCACAATATGTTTCCTATATCTCCATATATCCTGCGAATAAATGTATTTGATTTTATTTGAATATAATAATGAATGCTTTTACTATTTCAACACTTCATTGATCTGGTGGTTCAGTCGTTAGAGGACTTGCGTCTCATGTGAAAATTAATCACAATCATTCAAACAATTAAGTTTATTTATTAAAGCCATCGTTCAATGATTGATATGTACATGTAGTAGTAGGATAACAGACTCACCGTCCGTCGATTCATTTAAAACACGGCTCAGGAAATGGTTAGTCGAGCACACCTTCTCTAATCATGAGGAGTTTATATCCTATAATACGATATATTTTTAATGTTATAACCTGTGTATTTAGTTGAATTAGATATTGACGTGCAACTTTGTTATGAATAAAATTAAATGATTTTTGATTATGTTCGACTCTTGGCTTAGAATGTATATCCGACGGGTATGTTGTCTAGATTAATATTTATAGAAACACAGACAATACTTCATTGCACGCCAAAATAAATAATTTGAAAAAACTTCAAAAACTAACTTATCTTCCAATCATAAAGGAAATTCTTTCATATTGTTACGAACTACAGCACTCGAATTAAAATGCCGTTGGATTACTAAATAATTTATTAGAACTATACAAACACGTATAACACAGGTACACATATAACTGGATACAACCAGTACAAACTGCACGATTCAATAACACGCGCAAAGTCCGTCACTATATCGCTTATCGAATCTACTACACGTCTTGTTCGTATCGTAATCGTCGCTTGACTGCCCCACCCCTCCGTTCAGCCATTGTTTTATAGTAAACTGTACAATACAACAATCGACCGCGTGGACTGAGTTTTACCAAGAAAAGATAATCTGCTTAAAAATTCCTGCGAGCGGCCATAAACGAATACAATAACAATAGTCTATTGTCTAATTGCAACTTTAAACACAAAGTAAACAAAAGAAGTCCAAATGCGGGAAAGGTAATAAACCAGGTGTGCATTAACTTTTCGGCATGTAACTCCATATACAACATCAATCCTATTTCCCAAAGATGTAAGCGGGACAGTAGCTGCCCAAATTGTACGATCTTTCACCTTCGTTTCATTTGCTTTTATTAATGTCTTTGTTAATTCTGTTTTTGAGGTTTTTTATCCATACTTATACGTGAACCCTAAAGTACCCTAATCTGGCTTATTCTACTTAAGGAATATTGTTAAAAAACTAGTCACTAATGAAAGACTAATCAACCCGGCCGTCGTGATGTTTCAGATGTGGGATCTTTTATTAACTTCGTACATGACCACTATAATGAAGTAATTTTTACCTGACCTTTGCTCAGAATATCTGCAATTTGGGATCTACCATTTTCCATCTGTTTTTATGTCCCACTTATGTGAAATACGTTAATCTGCCTTAGTTTAATTGAATTCTATTAGTTGTACGGTTCAACGTACAGCGTTTTGCTGATGCTGCGGCCTACTTTAGGCTACTTTAATATAATGACGTTGGTATAAATAACACTCACAAATATATTGTGATCGAGTCGCTACCGAGTCGCTACTGAGTCGCTAATAAGTCGCTATTGAGCTGCGACCAGGGATCAGCATCCAAGCCAAACTACTTCAAGAATAAATCTCTTACAGCAACAAGGTGTATTTTCTTCACCCTACTACAAGAAAGCACCAGCACTCCACCAACAACTGCCAGCATCCACCACTACAAGCAAGAACAAGTGTACAAACTGTACATTAGTATAATAGTTATATAATTATATCGTATGTATCTATTTTCTTTCACTTTCTCCCTCTTTATTGGGGTCGGCATAATATCCCTTTTCATACTCCTTTTCATCCCATACTCTTCTATACGTCTCTCTCTCTCTAGGACATACGTCCTCTACATCACAAATCATCATTTCCACAATCCGTCCATTTCATTTTAAGCTATTGCACAGCTTTTATCGCGGGGACCGAACCAAGAAATTCCGTAACGAAAATAAAATTAACACATCCCACTCCGCCTATCATGCGCGGTGACGGGGGCCTGGGGCGGGCGCGGCGAGCGGAGGCGTGCGGTGGCCACAGTCAACAGTGAGCCGCGAGCTCTCGTAGCGGTTCGGGGTATGTCAAGTTATTGCAAATTATGGACGACGAGCTACTCCGAAATCGGACGAATACGTAAGCAGCTGTTTGTGAGAAAGTATATAGGTGTATAGGTATCTATCATATCTTTATAATGCCACACTCACCGCATGTGCGCCCCGTAAGTATACATGTAGGTATATATGTACCTATACATTGGTGATTTGTTTTCTTATCGGTCACCACGCTCAAAAAGTGTAACTTAAATTAATATCAAAGAAAAAATACTGCATAAATAAAAAATAAATAAATAATTATAATTGCATAAGTTGATAAAAAATGCTATGCAATAGCTTTATTTATTACAAGCTTTTATTTAACTTGCAATGTACCTATGTGTGTATGTAAGTTAGGGTGGAATCTTGTAAGTTAAATTTGACCAACTTCCCGGTTTCCGATTGAGCTGAAAATTTGCACGCTTGTATATCGCGTGACAATGCAATAATATGGTACCATGGAGCTGATCTGATGAAGGAGTCGGAAGGTGGCCATAGGAACTCCTGTACTAAACAAGATAGACCCGTCGTGTTCGGGCTCGTTTTACTTATCTTGACTAGCACTCTGTTGCTACATAATATCCAGGATCTCAAAAGCTTGTATTTAAAAACCTTTTTAAAAAACAATTAGTTTATTCGAATATTCTTAAGTTGGTAGGTATTAACTTAATGTTCTTTGTTGTATACTAACTTTTGCCCGCGACTTTGCTTACATGATAAAAAGTAACCTATGTGTTATTCCAGACTATAGTCTACCTCTGAGCTAAATTGCACCATATCCGGTCAGCTGTTCTGGCTTTGTGACTAAACAACAAATATCCATCCAACCTTTCGCATTCATAATATTGGTAGAATAAGATCTGAATATACCTACTTTGTTTTTCTTAGAAAAGAAACGATAAAATTTCATTTATATTGTGTCTTTAGATGATTAATATAAAATATTTTGGCTTAATTGGTCTAAGGGTCGACTTTTTAATCAACAGGTAGAAGTTATTCATATAATAAAGTATAACAAATATATTTTATCGAAACGGCTCATTGACTCAGGTGATCAGAAGGCTGGTGCCTACCTCGGCCAACGGATCAGTATGGCGATCCAGCGAGGAAACGTAGCCAGCCTTCTGGGCACCTTACCCATAGAAGACGGTTGTCTAGGCTCAGTATTCTACTTGTAGGCTTGAGGGACTATGAGTAGAATACAATAGAAATAAGTTTAGTTTTCTTGCATTGTATTCGATTATATATAATTTTATAATTGTTCTGTGAATATAAAATAAAAAAAGTAAAAAGTATAACATGAAAAAATTAAAAATGTAAGTTTCGTGTGTAAAACAGATCAATGGTTTCACTTTTAAATTCATTCAGGTTATAATATATTCGACTAATAACTTTTACCTGTCGATTGGAAAATCAGACTCTTCGAGAGGGAATGAATTAAAGAAATAAAGGTTTTCTGTATTATAATGTATTTTGTGAATTACTTTTTTTCTAATACAATATACAGTGTAAACTCCGTGTAGCGTCATCGAGTGACGCTACATGGTCAACGTCAAACTCCCTTAAGCGTCGAAATAATTTGGCTTTGGTTGGTTTAGCTTGTCTTTCATACAACGATACACTCTATATAATATTGCACTCACTCTCAATAACGACAAAAATTAAGTAATAAAAAGTACCGTTAAAGTTGCCAAAATTAGTAAAAATTGGGCAGCTGTGTACGTTCTTTTATCGCTTCATTATCCTAGCTTGTAATAAACTCGACTGTCGGCATCATGGATACCGAAATCTCTAAGAAATTCCGAAACACCGAAATTTATAAGTACTTCCTTTATCACCAAAATGCCTCAATATCGTAAGATATGAATAAAATAAGTAAATAAATACAAAACATTACTGGTGCAGCAAGAGACGTCAGACAAAAGTAACAGAATCTTCTGCATTTAACGACAACTCTCTATAACGCCATAAAATGCACAGTCCCTTCAGTGTCGTTATATAGAGTTTACGCTATATTTAGATTATTCGAATTCAAACTAAAATAAAACCTCTTTTGTCGTGAACACAGACCTAAGACATTTAAACATTATTAAATAGTGTAATTCATTGCGAAAATACTGTTTGTAATATACCAAAATAATCTTCTAAGGAGAAACGATGCATATTAAAACAAAGTGTATAATAATGCGTTACGCGATGCTTGAAAGTCAAAATAAAACCAATTTCTTGCCAAAACATAGCTGTATTGAAAATAACCTTTAGAGATTTAATACCCTCTTTAAATTTAACAGACGACTCCAAATATAATGCTGACGCCACATTCTGCCTCATTTGCTGGCAAAAGGGCTTCAAATAAATCCCTTTTTGACATTCCTTTCATTCGACACGTCTACTTAATAACTCTTTGAGGGACAGGAATGGTTCTTTATTTATCTAAAGACATTTAAGAACTTGGTCAGGAAATTCTATCTGCAATATAATGGTATATAATTTTATATAATTAGTAGATATTATAAAGCATATCGTTATATGTTTATTATTATTAGACTAATACTAGTTCGTAAGTTTTCTGTAATGGTGTACAATAAAGTGTCTATTTATCTATCTATCTAAAATTCACATTTATAATATAAATATAAACTCGAATGCTATTTATTAACCTACTAAACTATTATATAATAGTTAGGTGGATACATGGACTTAATAAAAGTTTGGTACTTAGCCAATTGAGAAAAACAGAGACGTAATATGTCTTCGGAGTTATTAGCCACAAATTATAATAATAATGACATTAGAAAAAGTAAAATTGATATTTATTAATAAAATAATAAAATCAAAAAGATTCTTATACACAATTTACATAAAACTAAAATGATTTGTTACATAACATTTTCTAAATTCACAACCTCGTCTAAATATCAAATTTAAACTCCGTTGCCTGGCATTTGGTGAACTGCACCTATTTGGACCACCGCGAGACTTTTTTATTTTATTGCACGAGTTCAGCAGACAGGCAAACGGCCCATTTGATGGTAAGTGGTTACCATCGCCTATGGACATTTGCAACACCAAAGGTGCTACAAATGCGCTGCTGTTCTCTTCAGAGAGACTGGAACCTGGTCACTAATGCCGGAACACAACTCAAGGTTGATATTGCGACTTACTTTAGACCAGGGGTAGTAGCCATCCAGTCGGGCAAATGCCCTACCATCTGGCAAACATTTATTTAGTATTATTCAATTAAATATTTGTTTTATTTTATTTTGTACTATGTGTCTTGCTGTGTGTTGTTTTTTGGACATATGGGCGAACATACATGACGACTTCGATGATTCGTCTTTCCCAAAACGACGGAACCATAATAACTTATAATCACGTAAAACTCTTGTTTAATACAGTTCTAGTTTTTAAAACTACAACGAAAATAAGTAAGAAAATAAAATACAAAATAGGATTAGACGGTGTTTCCAATTTGGCAGTTTTGCAAACACCTGCGTCGTCGGATTGCGGGATGCGGGACTCGCGAAATGAATATTTCCCGCCTATTTCTATGCACCTGGCGGGCCCGGGAACGATCCGGGAAAATCATATAGGAACAGATTCCAGGATTCTCTTTTATTTGAAGCGTTTTCACTTAGCACAAACTTGTTAGTGTACGAAATTGGGACCAATATTGTAGCATACTGTTACGAGCTACACAGGACTCGAATTAAAATGCCGTTGGAATTACTATAGAGTTTATTACAACTGTACAAACACATATAAAACAGGCACAAATATGACTGGTCACAGCCAGTAGAAACTGCACTATTCAATAACACGCGCAAAGTGCGTCATTATATCGCTAATCGATAGTACTCCACACGTCTTGTTAGTATCGTAGTCATCGCTTGACTGCCCCACCCCTCCGTTCGGGCATTGTTTTATACTGAACTGTATAATACCGACAAAGGGGCCGCGTTTACTGAGTTAATCCGCACATCTGGCAAGCTTCAACGCAATGCAATAATAACAAGGATTAGGTAGACACTAATGACGGCCATAAAATAAGTACGATAACAATAGGATGTTTTTAAATTTTAAACACGAAGTAAACAAAAGAACTCCGAATGCAGGAAAGGCAGTAAACTGCGTTTTACGACAGCCAGGCATGCGTTCTTTGTCGGTATGTAACAATACTAACATATAAATGTGAAATGGTTTTATTCAGATGTTTGCATCTTTGTTTGTTCAATACAAATTGACATCAATTCAAATAAGACAGATAGATGATACTTTACACGCCTTCCTGTAGCTCACAACGACCAAAATAATCCGTCTACCGTTCCACAAGACGACCACGGTCGTTATGGTCGTGGAGAAAACTTCATTAATGACGTCATCATTTTCGATTACACGGTGGTGTAGACGGGGATAGTCGCCGGTCAGTGTCACGCCACATTTACATTAAACTTGTCAAAGGGCCTCTACGTGTTGGCCTTCTCATGGCTCCACGCGAACCCTCCAAATGTCCGGGCCATTCCTATGGCCCGTGGTCGTCAAACACATACATAATAATATGTATAATATAAGTTGGCTTACATATTCAAAAATATTTTCGATGAAAGAGATCTAAATAGCTAAAACTCTTTTAATTTTCCCATAAAATGAAATATTTTATTCATAAACTGCCTACTCTTTTGGGTTCTTTTATCATTTGCATCATTAAATATAATGAGGTCTCTCATGTGACATTTCTTTTATATTCGAACAATGTTTGTTATTATTAGAACGATACACTTTATGTCTAGACGTCTAAACTGCTATGCTGACTTTGCAGACAATAGGAGCTCACCATTTATAGAGGGGTGTTGGAACGCCCAAGCTTTGCATTCTTTACAAGCTTCGCGTTTTTTAATTGGTTAATTCATGCGTCTGTCTAAATAACTCAAGGACTACTGAAATTTGAAACTATAAAAATTGCCACATATACAGAACTTAAAAATGTATAATCTTCTAATATCATATATATACATACCCCATGGATACACCAGACATTGATCCAAAAAAGTTTATTGTTTTTGCACCAGTCCCCTGTGCAGGTTAAAAAAACTGCACTGGTCGATTTTCATATATACTTCGGTCTACCTGCACAATCACACCTCATATGTAGAGGTTTTTTTGGTAGACTATAGCGTGTGTGGTAGCTTTCAAGCACGTAAAATATTGTTCGCTTATGTTACAGTTATAATTTACCTTCCTTCTATATAATGTGAAATCCGAACGCGAATCGAAAAAGGTGGTCATTTTGGATTCATTCGTCCAAACAACCTTTGACTGCCGTTATTACGCCGTGCGTACGACTTGTATGCTCAAATATCAGACTTTGATTTACTGACCACTCCACTTTATAGTTCATGTTGTGAAAGGTTACGGTCTCTTACGTGGGCATTAGCAACATGTTGGCCAGAGTAGTAAATTGAATTCGCTACGTAATTGGTGTATAAAAATTTAAGCTATATTGACCATACTACCACCACCATGAAAATAATAAAAGGTCTTGTGATATGATCTATTGATTCACTAATATAACTTTTGCTTATGAAGGCAATTAATTATTTGTCACCTAATGAGTACTGCCCGAGTAACATGGAATCGATGATGCATACTGTTCTTCTGCCATTTGCAACCCGATGTAATCTAGGAATAACCCAATGTCAAGGTTCGTGGTGCTCCTACTGTTCTAATATCAAGTTCAGTATCCTCTTATAGACTCTAATTTAAAACCAGAATTATTTTCCCAAGCGAGATTACTCACTATCTCGTGTTCTACATAGAACCCAACACACCCAATATTCGAAACCACACACAATCTTCTGTTCAAATGCCTTCTTATAGACTCTAATTCAAAACCAGCATTGTTTTCCGAAGGAAGCCAGCTCACTATCTCGTGTTATACATAGAACCCAACACTCCCAATATTCGAAACCACACATAATCTTCTGTTCAGATATCGTTTTACAGACTCCAATTTAAAACCAGAATTGTTTTCCCAAGGAAGACAGCTCACTATATCGTGTTCTACATAGAACCCAACACTCCCAACATTCGAAACCACAGACAAGCTTCAGTTCAGATATCGTTTTTACAGACTTCAATTTAAAACCAAAATTATTTTCCCAAGGAAGACGACACCTCACTATCTCGTATTCTACATAGAACACTCCCTATATTCGAAACCACACACAAGCTTCTGATTAGCGATGCCATTTCGCCGCCATTGAAGACGTATCAATGCTAAATCCCGCTGTGCAAACAATCACGGGGATTCGACCAAATATTGGCATGAGCCGATACTGGCTCGTATACGCCGTGCGCAAATAGTTACTGTAGTGTAATAATAGAATTGGTTTACTGCTCATATTGGTAATTAATATCGTCTGTTAACGCATTTACTTATATTGTATTCTGGGTTATTTCTATAACTAACTACTACGGTTGAACGACTGAAAATTAGTTCTGGCCTCCGAAACCACAATCTTTACTTCTTTATCTTCAGTGTTGTCTCCTGCCACTCACAGGCTTGAAGCTCAAGCATATCAACCTTCTGCAGCAGAGATCTGGGACGATAAACCGGTCGGCATCGCCTCTATTCACTCCACGATCCTCCGCCAATCTTTGCAGGTGGCCAAGTCAACATACAATGTAGCCGTGTCTATAATATTAAGCTCATACACCAGCTCTTAGATTTCGGCATTTTAACGGAACAATTGCCATCGCTTACCAGTGTCGGACTTACAATCTTAAACCCTTAGGTCATGCCTCACATCTGTACATACATATTTTAGTATCTTATTTGAAACACAGATACTAGATCATCTTACTAACCCCTGTCCTCAAGTCGACGAATAATAACGTTAAAAAAACTAAGAAAGAAGTAAACTTATAAACAATAGCAAAAGAGGGTCTGTAATACACATTTTCATATTAATGCGTTAATACAAAAATCTCATACACAAAGGAGCTTAGTACCCCCGAATAATGGCACGTCGAAGTGCCAAAGCCCTAATAACATCGGGAGTGCACAAAATGCACCCTCACGCGACATTAGCTACCTACCCATTACTGCATTATCATGCCGTCTATTTCCCTTTAGACATACGGTTTGAAAATTGACAGACTGACAGGCTGCGTTTTACAACAGTTGATAAATTCAACCTAACTTTTATTTTATTTTATTTATATTTTATTAGCCATTTTACAAACTGTTAATAATTTTCTATAAAATAAATTACAAACGATAAAATTACATTTAAAATAATACAATATAACTATACAAATTATATGTAAACTCATGTTAACTGAAAATTGAATATTGCAGGAAACCTTAATTTTTAATTGTTTTATTACTTACTAGCTTCTGCCCGCGACTTCATCCACGTGTATATTTTTTTCATAAGAAGTATCCTATGTTACTTCTAATACCTCCAAGAATATGTGTACAAAGTTTCATGATGATCGGTTGAGTAGTTTTCGCGTGAAAGCATAACAAACAAACATACATTCACAGGCGGGGTCGGCACTGAAAATCAGCACTGTGCTGGAGGACACTCCAACACAGCATGAAGCTGAGTGGCCGACCTCATTTGTAGGGAATGCGGTGTAAAATATATATAATGTCATAAAAAAAATTATGTATAAATATTTCTGTATCATTGTATCGCTTTCCTAGCAAATAAATTATTTCTTTCTTTCTTTCATTTATGATATTAGTAAGAATTACTTATTGTACCATATTTTTCAATTGATACAAAAGTGTATGTCCTTGAAGATCGCGGGCCATAAAACGGCTCGGATTGTTAGAGGGCTTGTGTGGGACAATAAGAAGGACAACACGTAAAGGTCTCTTAACAAATTTGATATAAATCAAACATGACACTGACCGGTGATTATCCCTGTCTACAGCATATAATAATGCATCAAAGGACAAGCCCCGGTCAGATTAGGACTATTGTATGATATGAGAACAAAATGTACCGGGCTATTGGGATGAACTATTAGTGGAACTAGGGTTCTGGGTCTATAGGGACTACGGCGTCTGCCTGTCACAATGTTTGGGGAACACGAAGACCATGGGTATGAGTGGCTTAGGGGTGTCGAGAGATGAGCTGCAGGTTCACCGAAGCTACTTCCGATGCCAATTATCACTTTCACTCCTGGAGCTTGAGTCTTAGCTCTATCGATCACCACTCCGTGCCGGCTGGCTAAGACAAGCACGGAATCGGGACCTTGTGTATATTATTATTAGAATTATTCATAGACCAAATATTGTATCCGTTTCGCAATTGTTAAATATTATCATTCAAGTAAACGATCGCGTAGACGTCCGAATTATCACAACGTATGTATTCAAACGAAGGGTGGAAGGAAATGGTTTATGAATAAACACATTAGTCTGGTAGCCGGATTTGGGGTTATAAACACTTTTATAATAGAAGCCAAATATACTCTGTCCCCATCGTCACTGATTCATTTCGATTATCCATTGAATTAGATCAATAGCTGAAATATTAAATCTGAACAAATCTAGGGCCTTCCTAATGAACTGTTTATCATACCTGAACCGAAATATTCTGAATCAAGTATTATTATTTATTTTATTTTTAAATAAAATTTATATGTTAACAATATTATTTACATAAACAAAAAAATACTACAAAGAGAATATTACCAAAATAGTGGCTGCTTTGACATAATTACTAAACTATCAATGATATTATCGTTCTTACTGAATTTTAAGGACTTATTATTAACTATACAATAGCTCACTTTGTCTATAAAACTATTTTTAAGTCCTTTAGTAAATCAATACTGTAATTTAATAAATATATAAATTATTTACATACAAACATTTGCTCAAGAGACCATAGCTCTAAGTCGGATTTGGAGCCCCCCAAAATTTCAAAATAGATATTTTTCCTTTTTTTTATTTATTTTTTATTTTTTAAACTTAATCTGATCCTAGGTCTGTGGTTCAAGGTACAGATGGTTAAGGTTCCAAAGACAGAAACCTCCTCACAATTCGTGCCGTGTCCAAGACTGTTACTTTCAGTATCTGACTCTTCACCTAGCATCCTCGCGAGAGCTGCTTTAAATTATGATAGATGGCTTAACCTTATTATTAAAAAACATAAAAGTGACTGATATAAGCGACTTTGTAAAAGTAAACCAAAAAAGAGATGGGTCAGCTGTGTGAAATTTTACTAATGTCCATAGGCGATGAAAACTTTTTTTAATAATGAATAGGTTCGCATTTGACTGATATTGCGCCTGGTGTCAGGCAGAAATGCAGTCTAAGGTGGAAACCACGCTTACCTAGAAGATACCCAGAACAAGATGTTCACGCGAGTCTTAAAGACACATGGATTGTATTCTCCAGGAAAATCAGACGACGGTAAAGAAATCCACTCTTCAGCGGTGTGTATGATAAAATTGGAAGCATAGCGTTTCGTCCGCTTTGTTGGTGTTTCCATCATATATCGGTGGCATAAGTGCGTAAATCTGCTTGTCCGGTAGTAAAATGGTGAGGGAGGAACAAATTCATGTAATTCCGTGGCACACTCCCCGAAGTGTATCCTGCTTTCCATCAGGCCGTCTGCCTGTCTGTTGCAGCTATGTAATAAAAAAAATGACTTAATAGAGGAGAATGGAAGGAAAAGCCATATTTTGCCGACACCAAATAATTACTAAAAGGGAAAAGTAAAGAGAGAAAAGCTGTTGGCGCCACTTATTTCCTAATTACCAATTTTGTCTTGGGTTTATAGCGTCTTGCAACCCCGCATGTTGCCGCCGCTCGTCCTGCGCGTGAGTTCAGTACACACAAAGTAATATCGCACCCGCATAAATACACATATTAGCTATCGAAGATGTCAGCGTCCAGTAGTTAGTTACTAGGACATTCGCCTGAACCATTTTAAACTTTAGTGTCAGTGTATCTGCGTCCCTTGCGCCCCAGGACTCGTGTAGAAGGACTTTGCCGCCTTTATCGCCACGTGACAAGCAGCGGCAGATCTCCTGAATCAGCGCTGTCGTGGTCTGGTGGCTGACTACGAGGTAAGTGCAACGTTCTATATTCTCCGGGAACCAGTTCTTAATTGGGAAACAAGGGATGGCCATATATTGAGCACATAACCCCCCACCAGCGGTGATTGCCTGATTGAGTCTCCAAAAGCTATATATAAAAAACTACCTTCTTTCTACTAAAAACATACGCCGTGAAACAGACCCTTAACACATTTATTTTTGTAATCTAGGTACAACCTTACGTGTAAATCAACCTACACAACGATGTTCATTCTTTCCTGAACTAATGTATATTTGTTATGTATTATGTTCCCCGAATACGGGACATGAATACTAATATTCGGAATGTCAAGGAAAACGGAACGATAAAAGATATGAAGCTAATTCATATTTATCGCAACTCAATGTACGAATCATAACATAAAAATGTACCATTCGGTAAATTATATTATAACGGTATCGTCTTTTCATATGTATATAACGGGGGAGGAACCTTCGTAGTGTTTATAAACAGTGTGACGTCAGCAATGCCGACGTCATGATTGTTGGTTCCTCGGTGACGATCCATATTTGAGTCCTCAAAATAGAATTTTAAGAGTGATCGATATCGTTTATTCCAAGAGCGTTACGACTTCCCAGAGAGGTCCGTCCCGTTCGGCGGCTCGAGCAATACTGATTGAGTTTTTTTTGTTTGACTTTACTTCATGTTGTTGGTTCGAAGACATCACAACTTTACCGGGGTTTTCGGGGCGAGCGCCTTCGCAATACGAAATATATATGTATATATATATATATATATATATATATATATGTGTGTGTATATATATATATATATATATAAGGACGAAAAGTGACAAACTTTAGGTCCGTGGGGTCCATCGGCAAAGAGTTTCTTCATAGAAATTTGTAAGAAACTCTTTGTTACTACCCGTGATCAGGAGGCTGGTTCGTATTTCGCGCAACGAATCAGCATTGCCATACAGCGTGGCAATTCAGCCAGCCTTCTGGGCGTGCTTCCCTTTGGCAGCAATTTGTTACATCTTCTTATATGTAAAAATGAATGTTTCTCTCTATGTCCTTTATAAAATCGTAAACTATAAATTTGATCATATGATGATCTTTAGCAAAGTTGTTGCGCATGAGCCAAAGAAGGTTTCTGAGTTATTTCACAACTGGACCCGGTAAGTGGAGCTGCTGTCGGCATATCAATTGAGTCTTTTTCGGGTAGGAAGACGTATGCCAGGACAGCTAGAATTAATTTATTATTAAGTATTTATTATTTAGTTTTATATTCTTTTAATGTAAAAAAATTGAATGTATTTAGTTTTATGCTATTAAATTCTTTTCAAATAATTACAAATATTAGATAGATAGATAGATAACACTTTATTGCTCACCAAATACACAATTTCAAAATATACAATTACAATATTGTTATGGTAGAAACAAAAGGCGGCCTTATCGCTGAAAGCAATCTCTTCCAGGCAACCTAACTTAAGGAATAATTTAATCTAATCTGGCGATGTAGGTGGTGCAGATCATTAAATATCAAATATCATAAATAAACATACTTAAACTAAATAATTTATAAATAAATAAAAAATACACATACTTAAACTACTTTATAAATTAAATACACACATACATATATATTAAATAGTCTATAATATAAGAATTAGGCATAATTATTTAAGGAAAAGTAGTGTTTTCTGAGTGCGTTCTTAAATGTAGGCGATGTTTTGGCCTCTCTGACAGTAAGAGGCAGCGCATTCCAAAGTTTGACAGCCTGCACTGTGAAAGAGTTATCATAAAAGGATGAAGTGTGTGCAGGTGTAGTGAGTTTACGATACGTATGAGTGCGCAAATTGTGGGAAGTAGAAAGGCGAAGGAATTCAAAACGTTCCTTAAGGTAGGGAGGACTACTAGGGGTAAATAAAATGTTATAAAGTAATGTGAGAATGTGAGTATTCCGGCGAAAGCGAATAGGGAGCCACTTGAGTTTTTCACGAAATTCAGAAACATGGTCATATTTTCGCAAGCCAAATATGAACCTAATACAAAAATTCTGAAGTCGCTCAAGTTTACTTAGCTGTTCTACGGTTAAGTCCAGATAGCAGGCGTCAGCGTAATCTAAAATGGGTAACAAAAGAGACTGTGCAAGCATAATTTTGGTGGCAGTAGGCAGAAAATTTCTCAGCCTTCTCAGGGATCTAGAAGACAGAAAAACTCTCCGACTTAATTCGGAGAGGTGAGACTTCCAAGACAGGTCACTATCGATGACTACACCTAGATTTTTGACAGTGTCACTCAATGGGATACAAGTGCCGTCAAAAACAATGTTCGGTAAGGTTGCGAAATCAACTTTTGCACGTATTCTGGGGCTACCGATGACTATCACTTGAGTCTTACGAGGATTCACTGCAAGACCAAACATTGTACTCCAATGAAGTATGTGGTTTAAGTCTAGATTGATTTGTCTCACGGCAGTACTTAAATCATCTGGAGCAGCTTGAGTATATATCTGTAAATCGTCCGCATAGAGGTGATAGGATGAAGTTAATTTATCGGAGATTGAATGAATGAAAATCGCAAATAAGAGAGGAGATAAAACGCCGCCCTGTGGAACACCAGCAGTAAGGTCAGACCATGATGAGTAATTGTCATCAACACGTATTCGCTGCCGGCGTCCATACAGGTAACTGTGAAACCAACCAATTACTGTTGGAGATATGTTAAGAGTGCGGAGAATGCTAAGTAATATGTCATGGTCAACATTATTAAAAGCACTACTAAAGTCTAGCAGTGATAGTATTGTCAGTAGACCACTCTCCATCCCCTGACGGATGTCATCGGTGATTTTTACTAAAGCTGTTGTTGTACTATGGCCTGGGCGAAAACCAGATTGAAAAGGATTCATTAATAAATTATAATTTAGGAAACTACTTAATTGTTTATGGATTAGACGTTCTAGGACTTTGGATAGGAAGGGAAGAATGGATATCGGTCGGAATTCAGAAAAGGACGTAGGATTAGACTTTTTAGGGAGAGGAATAACTTGTGCCTCTTTCCAGGCTGCTGGAAAAGTACCACTAGCCATGGATGAGTTGAGGATATGAGTAATAATCGGGTTGATGACATCAAGAATAGGGATAATCATATTGCGACTAATACCATCACTGCCGACAGAGTTTGAAGTGATGGATTTTATGGCACTCGTAACATCACAATCAGATAATGGTCTGAGAAAAAAAGGGGAATGAGAAGGAGTTGGAGCGGTTGAAAGATTTTTTAATGTGTTAGACTTTATATTATTGTCAAAATTTATAACAGTCGTGAAATGTTGATTGAGGTTATCAATATTGAAGTTTTTTGGAACAGAGTTTTGCTCTGATTTACCAACTCCCAAGGATCTCAGAAATTTCCAAACTTTGGAAGGATTATCTATGTCAACTGATTGATGAATATACCGGCGTTGCGCGTCCCTACACACTCTATTACAGCGATTACGGATAGTTATGTAAGCCTGTTTGGTCTCACTACACGGACTAAGCTTGCATTTGGTCTTGGCAAGAGATTTTTTGTGTATGAGCGTCTTAACGTTATCGGTAAGCCACGGTGCAGGTAAGTGCTTGATTTTAATACGACGCATGGGTGCATGTAAATCATATAGCTTTAATAATATTGTATTAAATATATGCACTTTATCATCGATAGTGGCTGCATTGTAAACCCCCGACCAATCCAACTCGCGGCAATCCTTGAGTAGAGCCTCCGAATTTATACCTCCAAAATTACGCTGCAGGATAATTTTGGGCTTGGCTTTTGGCGGACGAATGTTATACGAGAGAAAGATCAGGTCATGATAAGAGAAAGCATCCGCTGGGAACTGACCATGTGTAACAACATGAGACAGTGAAGATACGAGAATTAAATCTAAAAGAGACGGAGTAGAATTGGGAAAAGAGTGAGTAGCCTTCAATGGAAGAATGGACAAGCCAGAAGCAGCAACTAAGGACTCAAGGAGTGTAGTACGATAATCTCGTTTAAGAAGACAGGTATTAAAATCACCCATTATTATGGAATGATTATAAGCAGGGATAACATTTTCTAAAAGTTTTTCTAACGATGAGAAGTAATTAACTCTAAGAGACGGACTGTAAAATACTCCAAGCAATATTTTATTCAACGAAAGTTCCACCTCGATAAATAAGTGTTCACCAGCATCCGATGCAGGTGGTTGTGGAGACAAGCTGATGATGGAAAAGGGGATATGTGACCGAAGATAAATGGCAACGCCTCCACCACCACTGCCTATACGGTCATTTCTTATTAGTTGATATCCAGGTAAGGTGTAAGATGTCGATGGGAGACAAGGTTTCAGCCAGGATTCTGAAACTAGTATTGCATGGATGTTATTTTGATTAAATGACGCCAACATATCTGTAAAGTGAGCTGGAATACTCTGCGCATTTATATGAACAACATTAAAAAGAGAAGTACAGTTGGAAAAACGCGCCTCAAGCAGCTCAACCAAAGGTTTACTGTCACTACAAACGCTCTCAGAGGAGCAAGACACATACTCAGACTCACTTTCAGAATCACATATAAAACTTGCCATTAAAAAAAAAAAATGAAAAAAAAAAAAAAAAATATCTATATATTATGTAATAAACTAATATAAACTATAATATTTATTAAAGGGAAGAAAAAAGAAAATATATATATGTAAAAGAATAAATATAAAATAACAGTAAAAATACAATATCATTACACCTGCCAGTTACAAAAAAAAGAAACAAGTAAATTAACAATTGTAAACAACACAAACATTTTATCTTAAAGAAAAGGGAATAAAATTAACAAATATAATTACAAATAATAATAATGTAGCAGTGAAACACATTAATTATAGCACTATAATTTTGTTACGTTTCTGAACGCATCAACATCAACACTAATCGTATTTCTGAACGGAAAATTAAACAAAAAATAATAACATAACATAAACATAACCTCTTGAAACTAAAAGTAATAAAAATGTATTAAACGGAACAAAGCGTGAATGAAAAAACTATCAAGGTGTTTATTTATTACAAATTCACCCGGAAAATATATTGTTGACAACTAATTTCAATCAAAGCTTGTAGTGCCATATAATGCTTATCATGATGAAAAAGAGAGAAAAAGGAAGAATGTTTAATAATCAAGCCTAATTGTACAATAAAACAACTAGAAACGTTTTGATACTACTTCCTAGACGATGTCGCAGCTTTGCGTGTTTTTGTGGCAACAGAAACATCTTTATTTGAATGTGGTTCATCTCTTGGCTGAAGTGGAATATTATTCAAGTCAGATAGGAGATTAACACGATGTCGGGTGTCATCAGAGCCCACCACAAAAATTGTACCATTTTGATTGATACCACAAAAATATTAAGGCATTACGAAAGTAAATAAATATACAAATATTATAGTATTTAAGTTTATCGTGCACTTGTTCTGTCAGAACTTAAATACTGTTATAGTAAATAAGATATAACGGTGTAGCAGCGAGAGGTAGAGGTTAAATGCTACTTCGATACGATATAGCACAGTGTGTGAGCAGGACGGATGACGTGCGAGCGAGACAGAGCAACTATTAATATGTACACTCCCGCATTGCGTTAGCCAGATCCCCGGGCGGCTCGAAAACCCCGGTATTGTTGTGAGGTCTTTGGACTAACAACATACAGTCAAGTCCATAAAATAAAAAATGACTAGACGTATGCAGCTCCCATAAAGGTAAGTAAATAATGTACAAGAAATAGATATAGTACATGTAGTAGTAAGAAAATAAACATAAAAGTAGTAATAAAGCATAGTAGTGTAGTACAGTAAATTATAATAAATTTGTTAAATTTTAGTTAGCCTACCGCCAATTTGTTCAAACGAAATAATTAAAATGACCAAGTTGGCGGTAGTCTAATTAAAACTTTAACAATACTCATTGACACTTGAGATCTTTGTCTTCCGTGATCACGGCTACTGAAAAGTAGGAGAAACGTCGGAATAATAAAAATCAAATAAATTACCCTGCTTAAAACCGTTAAAACGTAGTTTTATTATGTATACTTTATTTTTGATGCGCAGGGGGCATACATACATTTCGTACCATACTGAGTCCCTCTCGACTGTGGTGGTTGGTCCGGACCACGGCGATAAGCGCCGCGCAGCGTGTGCGAAGACTCTGGGTGGAACCAACTACTCCGCTAAACCTAAACCTGCGTCCCATACCCGGCGCTTTTGTGGAAGAACATGAGATGACGAGCGAAGCTACACCCATTGTTCAAACTTTATTATAACTAGTAGCGAAAAATTAATAAAATATTTTTTGTTACAAATTGTCGAAAAACCTTATTCGGGTATAACAGCGAGGCTAAATCAGATAATCGTATTGGTGACTAATGAAGAACGATCATCCCGCACTGGCTTCATCGGGACTCCATTTAGGTAATCTAATGAGAAAAACGGATTTATGCGCGTATACAAAAATGCTTCCTGGTCTGTTATGCTTACCAAATGGGTTTATTAATGCTCCTTTTTTCAAGATATTTCCTGAAAAGTAAAATCTTCTTGTGTACATAAGAAATATGTGAATGAATTTGTGTTTAAAAACAAATTTGTGTTATAAAACTAATTACAAATTACATTAATTCTTGCCCCCAAATTTAAATAGATATATGCTTAAACATACTATACAAATACATATCTACAAAAATATATTTTTTTTTATAGATAAATATATATTTACATACATTTGAATATCATCATGTACCAAGGCAGGTATTATTTTCTGATCGTCACTTCAAATATTGGTAGCGATTTTGCTTGTCTGATAGCAATTGGCAGCGCGTTCTAAAGCTTTATAGCCTTGACGGTAATAGATTTGTTGTAGAAATTTGAACTAAGCTATGGGAGCACGAAATAAATTCAAAGCGTTCTTTAAGATAATGAGGAGTATTCGGGACAAATAAGATACTGTACTGAAGACAAAGAACATGGGTATTCCGGCGAACACGAATTGGGAACCACGTGAGTTTTTGTTTCTTTATGTATTTGTTTCTTTCGTAACTTTCAATACGATATTATATAGTCCAATTAATTGAGATACTTTATCATCTTACAAATAGACAGAGCTTGTTTGTGTGACTGTATTTCGATAAAGCATTGAAAACATTATATTTTTATAATGTATGTCTTTGAAGACCACGGGCCATAAAAATGAGCCGGACTTTTGGAGGGCTTGCGCGGGGCCATGGAAAGACCAACACGTAGAGGCCCTTTGACAAATTTAATGGAAATGTGGCGTGACACTGACCGGCGATTATCCCTGTCTACACCATATAATAATGCACCCAAGGACAAGCCCCGGCCAGTGTAGGACTATTGTGGAAAATGAGGACAAAAAGCACCGGGCTATTGGGGTGAACTGTTAGTGGTACTGGGGGTCTGGGAATATGGGGACTATGGCGTCTGCCCGTCGCAATGTTCGGGGAACATGGAAAAATGGGCAGACGGTGACTCGCCACTCCCTGCATGGGCCCCATGAAATGCCATAAAAGGCAGGGGCAACATGGGTATGAGTGGCTAAGGGGTGTAGAGAGGTGGGCTGCAGGTTCACCGAAGCTACTTCCGACATTAGGCCATTTATCACTTCCACCCCTGGAGCTTTGGTCTTAGCTCTAGCGATCTCCACTCCGTGCCGGCTGGCTAAGGCAAGCACGGAGGTGGGGGCCTTGTCTTGGCCCCCGGAGTCAGGTACGAGGTGTCGCCACTCACCTAAGGCTTCGCCACAAAGCCCCCCTGCGGGAATATTTTTATTATTATTATTTATTGTTATTTACAACAACAACACACACGAAAAATAAAACTAAAATATACCTATACTAATATTATGTACAGATTAATTTACACCATTATAATATACTAGCTGCGCCTCGTAGTTTTACCCGCTGGTGATGGAAAATTGTGATTAAGATAAATTTCCATCACATATTTTATTCGTGTAACTTCAACGGTGTTTGAGCGCACGCCAGAATGCTCACAGATGGCAGATTTTTTCCTACTTGCTTGACACTTAGCGTTTTATTTTGGATAATTTTAAACATCCATCTCAATACAATACACTAATTTCGAACCAGCCTTATTTCCCCAAGGGACACACATCGCCCCCTGCTCTATTATTGTGCCCAACAAACACATAACGAACTTAATTATAACAGACGCATTACCCCATCTTTGCACGAATGGAGGAACCATACTAATTCTTCTTCCGGTCGGTCTGTCATAAAAGGCGATAAATCATCCACGTTGTAAGGCATTTGCCCATCTGGATAGCTACCACCCTTGATCTTCATTAAACATTCGAACATAAAGGTTCATTCACCACCCCTGGTCTAAAGTATGCAACTATAAAAGCGTTGAGTTGAGGTTTGACATTAGTAGCAAGCTAAGCTTCAGTCCCTCCTTGGATGCCGGCAGCAGGCCGGGACTCCACCAAAGCGGAGACGAGACGAGCGGAGAGGAGATGTTTATTAAACAACTAATAGAATTGCGTTATTGAGACATTTCCTCTCCGCTCAGCTTCAGTGGAGATAGCTGCGCGGAGATGTGTAATATTTGTATGGCGCGATGGAAGCGGAGATGTGAGCTGTGCGCGGACAACGCACGGCGGAGACGAGAGATATGAGCGGCGTGCAGTGATTGATGACAACTCCCCCCCCTCCCCCTCCTAATTTCTCTGTAATAATAGCGACATCGTCTACCTTTCATGTCAGAATGCGTACTGATCACTCAATGCGTCGCAGACTCGCAAGGCTAGCCAGCACACATCTCTGCTACACTACGCATTTTCGCTCCGGTGGATTCACCCGATCTGAAAACCATCAGCACACAGCACACCGCACACATCTCAGCTTTGGTGGAGTCTCGGCCGCATATTGACACTACCTTTGCTGTTTCAAATGGCGACGGTAACTGTTTTCCATCATCTGTACCAGCAGCCTTTCTGCTGCTATTTTCCAGATACAAAAAACTCATTTTTTCCATAAACAACGCCTATTTACAACCTAAAAGTTTTTTTTATTGGAGACCCGTTAATAATATAACTTTATTGAAGGGATAAAGATGAAACGAGTAGAGTGCAAGTCACTCAATCACTTGATCGGCCGATATCTGATTGATTGATGAACCAGTTCAATGTTTCAATCCATCATATAGCTGTATCGGGCACCAGTAGGCCGATAGCGGGAATATAAAAAGCAACCTTATTTATTTTCAAAATTACTAAAACTTTCCTGGAAGCTTCTTTCCGATAAATATCGAATTCATATTTCTACTTTTTCCGACTAAAATGTATCCCATTAATACCTCCCGCATTTTTAATTTAAAATAATAATCAATATATTTAAATACAAATAATTTATACATCTTTAATTATTTTAAAATTCTGTTTAAAACAATAACTAAACAAAAATAGTAAACGTTTAGTTTCTAGTTTTGGTCCATAACTAAAATTAAACTATACTATAAATATACTTACAAAATAACAATCTGTTAATAAATAGATTCCAGGTCACTGTCGGCGGGGAACGTGCCCAAAATTCTGGCCGCATTTACACGTTAGATGGCAACGCTGGTGCGTTGTCGACGTCCCTGATACCGTGATCGGCTATCATGGTTTCAGGAATTTCCGTGACGCTTCATTTATAGCTGATTCGCGCGCAAGTCGCAACCACCGCATGCGAGCGTTTTGGAACCTGTTTTATTTACTTCGCATTTCTACAGGTCAGGACGGTGTATTTGTGTAAAAATAAAAATAAAAATGTTTAAAGATAATAATATTATTGTTCATTAAAGTGAAAGGGCTCAACTAAAATTTAATCATATTTAAATTTTAAATTTAAAAAGAAAGTCTCGTATATGTATGTACAATGTATTAGTAAAGTATAGACTATAAACTACAAAGAAAGAAGCCGGGTAGTCGGTACACTTTGCCGAATAGTCGCCGACTACGTTAGTGGCCGAATAGTCGGCTTTAGCGAATAGTCGCCGCTTAGTCGGCACATCTCTAAGTATTATGTAAATATAGATAATGATTAATAAAAGAACCTCAGAAATTAAATTACTGTCGAAATTCGACCATCAACCGGATCAACTAGTGGCCACTTCTGGTTAGTATTAAAGCGTATTTTAAAATTAATTTTCATTTGATGTTCTGATAAATATTTACTACCGTAATTTCATTACGTTGGAAATAGTGAAATTAATACTCGGCTGTTAAAATTTAACTAGAAACTGTTTATAATAATTCCGCTTTTATTTAATATCTTACCTAATTTAAATGTTAATGAAACATTACAAAGATGGGAATTCGAATACTGTTTTTAGTATGTTTAATAAAATTAGTATTATGTAGAGATTTTTATATTGGTATGTTCAAGAAAAATGATTTTTTGGTTGCTCAAGATCGTCTTTACAAGGATAAGGTGCCGTTCAGATACGCATATGGCAAATATGGCCGGGTATTTAAATGCCCTGTAAGTACCGCTTCCATTAAAGTTTAGTATAAATCTACCAATTATTTTTTTTAATAAGCCGTACAAAGCTGTGCGTGAATTGATTTTAAATGAAAAGACCTCTGTTTCATAGTCACCTGTTATTAACCGGGTTTAATACGGATCGTCTATAAAAAAAATTATAGGCCTTTTTATCATCAAAGAGATAGTTACTTTTTTATTTAATTTTCCACGATTGGTGATTAAGTTTTGAGAACAAACAACCATTAGCTTGGGTTTCCTGTTTCAGGGGAAAGGATGTTATGGTCGCCATACTTATTTCATATATCGGTGATCTTAATTTGGAAGTTCTTTCACGATCGATTCCATCACTATCACCCCGGTCATATTTCGTATGGAAATCATCGGAATGTGATGAAAAGTCTTTAGTGTTTTATTATATTTTAGGAAATGGATGAGATATTATTATTAAGTCTTTCTGCGTTGCTCTAAAACTTCGTTGTTATGTTATACAGCTACAAAGTGTTAGTAGTGCAGATGTGAACGTCGTATTACGTACGACGTTATTACTCCTTGTAGGTATGCTACATAAAGGCATTGTATTTTCTGTAACTGTTTTAAAAGAGTACTATTTTGTACCATTCTTACTATGAAGTAAGAACTTTCTACAATGATGTAGAAAGATTAGTATAGTCAAGGAATAAGGCAGTGAAGATTTATTTTTCAGATCACTTACATCCGTGTAGTAGACCGTTTAGGGTTCGGAAGAGGCACGACAGTCCAAATCATCAGAGGTGGACTTCAAAACAACTACGTGGTTCTTCGTCTAATATCATCGTACAATCAGCCAATATCTGTAAACATCTATGTCGGGTGCAGTTCAGTAAAAATCACCCGACCGACCTTAGCACCTAAACCCGCTTCAAATGAGCATATAAATAAAGAAGTTAATGTAAGTTCTAGTGAAGAAGAGAATGCTACTGTCGGAACTGGTAATATAACAAATGGCGGCGAAGGTAATAGTACAACAGTCGATAATGATATGGCGGCCAGCAATGATACAGCAGTTATCGACAATACCGGAGGAACTGACGTTGTTGGAGCCCCTACTACGGAGGTCGATCCCGGCAACTGATCTCACTCCAGACATATATTACATTCAAGAATAAATCTATTTACTTATCTATTTAAAAATAGTTATAAAAACATTCAAAATGACATTTCAATACCACTGCAATCAATTTGATTAATAAAAAACCCAACAACATCTTATAAAACTTTTAAACTCGTAGCATTAATTAAACTGGTATGCATTAACAGCTCCCAAATTGTTCCGAAAAACTTTGTTATTATAACTTTACACTAAGATGCTACCAAATCCGCTTAGCTGTTAACAAGTTCCAAATGCGCCTGCAACATTAGTTACATGCCATGATTTTTCTTTTGACACATCTGTTTTTAAAGATTATTTTTAAAGATTAAAGATTTTCAGCAAAAACGTAGTTATAATCTTAGGATGCTGATCCTAAATATGCAACTTAATTCAAAAATCTTTTACTATGTATATTTAAATAAGTTTACCGTTATAGTTTATAATCATGTCTCATTTATAGCATTTTCATTTTATATTTGAATAGTAAAGAGCTCTATAATGTGTAATTAAAACTATTCTATTTGTTTAAGAACAGGCTCATCATCTAAACTTACAATAAATTATACATTTTTAAATTCAAGTAATGAGCTGGCTAAAACAGTAGCCACAAGACTGCCTCTGTCAACATTCCTGTACGAATACCTTCATTGAAACGATTCAGTCCCAACTCCCTCATGAGCTGACTCTTATTTTTATATGCCGTTTAGATCAAAACTACTTCTAATGTAGGGCTAAAGTGCCTTATTAGATTATACAAAAAATAGCAGACTTTGTCTAATATAAACTTCCTTTCACAATAGTTTACTAAAGATTCAGTTATAACAATTAGTATTATTACGCTGTGGGAGAAAAAATACTTAGGAAAATACAATAATCAATAATATCCTTTTATTTAAATTTTCACACGGGCTATTGATCTATTTCCAAACAAACTTCATCCCTTTATATATTACAAACTCATTGTAATTCTAAATGTCATTGTGTAAGATAATAGTCGACTTAAGCTGCGATAATGCGTAAAACGATATTACTAATATTGTCATATTTCTGTAAAGGATATTGTGAAGATGATAATTCTGTAACAGAAGAATCATTTGATTTTAAATACAACACATCAACAACTAAAGAATATGATATATCGCAAGTTATTGTTACGGAAGCTTGTAAATATGAAGATAGCGATATAAATAAAATCAAGGAAATTATCAAATTTAATCTAAAAGCTAATAATCGCAAAGAGAAACCAAAATCGAAAAATCCTGCCGTTCACTGCAGTTCCCATCGATCTTGCTACGAATGCGTTGGTGATAATGAAATTAATTGCGCCTGGTGTCACAATATTGGTTGCGTCAAAAACACTTCACGTCTTTGCCCAGGGGTTAAAAATATTAACTTAACAGTGGACCAATCTTGCCCGTATATAAAACACCAAGGACCTATATTAATACCAGCTGGAGTAAAAGTAAATCTAAAAGTAAAACTACACGCACCAGATCCTGTTATATATTACAACGAAATAAAATGCCAAATAAAACTGAAGAATAGAATAACACATCTAAAGGGTTTAATTTTTAATGACATCGTGCATTGCTATCCAACAAATTTAGATATTAAACTAAATTGTAATGTAGCGGGTGGATCGTTCAAACTTATTTGGGGAGGTGTACAGCCATATTCGAACCAGATACCGATCGAAGTTTACAAATGTGAAAATTTAGCCAAAGATTGCAATACTTGTAAATTATTACCTTCCGAATACGGATGTGGATGGTGTAATGATATCAAAGAGTGTGTCATAGGTGTTAAATGTGATAATTTTATGAAATGGCATTTAAATAGATTAACTTGCGACCCTTATGGTAAGATATTGATAAGATAAGCTTACAAAATGAAATTGAAAATAAAATTACGTTACTTGTTAATATTAAAACGTTGTATTATATTTCAGAGGAAAACCATGATATGATTGGTACTAAATTAAAGAAGACACAGAACTCAATAAAACGGAAATCTAAAAGCTTAACAAAATGATTTATTTTGCACCAAATAATTTTGTTATATTTCTCTTCTTCCTCTCTTCGATATTCCTTTTTCGAGATGTTTACGAAACAACCCCCGCATAATTTCAGATGTATACCAATCCCAAAGGAACTGTCTCGTTTCCAGCGTCAAAAGGTTTTGTGTTTATCCCTGTTGTTAATCATTTTCATATATGCCAACATTTCGTTATATTCGACTCATTCAGTTTATTCATCTTGTAACCAATGAAAAGGAAACAGTTACTTCAGCATTACACATTTTATCCCTCTTTTATAGTACGGCAAAAAAAACCATGGCACCAATAGTTTTATAGTAAGAAAGAAAGTGACTAGGGTATAGGGCAGCGCGAGTATCTAATATTTATATAAGTTGCGTTTACATACTAGCATTGCCTACTTCTCTCAGCACTGCCTTGAATGCTACCATGGAAGTGGGTATAATAAAGACATTACAACAAAAACATACTTCTCTTATTTCTTTCTACATAAGCAAATGCGTCGTAATATTCAAGCGAATCGGCTACACATTTTCAAAAACTTTCCAATTTGTGTGGGCCGATCGTAAATCCGTAATCTGTCCGAGTTCGTTTCCATTTTACCTTCTCAAAGGCCCGATTTGCGTTGTAACGAACGCTTTTACAGGAAAAAATTAAATGTTCCAAAGGTAGTACATTGAGTTTATCTGTTCTGATATATATGAAATATACATTTATTTCTTTTCCTCTGCTGCTCAAAATAATAAAAATATTCATTGAATAAGTGAATGAATGAAATCTCTTTGTTCACCATAACATAAACCTAGACATTTAATAGAAATATATTTCCATTAGAACAATGGACGGTTTTATCGCTTATAGCGATATCCAGGCAACCCGGTGTCCAAGAAGACATTACAAGAAAAATTAAATAATAATATTTTGAGGTTAAGCTAAATTAAAACTAATTCAATCGAAATTAAAGAAAAAACTAAATAATAAACTAATATACTTATGTACTAAATAGATTATTATAATATAAATTATGTATACTTACATGCGAACAATAATACAATTCCATTTCTGCAACAAATTTTATTTAATGTACAAATAATGGTCAGTAATCAAGTGTTTGAATCTTGAAATGGATGTAGCTTGTCTGATCTTCAAGGGTAGGGAGTTCCACAGGCGAACAGCCTGTACGGTAAAAGTATTTCCTACGAAGGACAAAGTGTGTTTGGGTATCGTTAGCAGAAGATATTCATTTGAGCGCAAATTGCAGTAATGAGATTGATAAAGGAAACTAAAAAGTTCCTTTAAATATGGGGGAGTACAGGGATTGAAAAGGATATTGTGCAGAAGTGAGAGTAAGTAATTTTTAAAAAAAATAAAATGATCTAACTTACTTGTATAAATAGTATAACTTATAAATATAGATTAAAGACTATGTAAAAATCGGTGCCAAGAGATAGCGTGCCCAGAGCCTGACTGCATTGCTGCGTTGTATGGTGATACTTATTCGTTGGGTAAAACATGCGCAAGCCTTCTGATCACCGGTGACATCAATGAGTTTCCTGCAAATTTCTTTGAAGATGAATTTCATTATAAATTTTCCTATAAAATTATTCAAGTACGTCAACTAATAAATACGGAGTAACGTAGCTCACTGTTAAATTTGATTAAAGATCATAAGCCACATTAACAAAGAAATTTCAATTAATTTAAACAGTCTTCAAATAAAATTTATAAAGCAATGGAAACATACTTTAGAGCTTAACACAGAGGCAGGATACTATAAAATTTTAAAATAATACCGTGGTTAAGATCTGTAGCAAACACACCGAAGGATTATATATACCTCAAGGGTTGAATGATTTATTTCTTTAAAAACTTTTAAGGGTATTCCTTAAGAGGATTTCAATACAGACACATCGAGAGTTTGTGAACTGAAGCCATCAATATCAGCGATTATTTTTGTATTATTTTTTAGGGTTTCGATTTAGGTGATAAAATACTGCTATGTTCTTTTGCATGTGTCTGTAATACAGCTGATTTATGACAGAAAGAATTATAGTTATAGACAAAATTAGGTATTTCTATTGTTTTTAGAAAAAAAAAATGAGAAATTCACTTTAAAGTGTACTAAAAGATTTATTGTTACAATATATGAAAACGATTACATATGTTTTATTTTATATTTTATATGCTTGAATTTTAATAAATATCGGCACGCACGGAATTACTATTGAAATTTTATATTCGAAATAATATAATAATATAATGACAGTCCATAAATGTCCCACTGCTGAGCTTGGGCCTCCCATTATAAGGGGAACGGACAGTATACCCGCCACGCTTGTCCAAGGCGGTTTGGCAGGTTAGGCACATCGGTTATCTCGATGTGCAGGTTGTATCACGATGTTTTCCTTCGTTGTAAGCATGTGGTAATTGCAACAATATGCATATTAGGTGAGAAAAGTGCCTAAGTGGTACATGCGTTCCGGCCAGGATCGAACCCACGCCCTTTGAGTTAGAGACGCGTGCTAGCCATTACGCTACCACAACTTTACTATGTCTCTTTCAGACGTTTGTAATGTAAAATTACGTAAAGATCTAATGCGAAGTTAAAGGTTTGAAAGCGTCAGAAAGAGACAAAGTCACATTCGCATGTATAATATTAGGTATGATTTATAATTTGCATCCCTAAATATATTCTCCGCTGAAGTTTCATTCCATTTTTACGTTGTTCGTGTGGTTAATTGGAAAGTTTTTTCGGCAGCGGGATGAAATTTATGGCAGGCAATTTTTGTTTAACGAATTGAACTTTTGATTTGATTATTTTTTTTAGTGCATGAGTTCAGCAGAAAGGCAAGCCTACCTGATGAAAATTTGTTGCCATCACCTATGGTCATTCATAACACCAATGTGCTGCCGCTCCCGAAACTTGGCCATTAGTGCCGAATTCACTTTGGAGAGTGTGTAGCTGAGATCTTCGATCTGATCCCGCTGTCTCCTTTCTATCATCGGACAACCAGACGAACCAGCATGCGGCATCGGTGTATTGTAGATATTCCACCTATAAGAACGAAGCGCTTTACATCTAGCTTCATTATACGCATCGCAAAGGAGTGGAACTCATTGCCGGAGTCTGCCTTTCCCGATACTTATCACCTGGGAGTCTTCTAGGTAAGCGTGCTCCATCCTAGACCACATCTTCGCTCCACATAGGGCAAGATTCTGGTCAAACGCAAACCTATACTACTATAAAAAAGGAACACTCAAAGTTGTTATGGTGGCATTTCCTGGACCAGGGGTGGTAGCAATCCAGACGAATTTATTGATCGGTTTGATTTACATATAAATACGTTAAAAATATAAATGTCTTTATTCTTTTCCCTCCCTGATCTACAATTAGGTTACCTAAATATGGAAATAGTATATGAAGTAGGTATATTTACATTACTATACTATCATAACTACAAAGTAGTACATCATAATTCATACACAATAACAAAATTATGAACAGACAAATGTTAGTCTCAGTATTTTTGTAGTATTTGCTAAGAACAAAACAAATATATATAATTTTGAAGTCGTAACAGCTTACCAGTACCCCGGAGTAAGAACATCGAAATGTTCATGCAAATCTAATAACAGACAAGTGAAATTCGTCACAATCCGTCACCGATAAGAGTAGCATATACATCCATACCCTTAAAAAAGATAACGTAAACATCAAGATGAACATGCACATCTTGATAGCAGACTGAAATCCGTCACCGATAAGAGTAGCAGCATACATACCGTCCGTTCCCTTAATGTAAGAGAAGACCAGAGCCCGGCGAACGAATTAATGCATCAAGATGAACATATACATCTAGATAATAGACTTGTGAAATCCGGCATTGATAAAACTTGGTATACACACTGTCCGTTCCCTTAAAGAAAGAGAAGGCCCGAACCCGATGAAGGAAAACATCAAGATGAACATGCACATCTAGAAAACAGACGTATAAAATTCGTCAATCCGTCATCGATAAGCATAGCGTGTACACTGTCCGTTACCTTAAAGAAAGAAAAGGCCAGAGCCCAGTGAAGGAAAACATCGAGATGTACATGATTTAAAACCCGTTTATCAGTCATCCCGCGTCGAAACCTACACATCGTTCGTTCCCTTAAAGAAAGAGAAGGCCCGAATAATATACATTTTCTTTTTTTGAGTAAAAATATAATCATTTTATTAAAAACTCTCGGAAATCAAGTCTAATGATTAATTTTTGAAACACATTATTTTTTCCTTATTAAAAATATTGGAAGTACAGACAACCTCTTAGCATAATGAAAATGTATATTGTCTTTATTTTGGCTATACTGAGGTACTCGTGCCCAAAACAAAAACTGGTAAAACAGGAAAAATTGAACAGATGGCACAAATTGGGGCTACTCTTAGAGTAAGGCAACGCCGAATAATAATTTTTTCTTGCGGATAAGATATTCTGTTAGACTATTCAAAATTAAACTTTCACGATTTCGATAATATAATTATAATAATAGACCTATCTTCTATGTGTAACAATATAATTATCTGTGCTGTCAACATAAATACTAAATTTTATGTAAAAACTGCTTTGCTTTGCTTCATACGATGCCTAATAACCTCTTTCAGAAATTTAACTTTAAGGCTCGATTCACACGAGGATATCGATGACGGTTCAATCTCGCTCGAATTTCGATTCGTTTATATTTCGCTCTGGTCTCGGTCCGGTCGAATCTCGCTATGTCTGCACTACTAGCCTCACAACTTGGTTCAATCTTACTCCGGTCTCGGTTCGATCGAATCTCACTGTGTCTACACTGCTAGCCTCACAACATGGTTCAATCTTGCTCCAGTCTGGGTTCGTTCGAAACTCGCTGTGTCAACACTGCTAGCTTCACAACACGGTTCAATCTTGCTCCGGTCTCGGGCCGGTCAAATCTTACTACTGCAAGGTACTGCGTGTAAATTACTAGGCTGGTTTGTTTCCACTCCAGACTACTAGAGTCTGGAGTTGAAACGAAAACGTAATACCACTGTGGTCGTAATTCATGACTGGTCTGGTCTCGCTTCAGTAAAACATTTTTCCGACGAACCGGTACCGGCGCGATATCGGATCGGAACTAGAGGGTTACGCTAGTGAGAATTCATTGATTGAGACGAGCGAGTAAGCGAGGTAGCGAGATTGTACCATGAACGGCATCACAGTGTGAATCGAGCCTTAATCTTTCTGAAACACCAATTTTGAAAAGAGTTGTTACGTTCTTGAAATTCGTAGAACTCCGCCTCTATAACAAGAATCTTACAAGTAAGAGAAACACCTTATCCATGTTTTCGCGTTGCCTCTGAAGAAACCAGACAGAACCTACGCCTAACCGTCTGGACATTGATTTTGGCGGATTGGTTCCCTAAGTAAATTGCGCTATAAAAGTCCTAAGTGAATGAGCGGAGAGAATAAGTCATAAAGTGTACCCACGGCGGTGAGTTGGCAGCTGTTCTACAACATGAAAGAGTTAATATTATTTTGTAAATTATTCCAAAGTAAATGTTATTTTAGCGTTAATATCAATAAAATAAATACAGCTTATAAACGTTCCACTGCTGAATTCGGGCATCCCACTCATATGGATGTGCATGTATCATCATGATATTTTCATTAGCAGTTAGCAAGTGGTAATTATAACAATGTGCATATCAGGTCAGAAAACGACCTAACTGGTGCATTTACTAGGGCCCTAAGTCTGCTATGAAAATTCTTCTGAAATTATCATATTTTCATCTTAGAGCAAAATACCCGTGGCATTCAGAGCTTCAGTTTCAAAGCCCGGGGTTCGGTTTTCTACCTTTTGTATTTTCCACTTTACTCAGACTATATCATTCTTCACGATATCAATCCAGCATTTCTTGGGCCTACTCTTTCCACTAGCAAAGGGGACATATTATTATCTAAATATTTTTTCTCAATGTAACTAGTCGATTTCTAAGAATAAATATGTCCACGGGCGACTCTGCTGTGTTATTTCCGTAATATTAAAGACATGAAGACTACCAAGGCCAGAGTTTCTTAAGCGCAATACAGACCAAAGCCCCCGATCCGCCAACACAGCCCGTCAACATAACCCGGCGGCATATATGACAAGAATAATGTCGCCAACATGCACCCGCGCGTGCTGCCCGCCGACATGTTGGTGGAACATCGGCGCCTTTTGTACGCAAGCGTTCAGTTCCGGCATCACTCAAGCTGTATTGACTTGCTGTATTTTTGTTCCTTATCTCGAGCCGCCGACAAAATATTGCCGACAGAGATCGGCAGGTCGGCGGTTTTGGTGTGTATTGCGATTTCATAATACTTCCTCTCTTATTGTGTAACTGGCAAACAGGCAGAGGGCTCATCTAATGGAAAGTGGTTACTGTTGCCTATAAACGTTTACAACACTAGGGGCGAAGTCAACGGGTTGCCAGCCTTTGTGATGGGATAGTGGGGATGGGATGGGACATAAGAGACGGGTTATCCTTCTGTCTTATACCTATCAAAAAGAAGGAATAGGATAGAGGGGATGGGTGAAGAGTGGGAGGGAAGTGGGCCATCGGAACTCTCACACATCGTACGAATTTCGATTATTTGAGTAGAGTAGAGTCGAGTAGATAACTATTGCTCACGAAATAAACAAATACAATAAATGTGCCATTAGATTACCTATTGTTATGGTAAAAAAACTTCGTTTAAAAAAACCGACTTCAAAAACGAAAAAACTAAAATGTATAAAATAACTTATTTCTAAAGCTATTATTATTAATATATATTATCTAAAACATCTTAAAGTCGGTGCTTAGTAATTTTCAAAATATACCTAGTAATTTTTATGTTTTACTTTGCACCGACTTCAAGATGTTTTAGATAATATATATTAATAATAATAGCTTTAGAAATAAGTTATTTTATACATTTTAGTTTTTTCATTTTTGAAGTCAGTTTTTTAAACGAAGTTTTTAAAGTTTATTTGTTCCTTTTTAGTGTCTAGCTATGTATGGGTGGACCTACGAATGGTGCCGCGCTTCTTAAAAAATATAGGTCCCAAGAACCGGGAACAAAAAAATGTTCGTAAAACTACTGGGCCAAACTATGTCAAATTTTTAGGGGACCACATAACAACTATTCCGCGTCGAACAAAAAAAGAATCACGTAAATCGGATCATAAATCACGGAGTAATCGGCGAACATACATAAAAAAAAGCAACAAAAAAAAAAGATCCCTACGAATTGAGAACCTCCTCCTTTTTTCGAAGTCGGTTAAAAACAATAGGCCTTATCGCTCAACGCAATCTCTTACAGGCAACATAAATTATATTTTAAACTAATTTGGCGGTATAAGTTGTGTAGAGCATTAAATAGTAAATAAATTAACATAGCTAAACTATTTTATAAGTTAAATACATATAATATCACATATATATACATATAAGAATTAGGCATAATTATTATTATTGAAGGAAAAATTGCGTTTTCCGAGTGGCTTTTTAAATACACGCAATGTTTTGGCCGCTCTGACAGTAAAAATCAGCGTATTCCAAAATTTGCCAGCCGGCACTGTAAAGGAGTTATCATAAAAATATTAAGCATGTACAAGTGTCATGAGTTTATAATACGTATGAGTGCGTAAATTGTGAGAAGTAGAAATGCGAAGGATTCGTTTAAGGTTATCCCGTTTCACGCTTATATTCTGTGGAAACGTGTTAACACACAGATCGAGTTGGCCCAGCGAGCTGTAATCATGGTCATTCTTGGTTTTTTTTATAAGGTTGTATGGACTGGTGCCTTTGCCTGCTTGTCATTACTTTGTTTTGTAATTTCTTCTACTTTTGTAATCTATACTGATCGTTAGTCTCGCTAAAACTCGCGAACGGCTTGACTGGTTTGGCTAATTTTGGTTTCGAATTATTTGTGAAAGTCCAGGGAAGGTTTACAAGGTGAGTAAATATAAAATAAATGCTTGGAATATAGTAAAAACAACAATTTCGCTTTCCCTTAGAAACTATTCCTACCTGTCAAACATTTGATGTTCGTCCCGTCATTCACAAATCAACGTTTTTTATTTATTAATTTTGAGGCGGTACGAAGTTTGTCGGGTCAGCTAGTATGTAATAAAACCACGTATTGAGAAATTATTGTTTTTAAATTCAGTATTTCATCTACATATATAATTTCATATATTGTTGTGGCAACCGTGACAGGACATAAAACATAAATAACAAAAATAAATAATTTCATACAGTGGTAATTATTCCAGAATGGACTCTTCCACATTATAACGTAATGTAATTTACCTGAATACTTAAGAAACCCTAAAAAGCTGTAAAGCCCCTTGAATTTTTTTATGAATTTCAATATAGATTTGGGCCTGTAGCTCAGCTCATCTTAGCGCCTTATTTTCTCACCTTTTTTGCCTTATAACAAAAGGAAATTTAACTATCAATGAGTGTGAATGAGACAGAGTATAACGACAGGTGCAGAAAAGTGCCTAAACGTGGGTGGCAACAAAATTTTTATAGTCGGACAGATTTACGGGCTTCTCTGCCGGGATCACTCGATTTAACTACAAACATTATGAAGTTTCCTTTATGAAAAATTGGAATTGATATATTTTTTAATTTGGTTCATTATTGGAGTGTCATGGATGGGATTACAGATTCATTAGAAAGAAAGAGAATCATTGTGTTCAGGACATTAGATAGTGTTGATATAATTGTTAATAAATTTAAAACTAAAGTAACACAATCCTGTCCTAAAAGGGGGCATCAGTCTCAACATAATGCTGGTCTGTTAAAACCAGCACTGATCTTCCGCTGAGCCCTTAAGGTATTGTTACGGCAGACATTACATCATTAAATTTGCAGTTATGTAATGTCTGCTGTGACAATACCAAAATAAAAAAATATATTGTTACAACTTAGGTTCCGACAAAAACAAATTCCACTCCTAATCTGTAAAAGCACGTTTTATTACCGGTCGGCATTTGAATTAATTGTAATTCTTTTATGATCGTCTTCTTTTTTTTACTTATTTATTGGCATACGTTTCTAAAGAACAGTCTATTGTACTCGTTTATGGCCGCTTTTGGCTGAATTATTAGCCAGGTGTTGCGGATTCTGTCGACTACGATACGGGCACATTTGTATTTGTAAGGTATAAAAGGACGGCCTGACGGGAGAGAGGGGGCACTTCAGCGATAACTACGATCTAGGCGTGACCTGTGTACAATGGGGAATCTAATAGTGACGGACTTTGCGAGTCATGATGATCATTCAAAATGACATTGGATACTGTTGTCCTTCAGTTCTGTGCTTTTCAACCAAATTGCATAATGATATCAGACAGATCCAAATTGAATCAAATTAGTTAATCAGTCTAATATTAGCGTTAGACTCATAACGAATAATAAGACATTTCTATACCCAAACTAGAAGATGCAAAGTGTTATGAAAGTGATAGAAAAAGTTTTCAAAAATATTTTAATATGCATCTAAACGTTTAAAACGATATTTATAAAATTATCAAGTTTGGTTTAATAAATACCCATGTCAACAAAATTAAATTGTTTGACGAGAAGATATTAGAAACTGGAGTTTACTTAAAGTACATACTTACCAGCCATACACTGCCTTGCAAATAAAAAGGACGCGATTAAAAAGCACCTAATTCATTGAAACTCTCAGCAAGTTTTTACATAATCAAGATAGATCGTCAAAATTATTTTCAAATAATGATTATTCAATATCAAAGATTAAACAAAAAATTTAAAAATTAAATGTTAATGTTAATTAGAATATTATTAATTCGGAATATTTTTAAATTGTTTAAGAAAACTGTTACAAAGAAACAAAGATTGGGAAGAATATTCAGTAAAAAAAAATATTATAATTAGATAGATAGATAGATAGATAACACTTTATTGTACACCATTACAGAAAAACTTACGAACTAGTATTATTATAGTAGGGTACAAAGGGCGGTCTTATCGCTAAAAAGCGATCTCTTCCAGACAACCCGTGGCAAGAATATTCCGATTAGAAGTGGCGATGGTGGTATACATAATTATTATACGATTACTTCAATTTTATTAATAAATATATAACTATACTATATATACAAATATACACATAAGTTATATACATATATAATATATGGCGATAATATGCAGCTATTTAAACATAATAAACATATAGCTATATGCAATATAATATATACTAATTACATAAAATTACATATCATTATATTGCAGATAGAATTTTCTGACTAAGTTCTTAAATATTATTACGGATTTTGCTTGTCTGACAGCAACAGGCAATGAATTCCAAAGTTGGACAGCCTTAACCGTGAAAGAATTATTGAAGAACGTTGTATTATGAATAGGAGTAATAAGTCTATGTTGACTGGAAGGGCGCAAATTGTGAGAGCAAGAAATAAATTCGAAGCGTTCTTTAAGGTACTGTGGAGTAGTAGGGATGAATAAAATACTGTAAAGCAATGAAAGAATATGAGTATTCCGGCGAATACGGATTGGCAGCCACTTGAGCTTTTTTCGAAATTCAGAAACGTGGTCATACTTGCGTAACCCAAATATGAACCTTATGGAAAAGTTTTGAAGTCGCTCAAGTTTATTAAGCTGTTCTTGAGTTAAATCTAGATAGCTGGCGTCGGCATAATCAAGTATGGGCAAAAGTAGTGACTCTGCTAGCTTAATTTTGGTGGCGATGGGCAGGAAGTTTTTCAGCCGCCAGAGTGATCTGGAGGAGAGAAACAACCGCCGACTCAACTCCGTTATATGGGGTCTCCAGGACAGCTCACTATCAAATATAACTCCAAGGTTTCTGACCTTATCACTGATAGGGATAAGTTTCCCATCAAAAAGAAAACTTGGCATAACGGTCCAGTCAACTTTACACAGCATCCGCGAGCTACCGATGATAATTACTTGAGTTTTCTCAGGATTAACAAGAAGTCCATTCGATTTACTCCATTGTAGGTAATTATTGATTTATTGGTTAAACTTTTATATTATATAGACACATGTACTTACGTGGTGGTGAACTTTTTCATTGTACACAGATATATGATGTACAGCTATACCGGTCTTAAAAATCAGAACGAATTATTAATTGACTTATTGTTTACGTCAATAGGTGAGAAGATATTTGTCCCCAAAGTTATTTAAAGTGACAGTAAACTTTAAATAACTTTGGGAATTCTCTTGTAACTTTTGAAGAAAAGATGTGGTCGCAAATTTCACACACTTTGAAACACTTTAACCACACACATCACAAAATTCCGAAAAATTTCTAGGTGGCAGAACTAAAAAAATAGTTTTAGTGAGAACTGCTTTTTTTTCTATTGCAGGAGTTCAGCAGACAGGCAGACGGCCCACTTGATGGAAAGCGGTTACCATCGTCTATGGACACCTGCAACACCAAAGGTGCTACAAATGCGCTACTGTTCTCTTAAAGGAGACTGGAACCTGGTCACCAATGGCGGAACACAACACAAGGTTGTTATGGCGGCATATTCTAGACCAGGGGTGGTCGCCATCCAGTCGGGCAAATGCCCTACCACCTGGCTGTGGGTTGTTTTGTCGCCTCTTACGACAGGCCGCCCGGCCGCAGGAAATTGTATTCTTTCTCCGTTCCTGCACGGAGGAAAATGAGATTTGTTGAGTAATTATTGAGATATATATGTTTTTGGATTAACGTAGACTTAAATATTTGTATGACCATGTGTAGGTCAAATACAGTGAGGATATCTGACTTTGTTACCATCCAAGTTATAACTATTACCTGTATTTTTACAAATAAAGATTCATTCATTCATTCATTATATACATACATATATATCACTATAAAAATATGGTCGATAAAATACTTTTTTAGAATTCCATACAGATTTCTAGAATTCTTGGCCTGACGTAATAATCTTAAATATTAAATTCAGGGTACTGAGATATATATTTCAAAAATAAAAATTTGATTTATTTTGCCTGAATAATATTACTAGGTATATTATTCTAGCTGAAAGTGTACCCACATAATCAAAGGTTAGGGGCCTGTTTCACAAGAGAGCAATTATTATTTTATTAATTTCTTAAGGGCCTTGGGTCGTGCACAGGGAAGCTATTACAAGTGGGTAATACGAACACAAGAGGGCAAATTTTAACGAGAATACTTTGTAATGAAAAACCGGGATTATTGTTATTGGGCGACATTTTTCTCTGTTCTTTTAAAACACAGGACGAATTTGGAACAGCCTAAGAGGTACGTGAGGGAAGGAGCTTTAAATTAAAAACTTTTTTATATCGAACGCAACGATAGAAACACGTGTTTCATTTTTATATTTATAACGTATATTTCAAAAATTATTTTATATTTTCATGATAAACAAATATTTATGGTCATTATACTTTTTCAAAAGATCTTCTGTGTCATATTTTATTAAAATTGGATTTAAATAAGTAATGAAATTTACGTTTGCAAGTAGCCTCACCATGAAACATACTCAGCAGCGCAACTAGAGCATGCGCACCAGTAGTCTTATAATAAGAGACCAAAGAAAAGACCAAAGAGTCCGAGGAGTGCAGATGAAAAATTAAGAAAGCGGGCCCAAATCCCGTAGCAGACGCTTCAATCGAAACCAGAATAATGATGAGGTATTTTATTTTTAACCTCGTCAAAAGTACTCTTATCTCCATAAGGTTGAATTAACTAACGCACTAATAAGCTGAAGTTTTCATGCATTTCCTTTTCACCCTATCAAGGAAAACGACATAATTTATAAGAGCCCCCACAATAATTCTTCAAGTTGCAACCCTTGGTGTTTATTTTATAAATGACGAAAGACGTCGCCGCGTAATGTGTAGAAACGGCCTGCTTCATTAAGACAATGGGTTTAAATTGCAGCGGTTAGATGGACTGACGGCAAAGACTCTGTGATAAGTTAAAAGCGTAAGAGAATGAATTGGTATAGTTTTTCCAACTCAAGAAGGCTCGTGGATTGGAGTTGTGATAAAAATACGATACGATCATCTTTAGAGGGTTTTTGGTCATTTATTCTTTTTTTCCGAGTTGAAACCCATTTGCGGGTTGTATACTCTGTGAGTGTACATGATGAAAGTGTGTGTGTGACTCGCCAAGAATACTTACCAATACACTTATCTGTTTCTCTACCGTCCATTGTCAAGGTTGTACGTTCGCTCGCGCTCCAGGCCATACAAACCATGGCCATCCTTTCCAGGTTTCAATCAGATAGTTGTACCTCTCCAGCTTCTTCAGTCTCACCAGATGAGTAGGCGCGCGAAAGACTTGCACGCCCAGATTTTTCAAATGCGAGTTAGACTTGCACACTGCTGAATCTACCGAGTTCATTTTTATTTTCTGTTTGACTGGTTTGTACTTAAAACATGAAATAATAATTATTGTTAGTACTTTAATAATAGAAAATAACTTTGCCCATCTATCATTTTCGGGTGTAGAAGTTCTAGTCTATAGAAATATTTATGATATATTCGCTTATTACTTGGGACAGCTGCACAGACAGACGAGCGAAACAGCACCATAGTTAATTCCTGGCCACGGAAATAACGTGCATTAGTCAACTGCAGTGAACCAGCCGTAATGAACACTCATATCTGTACAGATACTAATTGTTCGTGTTGCTTTATTGTGACGTACATTTAAATATGTGGGTAATTACAAACAAGAATATATAATGCATTCTGTTGTCTATGATATTATAATATTAATACACTAAATATTTATCATTATTTATAACCTGCATTACGGTCAATATTAAAAATCTACAATCCCTGCCAATGAATGTGTTCTCACCAAATAAATGTTTTTCTATCTACTTTCTTTCCAAAGGTTGTCTGGAAGAGATCACTTTTGAGCGATAAGGCCGCCCGTTGTACTTTATTTTACTACATACATCTGTGTTTATATGGTGTATAATAAAAAGTTAAAACTTTTTATGTTTTTTAACCGACTTCGAAAAAAGGAGGAGGTTCTCAATTCGTCGGGATCTTTTTTTTTTGCTTTTTTATGTATGTTCGCCGATTACTCCGTGATTTATGATCCGATTAACGTGATTCTTTTTTGTTCGACGCGGAATAGCTTCCAATTGGTCCCCTAAAAATTTTACATAGTTTTTGACCCAGTAGTTTTAATTTTACGAACATTTTTTTGTTCTCGTTTCTTGGGACCTATATTTTTTAAGAAGCGCGGCACCATTCGTAAGTCCACCCATACATAGCTAGACACTAAAAAGCAACAAGTAAAAAATAAAAACTTCGTTTAAAAAAACCGACTTCAAAAACTAAAAAACTAAAATGTATAAAATAACTTATTTCTAAAGCTATTATTATTAATATATATTATCTAAAACGTCTTGAATTCGGTGCAAAGTAAAACATAAAAATTACTATATTTTGAAAATTACAAGCACCGACTTTAAGATGTTTTAGATAATATATTAATAATAATAGCTTTAGAAATAAGTTATTTTATACATTTTAGTTTTTGAAGTCGGTTTTTTAAACGAAGTTTTATTTTTTTATCTGAAGCACCTTCAAATACATTAATAACAGTTTTAAATAAATCTTGAAGCCGGTTCAAAATTTACCGATTTTAATCGGTTTTAGTCAACTATGTCATTCGGAATGTAAACCTTAAAAAGAGTGTTATATAATCCTGAATTAAACCCGCTTATTCTGTGGGATTCTGTGAGAAAAGGAAATATCCAACTAGTTGAGTCACCAATCTTGTCCCAGCTTAACTATTCTGATATAGTTTTTGGTCCTCGGCTACTGAACAGAACTCAGAGACTCATCCAAAGAGTACAGAACGCATGTGCACTTTTGCTTTAACATTCCTTTTAGAAATCATGTGACGTCTTTTATGAACCGATGCTCAATGTTAAAAATGAAGCATCGCCGTAAACTACACCTTGCTTGCTACTTTTCGGAGTTGTTAAAAACCAAGCTCCACCGTATTTATATGAGAAGCTCTCCTGGTTCGGTTCTCGGCTATCAGTCGCACTGAGGCAATGTGCTACGCAGCTTGTGACGACACGGCATGGCACAGTAGCTTTTAGAGGTAGTTTCAGGTATGCTGCCTCCAAATGCTGGAACAATATCCCACCCCCTATAAAAATACAAAAAGTATTCATGGATTCAGACTCAAACTGAAAAAGTTCTTATATGACCATCAAGTACGCCAGGCCGATCTTATCCATGATACCAGTGCTATATGATGGTGCGCATGTGGAGGTTATGCCTAATACATCCTGACTGTGTTTCTTATGTCGTGTGTTAAATGCTGTATTGTTTATTTAAGTTATTGGATATCGTTCTTTTTAAATTTTAGAGATAATAGGTAGCAATGTCAATTAATGTAATCAATAAGTATTTAATCTTTTTCTTTAATATTTAGTTAACGTTATTATGGTCTGTTTTTTTCACTTATTTATTTTTTGCTGTTAGTTCACTTCATATCTTTATCTTGTTTACCTGTGGTCGTGTATGACACGAATGCCCCTAGTGGAAGATTAGCGCTGGTTATATTAACCGGCAGTTTTGCTGAGCTAAGGCAAATTCAGGACTACATTTATTTATTGTTTTTATTTTAATAATTAAAGTGAGTTTTATAGTAGTTCTAAATGAATCTTTTTCTTTCTTTCATATCCTCTCAACATGTCATTGTGTTTGTGTGCGACTAAGACTGATGTGCACCGACTTTTAACCGATGGTTAAAATAAAATAATGGCTAAAAATGTATGCATAAACAGCGAATACTTTATTTTAATCATTGGTTAAATGTCGGTGCACACCAGCATAAATACTGCTGTGAAACATTGCTGCGCTTTGGTAGTGTAAAACAAAAACAGTTCGAAACCGGTTTATTCAAAAAGGTTTTATCTTAATAAACCGGTTTCGAACGTTATTTAATTAAACGTGTATCGTAAAACCGGTTTAATTAAACTTCAAGTGAGAAAAAAAACGAAAAGGAAAGTGGCTTTACACTTAAACCGTAACTGGTTCAACTTTTTACCGTTTTCCAAGCCTTGATTTTAACAACCTATGACAAAAACCTGTCAAGTGTTAAATATTAAAACCAGACTTAGTTTAACGGCTCGTTTACCAGTCCATAAATACAACAGAATTATTTTATCTAGACTAGTGTTTTTCAACGTCTGGGTCTCGACCCCCTGGGGGTCGTGAAGCTTCCTTAAGGGGGTCGCGAAGCTTCTATACCGGAGTTGCAAAAGGTTGGGCAAGTATTTATTCAAACCCTAATTATGAAAATAAATAAATATGTTGGATTGAATATTTGACACAAAATAAAATACATGAAAAAAGCAACGGGTACTTTACGGTCGCGAAATATTTCTTCATACTACCCTTTAGTAGTAGCCGTGTCATGAAAAAGGTTGAAAAACACTGATCTAGACAATTGTTTTTTTTACATATTGTTACATACCCACGAAGAAATGCGCACCTGGTTTATTACTTTTCCCGCATTTGGAGTTTTTTTGTTCACTTCGTGTTTAAAATTTGCAATTAGACAATAGCCTATTGTTATTGTACTCGTTTACTCGTTGCAGGCGTGCAGATTACGGTTTCTCGGAAAGCTCAGTCAACGCGATCCTTTGTTGTTTTGTACAGTTTAGTATAAAACGATGCCCGAGTGGGGGGGGGGGGGTGAGGCAGTCAAGCGAGGATTACGATACGAGCACAACGTACCTTCGGTTAGCTATATAGTGACTGACTTTGCACGTGTTATTGAATCGTGCAGTTTGTATTGGTTGCGGCCAATTATATTTGTAACTGTGTTATTACGTGTTTGTGTAGTTCTAATAAATTCTATAGTAATTCCAACGCCATTTTAATTCGAGTCTTGTAGCTTTTTGTATGTATTTTAGTATGTTACGTGAGAAACAAATGAAACCACAGAGCTTTGATAGCAAGCACATTAAAACTTTATAATCTAAATAAAAACGTATAACACAGGAACTTGCACTCACGGGTGGTGTTGAAACTTTTTCGCATTCATTTAAATCACTGTTATCTGGTATTTTTCTTTCTTTTGAATCCACCGGGTGTAATAACGTTTGTGAAACTATACTTACGCGTGAGGATTCTTTGCGATATTCCTAAAGTGTGTAACAAAGATGATTGACAAAAGCTTTATAATATTTTCTACTTAATTGTTCAAAAGTTAGTGGGAATTTTTTATGACTGGAAGCTGATACATCAATACTTAATCATACATAACCTATTCCTATAAAATTTATTTTAAATGTTTTTCTACGGACAATATGGCTTCAATACTTTAACCTATTTTTTTTATTGCAGGAGTTCAGCAGACAGGCAGACGGCCCACTTGATGGAAAGTGGTTACCATCGCCTATGGATATTTGCAACACATAAAGGTGCTACAAATGCACTGCTGCTCTTTTAAAAGAGACTGGAACCTGGTCACTAATTCCGGAACACAACATAAGGTTGTTATGGGCATACTCTAGACTAGGAGCGGTCGCCATCCAGTCGAGTAAATACCCTACCATCTGGCGAATTCTATTATTTTCTATTATTTAAAAAAAATGCTTTTGCTCACATAACACGCTTTCGGCCATAGCCTAACGTTCTTCATACCAGTATTTATACTGAGTTATAGTAAGTTTGTAGTATTCTTTACGAGCCTTAAAGAAGCCTACACACCTAGTCTAACTCAATATGAATCAGACCGTAAATCTTTAACACTGATGCAGGTGAATAAATAAATAAAAAATATTACAAATTCTGAAAAAACTGACTGACATAGACCATAGCCGGCCTCTGTGGTTGAGCGGGTCAAGTTTTAGCCGACCAAACTCGCTGGAGTACAGAGGCTCCGGGTTCAGTTCCTAGTACGGTAAATTTTGGAAACTAATTTTCTGTTATCTTCTATGGGCTGGGTATGTGGGATCGATCCCAGACTGGTCCGTTATATTACCGATAACACGAGCGTATCTTGCTTAGGTTGTATACAATTTGTGTGTTTGTGTGCCGATTATTTCAAAAAAGATTTTTTTTTACCAAAATCTCTAGGGAACCCTAGAGGCGAATAAAGATCGGTAGTTAAAGAAGACATTAAACTGGAATCTTACTGAAGTGGATAATTTCAGGTGCGAGAGGCTTCTGTCGTCATAGTAATAACCGTAAAAACGCCTCTCAGTTTATTAGGGGCTTGAACTAGTTTTATTATCACCTTTACGTGACATTTCTGTGTCAAAAACTCAATGTTCAACGAGCTGTGCAATTTTCTCTATTAGAGTAGCAGTTTGTTCATTAAAATTATTCAGAGAGTGGACTCCAGGTATTGAAATTAATCTAATTTATATGAAGTTAGTCTTTTATTTCATCTAGCTGTATGCAGCTAGATGAAATAAAAGATTTGGTATACCCTTAAAAATATTTCAAAATTCTGTAATCCCTATTAATCAGCAGGTAGCTGATGTTAAAAGGAGTAACTTAGGCTACTTTTGAAGTAAAACTTATTTAGAATCGTTGTGATTTGAAACTTGATGAAATGAAAAAACAACATTAAAAGAGATAAACACAAATCTACGGGACTAAGCTTGCGAGAAAATGAGATAGAATACATTTTAAGGTACAGGTACAGGAGGTACAAATGTTTTGAAGATTTTTGTTAATACTTCAAAATTCGTATTTTGAAGCTTAGATCTTATATATAAAAATGAATGTTTGTCTGTATGTCCTTTATATAATCGTAAACTATACATTTGATCATGTGATGATCTTTAGCAAAGTTGTTGTGCATGAGCTAAAGAAAATTTCTGAGTTGGTTCACAATTGGACCCGGCAGGTGGCGCTGCTGTCGGCATATCGATTGAAGCTTTTTCGGGCAGGACGACGTCTTTCGGGACAGCTTGTATATTATAAAGATATAATACTTAATATTACTAAATGATAAGTTATTACCTTTACCAATAAGAAAAATATTAATAATTTCCTATATAAGCTATGTAACATTGCCCTTGAATATGTCAATTATATTAGAGACTTAGGTGTAATACTTGATACAAAATTACACTTGGATCTGCACATAGATACCATAATTAATCAATCTTTAAAAATGTATAGCCTTGTTATTCGTTCCAATACAAAATTCACTCGACCGTCAATGTATATTTACCTCTATGTTACACTGCTTCGCTCGCAATTAGATTATGCTGTGCATAATAGAACCCTTTTTATAATAAATATGATAATATCCTAGAGCTACTTCAAACAAAGTTCCTACGCTGTGTGTACTATAAATGTTTTCATAATCGCTCGTCCTACGAAAATCTCCTTGATAAATACAATTTCATTAAACTTTAGCTCTGAAGATTGCAGTTTGTTGTGATGTTTCTATATGATTTCTATCTGAATCGATTAATAAATTGGGTTCCTACCAGTACCAGGACGCATTGCCGGTGCCCCTGCCAATTGTTTGCGACTACGCGTTGCTGAACAAACGCCGGCAAACAATTTGTTTAAACTACACTTTACTAACTAGTGCATTCATATAATCACTTTTTCTACTTAATTGATATAGCGGCAATTATAGGCCTAACACTTATAAATAAATGATCCTTGAATGTTTGAAAAACACTCCGGCTCTGCGTTCTGGTGAGGTTTTCTTCTTCTTTTCTTTTCAGTTATTGTATAAAAACGTTTTTCTTCCTCTTTTTTATTTATTTACGGTAGCTAGTATATTTTTAATTACTCTATATGTGTCATTCAATTGAAACTTCATAGGTATAAGAATCATGCTAAATTCTGTACAATACTGTTTTTAAGATCAAATAATTAAAAAAAATATATGGCGTCATGAAATTTAGAAACCCTTACACCCCTTGTCACACTTTTTTCACTTCTGCTGCGTGTTAACTGAACACACACATTTTATTTGGGTTACCAAAAAATCTACGCGGGTGAAGTCGCGGGCACAGCTAGTCATTAATAAAATGACAAAAACGGGAACTTATACTGATTCAATAAGTGAGACAAAGGTTATCAAACAAGGTAACCTTCATCATAAAACAAAATAAGATATGATATACCTAACAGTTTCGGCAGCTAACTTTATTGAGAATAATTATTATTTAAAAACTATTCTTATCACAGAGCACAACAACAATTGATCTACATAAAAAACAAACGGTCAAGGAATAGTTCACATAAATTTAAGAGTTTCGTGGACTACCACCACCGGTAATAAATGTATAAGTATTTATTACTACCAGTAATAAATACTTATACGTTGTTGTTATTTGTCTGCAGAACACTAAAAATGTATCTAAAGGTGAATTTCCTAAGAGCACCATTGTCCGCAACTGTATTTTGAAAACTAATACTATCTTTTTGGTAACAATATCACTGATAAATAAATGTTCATTATTTACAAGGCACTTCAATTGAATAAATGCTTAAGAAGATTTAGACTTCGATTTGGCAGAGTAGAGTGATATCCTAATATCTTAAATAATAATATATATATCAAAAACGGCTTAACTGATATTGTTCAAATCAAATTACTTTGAAAGTATTGTTGAAGCTCTAAAGACTACATAATTATTTAGTATAAGACAATTTATAAAATCAGAAGTGAGTTAAGCATCAAACAATTGATCAGTGTGCAAAGTAGAATCGTAAAACACTCTGTAGATTAATGCCTTTTAATACCACGATATAACGTGATCGGAGCTTTTGACAATTTTTCATGACTATGGGAGCTCAAACCTCGCTATTTATTACTATAATTATTATTATGAATTTATTTAAAATTCCATGTTCTTCATCTATATAATTTTTTCCAGATCTGACTAACGATACGCCACATTTTTTTTTAATTAATGTAGTTTAGGTTCGCGTTTGACCACAATCTTGCCCTATGTGGGGCAAAGATGTGGTCTACGATGTAAGGAAGGTATCTATTCACACGGGATTTGAAGACACCCAGGTTATAAGTATCGAGAAAGACAGACTCCGGCAATGAGTTCCATTCCTTTGCGGTGCGTATGATGAAGCTGAATTCGAATCGCTTCGTTCTTATACGTGGAATATCCACCATATATCCATGCCGCATGCCGGTGCGTCTGGTTGTCCGATGATGGAAGGGAGATGGCGGGATCAGATCGAAGAGCTCAGCTGCACACTCTCCAAAGTGAATCCGATAGAAGACCGATAAGCTGGCAACCCTACATCGATGTCCGAGACTTTGCGTTTTGTCATCGAAAAGCTGGTCGTTGCCCACCAGCCTCCTGGCTCTCCGCTCAATCGACTCTAGTGCCTCGAGTTGATATTTGGCTGAGCCATCTCAAAGGTGAGAGCAGTACTCCATACATGCTCGTACTTGTATTTTGTACAACACTAGCAACTGTTCAGATGTGAAGTACCGTCTCACCTTCGAGAGTATGCCCAGCTTTTTTGCCGCAGTTTGTGCTATACACTCATTACTATGGACATTGAAAAATGTATTTCAGCTCTTAGTTAAGTATATGAAACCCACCCCCAACATTTATGTTAACTTAAATTTTTTAACAAATTTAATCAGAGTAGACCCCGTAGTAGTCATTCTAACATACAAATATAGTTGAACATTGTGACGAACGGACATGACGATTTTATTAGGGTATTATTTTTTCCAAATTGGCTACGGAGTTGATTAATATAATAGGATAGAAGAAATTATTATTCCTCAATCGTTTCCTATAAATATCACAGTTCCCCTATGACAGAGGTAATATATTAACCGCTACTTTACGTATTTTCCCCGTATCTACTAAAGTCAAAGGTCTTCTTATCTTTAGTAATATAAGCATTGACACTTCACAAATGTGTACAGTTTTAATATTATTTAAGAAACAATGTTAAGTGTCGCTCTAATTTTTATATTAATATCCTTCACCTATGGAGGGTACGTAGAGAAATTTGTTGGTGACTATGTGATAGCTGCAGCATTCCCAGAGAATGTTGGATTTCCAAGCTGTGATAAGTATTCATTTAAAATAGGAAACAGAGTCGATTGTGAGTGCTTTAACAGAAAAGACTTTAAACTTTTAGAGTTTATAATCCCAAATTCACCTCAAACAAGTGATTTGGCAATTATTGATGTTACTGGTACAAATGATATTGAGCACTTTTTAAAAACTCCAAACTGTAATTGTGGTACCATCAACTATAAGAATCTCGTTGTTGAATATATCGACGACAACTTCTTTGCATACTACGAATTATACACTGAAGACCCCACAAAAAATGAAACTATTATAATGGTGAACGTTTTTTCCAAAATTATCCCAAGCAAGGTGTCTCTTGATGCTGCTATAAAATCCCTTCCCAATCTGAGAGACAGAAAGTACAAAATTACATGTGCTGCTGATATAAAACCAAGTGAAGAAATGGCAAGTCTACTACCAGCTTCAACGAGCCAAAAGCCTAATGCATAAAGAAACATTAAAACAGCATGAGCCTTAAATTGATACAATAATAAAAACTGATGCTTCTATAAACAAAACAAAACTAAATAATTATGATCAGTTAATGCAACATAGTGTTCTTGTGGCTATATACGGTATTTGAACCTCAGAGGGCCTAAAGTGGTTGTTGCTTTGACAGTTATTAAAATAGACTTGAACTTTATATCTTACAAAATTACCAGTCCTTCTAGATACGTGCCAATTGTACTGAACGATTCTCCAAAGGCAGCTTTTTTATGCCCTGAGGTTGTTAAATTGATTGTGTCCAATGTGTTCGACTTTTTGCTCCAAAATGTCGCCGTCTATCAAAAAGTTTAATGAAGTATTAATGTTTTAAAGCTATATATTACATTTGCTAGTTAATTAAAATTTATTTTATATGATCTTTGTGTTTATTTTTACATTTGATTTGTCAAATTGGATAATGTAAGATTCTTTATAATTTTATTAGTCTCAAAATTTGACAACCTGAAGGATTGTCTATTTCTAAAAACTAAATTGCACAATTGTGTATATTAAAGATATAATAGAAGTGTTTGTCTGTGAATTTAAAACTAATGCCCATATTTAAGTAAAATTTGCTATTTGTACAAACCCAATTGTAAATGACCGTTTTTAGAATTTTGGTTGTCAGTGTCTCTTAAAAAAAATCTGAATCGGCTCAAAGCATTTAAATGAAAAGTTTAGGAATAAAAACAAAAACTTTAGCTTATTTTCATTTCAATATCGTGCTGATTTAAAAGAGATATATATATAATGAAATAATGGGCAAAGCTAGTTAATGATATCAGAAAACACTTAGACTATATTAAATAATGGAAAGTACGTTTACGAAATTTACCAATTCAGGAATCGAACCAGGAGCCTCTGCGTTCCCATTAGCTCATCCGACAAAAGCTTAGCCAAGCCAACGACAGAAGCCTTTTAAATGTTGAAGGTAAGATGGCAGTTGTTTGATGGAGTCAGAATCTTAAGCCGGATTTACATTTGCATTAGCTAATTAGTTGTCGCTTGCGAATCAGTCATTATCATCGTTTGAAGAGACATTTACTTAATCGATAACGTATTTAAATGAAAATTTTATATCCAAATCAATAGGATGAATTAATTCGCCAGTATTACATATTAACTAATACAAATGTAAATAAGGCTTTAGTAACATTTGCTGTTGACTATGAATGACCCTGAAACAACATGCAATAAGTAGTTTAGTTTCTTATCATATCGAGGTGGAATTCGTCATGAAAATCTTCATCTCAGTAGATCATTAAGATCGTAGCAGTACTGTGTGATTTTGTAGAAAGCCAGATACTCACTTAAGCAACTACAAATTTTCTTATAGCGCTGTTCTCAGGCTATATATAGGTTCGCTTGTGCTGTCCACCACTGCCTGAACGGGCGGTGGCAAGACGATGCTGCTACATTCTTAAGCAGAGAGTTTAAGACTCCCCAGTCTCCCTTAAATTATTAAGTTTCAGCCAGTTGGTAAGGTAAGGAATATGGGGAGCAGCTACACTAAGCTATCATGCAGTCGAGTGCAATGTGTTGCAATTCAAACTCAGTAGGGGTAGAAGAAAGCTCGAGTTGCTCCTAGACACGCTTACTTTAAAAGAATCGTGTTAGTAGTGAAATTCCATTTCACCGTGCTTAAACAATATAAAACTTAATTCAAACAGTATCATAATCATGCCATTTTATTACCAATCATTAATTACGATTATTTTTATTCCCTCATGTTATTACATTATACGTAATCTACACAATGATAACGCTATTTTTAATTTTGTCTACAAATATTTTTTTCAATGTGGTTTATTGTGTGTTATATATTCAAGTTCCTGTTGCTAAGCCACAATTCTTGGGTAATAGAATTTATTAAAATATGAGTCTTGTTAAGCACGTATGGTACAATGTTAAAGGTCGATCAAAAATGAGATGGTTGGATTGTGTGTTGTTGTGTGTGAAGGATGAAAATGATAATGATGATGAGGACGTATGTAAGAATAGAGCATGGTGGGAAAAAATATATTGTACCAACTCCAAATAGTTGGCAGAACACGTTGTCTTCAATTTATGGGAGCTGCATACGTCTTGTCATTGCATCGGACAACCAACACACTACTGGCTATCGCAACGCAAGAGCGCATATATTAATAGTTGCTCTATCTCACTCGCACATCATCCATCCCGCTCACAAACCGTGCTATACTAGGCATGGAACATTTCACAAGTAGCATGCGAAATTTCATATGAAATTCAATTTCATACATCGCATCTGCTACCTCTCTTCATTTGGTCTGTGAAATGTCACAGGTAATGAAATCGCGAGAGCGAGCGAGTAGGGACGAATGAGCGGGCGTGATAGAATGAATAAACTATATTTTGCTGATTCGTCGCCGCTAAGTCGCTAAGTGTACGACTATGAAGTAGTATGAAGTATGAGAGTATTAAAAAATATATTTTAAATTAAGGATTGTAAAGTATTATTTTCCTTGGAATAATCTCAAAATCAGTTGTTTAGGAAATGAAATGAAATTTCATTGTCACAGGTCAGTCATTCGATTCGAAAGTAGCATGCGTAGTGATTATAAATTATAATTCATATTTCATTTTAATAGCATACGGAACGTGTGACGCTGTGGTAATTTTAAGCTTCAAAAATCATTTCCTGTGAAATTTCACATGTGAAATCATTGTGATTTTTTTTTTAATTTCATCCAATGAATATGAATTAAAAGTAGCAATCATTTCCATGCTTATGCTATACTACATTGTACTAGCAGTGCGACTTGTGAATATTTGTACTTAAGGTTACCGTTTCCAAAATAAATCAGTTCACATCAGCACTCGACAGTGAATACTACTCTCTGCCCTATGAAGTATTATTTAACCTTCTACCTCTCGCTGCTACAAATTTAATGTACGAGTATACTACTGGACTCGAGTTACGTTTATGTTTATAGGACTAGTCAGTGTACCTTCTACGCAACCCATTAAGGATTAGCATATTTTGAACTCATTAGGTAATGCCACAAACTTATAGGTTGATATCAAATTATTATTTTGCGGCATGTCTGTTAACTGTATCTTTTTGATTTACAATAAAATGTTACGCAAATACATTTTTTTTCCATTTCTCATTAAAAGAAATTTCCTTGATGTATTTTCAGCTCATGAAGAAGGATGTTATTTTCCAACTTTAAATAAAGTTCTGCCATTCAACCTCGTCTATACACCAATCGACGGAACTTGTGCTCAGTATCATTGTGATAGGAATAAATACTCTAGTATACTAAAGTAAGAGTTTGTTTATTTTATGCTAACATAGTTAAGTTGTTTTATTATTTACACTACTACTTTATTATTGATTGATATTTCCAAATAAAAGAAAGTTAACATTTTTCTCTTTGAGAATAATTCCCTAGGACGACAAAAAATAAAATTTTAATGTTATTTTTCAAAATCAGTTAATATAATTTAATGTGTATTGTTACGAGTGCCGGACTCGAATTAAAATGTCGTTGGAATTACTACAGAATTTATTAGAACTATACAAACACGTATAACACAGGTACAAATATAACTGGACGCAACCAGTACAAACTGCACAATTCAATAACACGCGAAAAGTCCGTCACTATATAGCTTATCGAATGTACGTCTTGCTCGTATCGTAATTCTCGCTTAACTGCCGATCTCTCCCTTGGGCCATTGCTGCACGGATACAATATGGCTGCTAGCCCGCATAGATCGGATTTCCTAGAATCAGTTCAACACACCTGTCTAATGACTGCCATAAAAGATGACGATACACAATGGACTGTGGACTGAATTTTACAAACACAAAGTGAACAAAAGAAGTCCAAATGCGGGAAGGTAATAAACTGCGCTTTATGGCAGGAAGATGTGCATTCAAGTTTTGTCAGCATGTAAAAGTATTTTAGATGTCTCTAAGAAATAGATATTTTAAAGATGTTCATTAATCACTAAAAAGAAACATAATTTCATATGACCCCATATCGTGGTCATTTAATCTCATTTAATCTGATTTGGTGTCATATGAATATTGCCGTATATTTTAAAATAGCAATATCATTATATTGAATGTTTGAAAATTTTTATTATCTAGGTGCAGTCCAGTAGTTATCCCTAAAGGATGCTTTAAGACGCAGCGTGCGAAATATCTACCCTATCCAGCTTGCTGCAGTTTCGTCCAATGCCTGGAGGCACAATACAAATTGGACTGATTTACTCGAACCATGAAGAAAACATGTTGTACTAATTCTGTATTATAATTAAAACATCGCGAACTCATTTTTAATAACCCACGAAGAATCTGAGAAATATAAATATTAGATGGTGCTGCTATTTTAAATGCAATAGGAATAATAAACAAATATACAAAACACAGGAGAACAAACAAGAGGAGTAACAAAACGAAACTAAAAATACATAAAGCATTTACCAAATCCTACACACAATGCCCAACGAGGAAAACATAATTAAAAATAAACAAACACGAACGTAATATATAAGAATTAATTAATATAATATAATAATTAAATATTATAGCAGAACACCTGAAACGCAAAAATTGTTAGAGAATGTATTTGTTTATACTCACCGTCTTATTCATAGAAAAACGCTAATGCAAATTTTAATCATTTATTTAGATATAATGCATTCTAAGCTTTAAACTCTTTTATTAGGTACTTATAATCGTGTTTCATCAACCAGAGATGTTAAATGTTGCTATTTCATAAAGAAAAATGTTGCCTATAAATACAAGCAAATAACGAAAAGAAGTTATATATAGAATTAATATTTAAATCATCACAATCGCAAACAAAATTGCTGAATAATAAAACTACGTTTTAACGGTTTTAAGCGCGGTAATTTATTTGATTTTTGTTATTCCAACGCTCTGGCCACTTTTCAGTGGCCGTGATCACGGAAGACAAAGATGTCAAGTGTCAGTATTGTTAAAGTTGTATTTAGCCTACCGCCAACTTGTTTATTTTAATTATTTAACTTTGTTTATGGTTATTATTTACTCTATGGAAGCCTTATCTAATTTACCACCGCTTCGCAACATGTTATGACTTAAGGAGAAGAAGCGATGCAAGAAACTCTTCAGCAAACATGCCTAGTCTAATAATTTTTAGGATTTATATTGTATAAACAATATGAATCCTTCATTAGTTAAAATATTTTCTAGACTATCATAATTATTTTCTAGACGTTTGATAAATAACTTTATTCATAAACGCTCAAATCTTTTTTAAAGTAACATGCTTCTGTTGTAGTTGATGTTGCCATGTCATATTATAATATATTTTTTAGGGATTTGTCTATGGAAAAGCTAAAAGTGTCAGTGTGCCAGTTCCACATAATTAGTGTACAGGGCCTCTATAGTCTATAGACATTCTTGTACCATTTAGAAACTTGAATATTAACGTTAAGTCCACATTGGCTGGATACACAAATAGAGAAGAAGAATATAGTTCTGACAGGACAAATGACAAATAATAATCAACTGATCGAAATCCGCCATTTTTACGTTTTTTATTTATATTAAATATTAATCCATTGACAAACACATTTGTGTCTGATTATAAATACGTAGTCATAACTCGTAAGTTTAAAAAAGCTTTAAAGTAGTGTCCTAGCTATTTTAAACTTGCGAGGATTTTTAAAGCGTTTTAAAGATTACTAACGACACTTAACATAAATTTGTAAAGCGTTTTAACGCTAATATGTTTATGAATAATAATTTTTGACGATTTATCTTAAATAAGCCTTCAAACATATTTTAACTATCTATGAATAAAGCAATGTAAAATATAATTTAAATGAAATAAAACTAAGACTTCTCACGCAATTTCGATTTCATAAAGATCAGCTGGTTTTCTAGGAAAATCAATTTAAATTTTATTTCCCCAGTTAAAGTACCGTATATTTCAGCCTACGAAGTGATTAATTAATACCTTTTATCATTATTAGTGTTTTTACAAAACTAATTAGGAGTGAAGGTTATCATCAACCAAATTTAGTCTACTGTTGAACATAGATCCTCTTAACTTTAACCGTTATATTGTACACCTACCACTCTCCTCGTCCAGCACTTAACGGCAACCTTGCGCATGTCGACATCCACCTGACTGTAAAGCGTCCTACAGTACGTTTACCAAAACACGGTTGTCACTTCTGAAATCATCTGCTTTATCAGCTATCGATTCTACAACAGACGTGACCGACCCAATGTCACATCAGCTTATCAATTCTACTAGCTATGTCGGTTACCTTGATTGTTTTACTTTAGGATATCTATCCTCGTTTCTACATAATACATAAGAGAAACAACAAACCATGGGCATAGCTACCGCCGTATCAGCCGTAACAATAATACGGGGCCCCCAGGCTACAGGAACCCCGAAATTGTGTAAGTAAAAATTCCTCAAATGTTAGGTATGTATGATCTTGAACATTTTTGAGAATAACTGCTGGGCCAACAGAAACGGATATCAGACTTGTCGTTATTGTCTTTAAAGCCAGACAATCTAGAAAAACTGAAATCGTCTTCAGCTATGGATGATTTGATAGTTAAGCTTGCCGAAAAATGGCGAGACAAATGTATGGTTGATTTGAATTGTTGAAGTGAAACTTCTATATAACGGGGGGTCTTACGATTTTTCGCTCACGAAAAAGTGTCACAGTCACGTGGTCTAATACTTACATTTTTAAACTCGTGATATCTTTCGAATGGAATGTCCAAATTGAATAATTCAAAAAGTTGTATAAAGGTATTGAAGCAGTCTTGAATATGAAGTAATTTATTTTGATAAGGATTAATACCAAGATACAAATAAAGAGCCTTTTCCAGCGGTGGCATTTTAAATAAAATTTTAAAATAAAAGAACATTTATTGTGGCATAATTATAATAGTTAGATAGATAGTGTCGAGTCGCTTTTTGTAAATAATGATGTGTTCTGCAAAGTCGTAGTACATTATTTTATTCTATCATCAATAGTTTTTGCAGCGCTCGCGATTTTATGTATTTTTTTACTCCTTGGGTTACATTATCGAAGTTTTAGTAAGGACCCCTAATTTATTTGTAAATATAATATACCCTATGTCACCCAGGAATAGTGAAGCTTGCGAACAGTGAAAGAATTTTTCAAATCGGTTCAGTAGTTTTGGAGCCTCTTCATCAAAACATGAGCAAACGAAATTTTATTGAGTTATTTTTTTTGGAAATATTTTTCTGTTAACATAATTTTATGTCCAAATGAAGTTGATGACGAAAAATGCGCATTTGTTAATGTTTCGTTGTATGTGTTTTTTTATTTTAGAGTAGACTGAACATGAATGTTTTTTTGGTTCTGGATCGAATTCAGTTTTATGTTTGATAAAATAAAATATGTAAAATAAAAAATGCATTCATTAAAATTCACCTAACCTAACCAAATCATAATTTGCAGTAAACCTGCGAAAAATCGAAATGTGTGCTGGGACACATATTAGAAGGGAAACTTCAACGGACAAGTTGAAAAACGAATCGCAACGGACAAGTGGAAAAACGAATCGCAACGTAGTACAAGTGGAAACTTCAACTGACAAGTGACAAAATGAATCGCAACAAAATTTTAACTTGAAGTTTTACGGGCAGGTTTTCAAATTGGACAAGTACATTAACAATCTACCCGTAAAACTTCAAGTTAAAATTTTGTTGCTATTCATTTTGTCACTTGTCAGTTGAAGTTTTTCCACTTGTACGTTGCGATTCGTTTTTCCACTTGTCCGTTGCGATTCGTTTTTCAACTTGTCCGTTGAAGTTTTTGTCTAACTTGCTTCTACGAGCAAAAGTGTAATCAGTTTTAATTCAATTCGAGCATTTTTTGTTTCTTTTATAAAAAAAAACCTTTACCCTTACATTTTGATACAGGATCCATTTAAGGCAATCTACGCCACTGTACCAAACATATATATGCTATATCAAGATGAGCGACTTGTTTGTGGACCTATTGTCTACATTTCAGGTCCGTAGGTGGAGTAAGAGAATAAACGAGCAAAAAGCAACTAACATGTTTAAAAACATCCAATGTGACTTTCAAGGGTAAACGTAGATGTAATAATTATGTGTGATGAATTTCAAAGCCTATTGTATTTATACAATTAGGACACTCCTTTGTAGTTACCTACAAATTCTAAAACCTATTTACCTACCTACAACCTAATTACCTTAAAAATAAAATCACCGTTCAATCCACGCACATTTACGTTCTGTACATGTATCAGAATTCCAGTGTCATTTAGTTACACAATTTTAAAAATATGGATATGAAAATATCACGCACTATAGATACACTATGTGATTTCAGATTTATTTTTTTCTAAACTTTCTTCATCAGTTGATGGGGGAAAAGTTTTAAATTGTTAGATCTTATTACCTTATTCATAGAAGAAGGTGATCTAGGCTCAGTATTCCACTAGTCTTGAGGGACTATGGGTGGACTAGACTATAATACAAATAAGATAAGTTCTCTTTCATTATATTAGATTACTTCTACTTAGAAATACATTAATAAGTATTTTTAAAGTTTTTTTTAAATATTGGACAATTAAACCCTGCCCTAGCTTTTATGGTATGTTTTCTCTCTATCCCAAGGTTGTCTGGAGGAGATCGCTGCCAGCGATAAAGCCGCCATTTGTACTTCATTCTAAGCTGTTTTTGTGTATAGTTTCATAAATGTTATTGTACAGTAAAGTATATTCTATTCGTTTATAATATTGTATTATATTAAGTAATTAAAGGTCTTATTAAAGAATAAAACAAGGTTATATACCAAAATAATCTCTAATTTTAATAAAAATAAATAACGTTAACAATTTGGTGGCAAGATAGCTTCTAAAGTCAGGGGAGCATGCTTTTTCTCCTGACTACTTATTAAAGGAACTCCATCTAAAAGTCTTAGTGCACATCTTTGAATTTTTACGTTGGCATTTTTACTGTCGCTAGTTTAATTCTAAATACCTTATTCTAAATAAAAAACTTCAGATAGTCATTTTTTAGACATTTTTGAAATCTTAATGGTTATTTTTATTTTAGATTAAAATGATTGTATGGTAGTACTTACAATACAATTTAATGAAACGAGATGTATCTAATTTATAAGAACTATTACATTTTATTATTATACCATCAATGAATCACTCTGCAGACTTTAAACAAACCCTAAACCTTAAATTTTATTTTTTAGATCAAATTATTCTCCTCTCGATATAGAAAAATACAGTTTATTTAAAACATATTTTTATATCAAATCAGTCGAATATTGTAAGTTATTAATATACAGTATATAGTTACCTTTCGATATTACATTTTGACTATATATATAAATCACTAAGTTTCTACTGATATTTGTACGTAGTAATAACGTACGAAATATGTAAATTATCTTCTTCTTAAGTATAAAAATTAATGTTTCTCTGTATGGCCTTTATAGAATCGTAAACTATACATTTGATCATGTGATGATGTTTAGCAAAGTTGTTGTGAATGAGCCAGAGAAGGTTTCTGAGTTGGTTCACAATTGGACTCGGCAGGTGGCGCTGCTGTCGGCATATCGATTGAAGCTTTTCCGGGCAGGACGACGTTTGCCGGGACAGCTAGTAATGAATAAATATACAAGTAATATTTAGCTCCTGAAGTAAAACTACTAAGTCAAAATATTTGCGTATTGATATCATTAATATGCTTCACCTATGATTATGTCAAATTTTAATATTATTTCTCCTATAGTTATTGTATCAAGAGGTATTTTAAAATAAACATCATTACTCTGTTATTATCATATTAAATAGTTAATAAGTGTAGTAAGTAATATTATTGTAATATTTAATCTACTAATCAGTTCTTTATCAAATAAGGTACCTTCAACAGTTCCTAAACACCTAGTATATTTCTTTAAACCGATCCTCCGTATCATCAAAAGAGACTGAAAATTATTTGATTGTTTATATATTTCCGATTTGAAATTTTAGTTTGTTCTATAATCTATTTTTTTATGTCATGCCAACACAATGAATTCAGATGTTTATATCTAAATTTAAAACTAATTATTACTAATCGATTTTGTTTTCATCATCACATTTGAAGGTAGGACAGCAGTCTGGGTACGGTTTGCTGTAATCTGGTTCCGTTTTGTGACACTTAGGGTCGTCAGACATTATTACGCCGCATCTGAAAAATACAACATTAAAATTGAGTAAAAATAGACTAGAAATGTAAAGAATGGCCTTAGAAGAGATATAAAGTCGCAAATTATGACAATATGTACCTACATAGAGCTGTTTTATAACAAATCTCATATCACTGTTTCTACAAGCATTAAAACAATCCTAAGTAATATTATTGAGTGTTTTAAATTTTATTTTTAATCATATTGTGGCGAATGATGGTGGAACCATCTATTTAGTTTAAGAACTTTTAGAAAAAGCTAGACGATTCTGGAAGTAAAAGACAATTCACTAATTAGTAATTACATGATGTTTCTATGTTGACGTGTTTGATAAGTTATCAGCATGAATTGTTTGACTTGTTCATCAACTGTTCACCTTTAAAAAAAAGTAGCTTTCCCGAAGGGTAAAAATATACAAAAAAATAATCAGTAAATAAAGCTCTGCCCGACACGTGAAAATATGGAGTCAATTCATTGAAAATCATTTTGTTTAAGGCCGATTTTTCAATCATGAGATTTATCAGTCGAATGAATTATAAACTGAGTGAATTCAAAAATGAAACCATTCATCTATTTTATTGATGCAATTTCTATTTTCCATATTATTATACTCTAATCTCTGAACAACTTGTATCTAGCGATTGAAAATCACGCCCTTAATAAATTATTATATCGAAAAATCAAGTATTAATTTTAAAATTTAAATACATAAAAAAAATAGTCTTAAAAATTTTCATTTCTCTCCACTTGAACGACAGTACGTTTCATCTTCATTAGTATAGGCTTCTCTAAACTTAATGGTCCCTTTAGATAAGGTAACTACTGAATAGTTGATTTATTGTAGCTTATAGAAAAGAACCCCGAAAGAGGCCCGAGCCCAGCAGTGGGTCATTTATGAGCTGATATTATATTATTATATTATATAGAAAAGAACAACACTTAGGTTATCTTAATCTCAGAAAATGGGGTAATTGTACCATGTCCAGCGGTTTATTTTACTTTTAACATAACAATCATTGATCGATTCGTGATGCACTAAAGCATTACTACTTCTATAAAATAATCGAGTTTCTTTATCAATAGATTTTAATCAATTTGGTGCACACATAATACAATTTGCTAGAAATACTGTGTTACGTAATAAATAAGTCATATAACCCGTAACAGTGTAACAAAAGCAAGATTACGATTTTTCAAATCTCAATAAAGGCTGTATTTTTTGTTTTGATGAAAAAAAAATCATTTCAAAAGGATTAAACCCGAGATACGATGACGATAGTTATTATTATTATATTATCTCGGTATGCATTAAATGATTCAAAGAACGGCAGTACTGTGGATGCGTTCCTTTAGTATCTCACAACGCCCAAAATGCTCCGTCTGCTGTTCCACAAGGTTATCCGGTCGTTATGATCGTGGCAAAAACGTCATCATCATAACATTGCTCATCGATCACACAGCGCTAACAACGACCCATATCACGGTCGAAGCGGGCGTTGACCACAGAGAATTAATCTCTTGACATTGAAAAAGGCGCATATTTCAAATGAACCAATAACATTTGTGTATTTTGTCGTTTATGACATCAACGCCCCATAATCCGTTCCACTAGAGTTTATGAATGTAACGTCCACAAGCAAGTGGAACGGGAAAAATCGCGGTCGTGAGCGTGATCGTTGTGAGTCCCGTCTGGAACGTAGCCTATGTCGCTTGGAATAATGAAGTGTGATAATTGGGATTGTTCACTTTTTTTCAATCTAGCTATTTAAAAAACCATTTCAAGAAATAGTGTCCCTAATCATTTCTGTCTAGTTAAAATTCCAAAAAACGTACGATCTTCTTGTATTTTGTAAGAAATGCGTTTGGCCTTTATTTGACCTTACTAAATCTAATCAGGTGGGCCGTCTGCCTGATTGCCTGCTTCAGGTGTAAAAAAAATCTAGCTGTACATTATTTGATTTAAGTTCTGTAACATAGATTTTCCCTTAAGACCACTTTAAAAAAATAAACGATAACTATAGAAAATAATTATGGTTGAACACGAAAAATTATAAGCCTAGCGACAAAAAACACTAAAATGATCACGATACGTAATGAGTAATGACAGTGATATTTAAATAGTAGCACAATTACTATGATTATATATATAGATAAAACTTACTTTTATTATTTTATTGTTTTCTAGGCAAAGAAATGAATGTAAACTTGTCCCTTATGACGTCATCGGAGAAATAATTTTAAAATCGAATTATAAAAAAACTAACTCTTAAAATACAAAAATATTCAAATTAGTATCTTAAAATACCCTATTTTACGTAATAAAAATATAAAATCAGAGGGTAATTTTTTGTGAACAATCCCCATTGTGACTGAAATTTGCCTCAAAAATTGTGTAACCTGAATGACGTGCAAACGTCGAATGTAAAATAGATCTTTGGACAGAGTACAAGTATATAAAGTATAACTTACGATGCATAATCCAACATCCCCTCGCTGCAGTGTACTCTAACGCAATGTCCTTTAAGTGTTATATCTGTGCCAAAAGGTATCACGTCGTTCATTTCTTCAATATAACAGCCTTTTTTGTCAGCTGAAATGAAAGAGAGAGATCCAATTAGTATATTTCAATACTTTTTTGTAAAACTCTGCTCTCTTTAAAGAAGAGGAAAATTAAAATTCTGAAGTCTTTATTCACGTTAAATACTGGTGAATAACATTTTTAAAATCACTCATATATATATTTTTATGGAAATCGGTAGAAAAACTGGCATATATGAGTATTTCCGAGTTGAACAAGTTATACTTGTATTATGGATAATATGATAGACAACTCTGTACTTAATCCTCGAAACGGAGACCAGATTAAAGAGTTAAATTCGTTTACAAACTTTACCCTGTCAAGAATCGAGTCTGAGACCTCTGTGTTCTAGTAAAATAGGCGGGCCCACGAACTACAGAAGTAGTCACATGTTCGGCTGCCTTTTTCGTTTCCTACACTTTACACTCTTTCGCGATTTATCTTCATAACTCTGTAGCACGTACATATTTTCCGACAAAAAATGTATATCATATTATATAAAGACAAAGGGATAGATAGAAAAAAAGGACGGACGGACATGATGGGGCTTCCGTTTCTTCCAAAATAGCTACAGTACTGTAAAAAAATGAGCTTTTAACAGTATCTAATACTCAAAAAAAATACTTTTTATTGCATGAGTTCAACAGACAGGCAGTCGGTTCACCTGATGGAAAGCGATTACCATCGCCTATAGACAATTTCAGCACCAAATGCGTTTCTGCTCTCTTAAGGGAGACTGGTATCTGGACACTAACTGGAACTCAATTCAATGTTGTTATGGTGGAATACTCCAGGGGTTGTAGCCATCCAGACCGAAAAATATCCTGCCACCTGGCTATGGGCTGTTTTGTCGCCATTTACGACAGGCCGCAGGAAACGGTATTCTTTCTTCGTTCCTGCAGGAAATGATTTCATCCCCGTGGTATAGACGAATATAGCTAAAAACAGCCGCCGTCGCAATTGGCCAACGTATTCGTAGTCGACATGGCAACGCGAGCAAAGTTTCGCTATAACTGCCAGTCATAAGCTATTTATAAGATGCTAATTAAATAGTATCTCTTATATGTGATCATCACCTCCTTTAAAGGCAATTTATTGATAGTTACCTTCTTTCTCAATATTTGCTCAATATTTTATAACTTATTACGCGTTACTAAGATAAGTGCACTACATCCGCGGAATAACCGCTTTTATGTTTTTGGGAATACCTTTCGAGGGAGGTCATGTATTTCTAAGAAGTTTAGAAAAAAAGGTGTTCTTTTGTCACGTAGATGTTATAAAAGGAGTGTTTTGTTTTCAGAGTTAATATATGATAGGGTTGTATGCTAAGCCGATGTTAGACAGATCATTTATGTATTTAAATTTGGATGAATCAACATGTAAGTGATTTCATATAATCATAGAATAGAATAGAAAGAAATGATACAGATATTTTATACAACATAAAAAGTAGCAGGAACAAGATTATTTAACAACTAGCTTATTATCCGTGCAGGAACGGAGAAAGAATATAATTTCCTGTGGCCGGGCGGCCTGTCGTAAAAGGCGACAAAACTACCCACAGCCAGGTGGTAGGGCATTTGCCCGACTGGATGGCTAAAGTATGTCGCCATAACAACCCTGAGTTGTGTTCCGGCATTAGTGACCAGGTTCCAGTTTCCCTTAAGAGAGCAGCAGCGCATTTGTAGCACCTTTGTTGTTGCAAATGTCCATAGGCGATGGTAACCGCTTTCCATCTAGTGGGCCGCCTGCCTGTCTGCTGAACTCCTTCAATAAAAAATAAAAAATAGCTTTTTCCCGCGAAATCGTCCGCGTGGGAAAGTTAGTTTCGGCTAATGCTAACTTTAACCCTTTGTTTACGTAGAAGGTGAAACTCACGCAGCGGAAGCTCTCAAAAAGAATAAATGGGCTATCTAACACTGAAAGATTTTTTTAAATTAGACCAGTAGTTCCTGAGATTAACACGTTCAAGCAAACGAACAAAATCTTCAGATTGTATATATGTGTATATATATATATATATATATATATATATATATATATATATATATATATATATATGTATGTATATATGTGCGTGTGTGTGTTCGTGTGTGTCTATATATGTATGCAATACACAGGAAAAAGTTTACATGAGTATTGAAAACAATTTTAAATAGTACAATGGACGGTCTTATTTCTTCCAGACAAACTTTTGAAAATAGACATACGTAAAAGAATGAGTCGGTAACCGGTGCGCAACAGACTAAATATTCATAATAAAATACGACACTGAATTAATAAAATTATAATTATACATACACGAATGAGCTTTAATAATAATAAAATACATTAATAGTGTATGTATGTGTGTAGTGTCTGTATACCTACATATACGTAAAGAAAAATTAACATGCTTGAGTTAATTAATTTCATTGAAAACTGTCGTGTTCTTTCAGTTCTGTGCCTTTCAAGCAAATTGTTTCAATTGTTGATTCTTATAATACCAACATTAGTCTCTTTAATTTGGCATTAATGGCTTTTCACGAGGACATAAAAGTTTAAAAAATTAAAATGAAACCAAACGCAAAACAAGGTTCAATTAAATTGATTCCTTTTGCTCGATAGATGCAAATATGAAAGTAAACGACGACGTTTAATAACATTGTATAATTCAATTTTATGTTTACATAAGTCTGGTTGCTTCATCAAAATTGAAAGATAGAAATGAACCGTATAATATCTTTATTAAGGTATTTCAGTTTTCACTGCCTTAAAATTTTCTAAACATTAAAACATTCTTTGAAATTTTAATTAATATTATCTAACGTTAAATTGAGAAGAGTTGCTTCTGATGCCCGCTGGTCTACAGGAGAATATAAGATCTTTCTCATAACAATAATTTAGGTAAAGATTAGAAATGAATTTTATTGACATGAAACACAAGGTCTACGAAATCTGCGATCAGTGAACACACGCTGGATGAGGGTTCATAACCTAATTCCTGACCCAACCACTACATCAGATTCGATAACCCGGAAATCTTCGCGAAAGAGAATCGTTTCATACCTAGAAAACGCGTTAGGCTATTGAAATCAAATAACACCCAAATTTCAATATAGAAGATGGTTGGTAAGTACCACCTGTTTGGGACCCGATCATCAAAACTAATAAGACCCAAACTCAACAAAAACCAACCAACAACAAATTATTTCCTCACACTAGAATTTACAAATAATAAAAACTCCCTGTGCACTGGTGCCTTTAGAATACAAACAATTAAAACACCTAAAGATATACAAAACGAATAATTAGGTAAAATCGTCTCACTAAATCTGAAAACAGCTTGGAGGTCAAAAGGTAAATAATTCTTTATACACACGAGTAGAATCAAGAAAAAACATTTAAATAAACATCATTGGACAGAGCACAAAAATTCAATATATTATCATAAGACCTTGCAAGGTGTTTTCAATGTTGAACCTTGACCTGTAGAGATTTTGCAATAAAAGATGAATAAATTCCACATGTTCACTCATGGTGTAAGATTATTAATACACGATCAAGTATGTATTGAAATAACATTTCAATCATGTTTTCTTGTCGAAATTTAAACGAGTATACCCTTTTCTAGCATTTATTTTACTTTTAACAGCTCGATGACGGATCGATTAGTAATATCCTTTACCGACTCGATTTGTTGTAAAGATCGACTTCGTTCATAAATAAGTTTTAATCAATTGTTTTTCTTTAAAGTATGTAGAACATTATTTATTTTCAAATCGATCACTTTCGATTTATTTACGTATAACTATAGTTTCGATGGTTTATTAGTCTGTGCGTTACATGACTCACAGAACATCACTATTAATTACGTTACCCACAAAATAAAATAGAAGAATTATGTCATTTGTTTCATGTGGGCTTTACTGTCAAGAAATATGTAACTTGATAGACGTGCAAAAGTCAAAAGTAAAATTAACTTCTTGGAAACAGTAAACCAACTTGGTGATGAATATGTGTCACAAATGCTTTATGCTCTGAATTTTAAGTACCTGGACTAAAATGACAGCTGGAATCGACCTATTTCTTGTGTTGCAAGTTGAAGCAACTTACCACTAGGGGTTGAATCCTATGGAATTCCTAGAAATTCTATAGGAATTCTGCAGGATTTAACCCACCATACCCACCCACCATACCAACTTACTACCACAGTAGTAAGTTGTTGATTCAACTCACATAACTCACTTATGAATCAAAGAAAGGTCGATCGCAGTTGTCATTTTAGTCCAAGTTATTAAAAATCGAACCACGTATCTTTTCGGATCGCAAGATCTTATTGATATTTCAACAAGTTTATTTAAAAAAACTAAATAAGATGTTAGCACAAAAATCAGTAATTCCAAATGTTCAAACATTCGTAGACAAGATTAATGTAATACTTGTCAAACCTATTAATGAGATAATTTGTTCACATCAAGATATCAGGAAATCAATTTCATGAATATATTAATGATGCCTTTATTGATAGGATTATTAATATTCAGTGGAAAAATATAGATCTAGCAAATTATGTTAATTTTATAACGGAAACCCATAATATCGCAAGCCGTTGCCAATTTGATACTAATTATAGATTTTCATAAAGAAACATGTATTTTTAACTTAACGCAGTAAGGACTACTTGTCAACTACTTAGCTAAAAAGTACAAAAAGATAAACTAATAGTTAGTAAGAATATAATAGACACAGAAAAGAAATTTATTGTCACCAGACATAAAGAAAAACTATGTTTCCTATCAATTAGATTATCATTGTTTAAGAAAAACGCATATTGTATGATAATAACAATATTTAATAAATTACCCACCATTAGCGGGATACCATTTAATCGGTTCAAACCATATATGACAACTTTTTTATTTAATAGAATAGCGTAGACGAATATATTAATTATAATACCATAAAATAAGATAATAATATTGACATTTTTAACTTTAATATTTTAACTTGTTTTTAAAATGTTTAACAATTCATTTTTATTTTTTGACATGTATATTTAATTAAATTAATTTGTAAACATTAGTTTAGGGTTATGTGAGTGTAAGCATTTGCACGTCATGTAAATGACAAAACATACTGGAAACTTTATATTATGTAACACATACACACAGTCATGTACCTATGTTTTTGCAAATAAAGACTGATTGATTGATTGATGTGAAAGCAAAAGACCTATACACATATCTACAAATTATGAAGAACTAAAGAATAGCAGATCTCGGCATAGGAGAGGTGTCCAATCTTAAAAAAATATCGTTAATACTGACATAACTTCAAAGACAAATAAGAAAACAGAAGATAATTTTAAGATTTGGAATTCCAAATTTTCACAAGAATAATCAAACACACAAGCTACCTAAACAAGGTATGTCACTGACATTTATTTTTAAGAAAATAATCAAACACACCTACGTACATTCTTACGTACAATGGTTGACGTTCTTAATGTAAATATTAAGTTGTGACGCACAATAACCTAATAAAAATAAATTTATTATACTGATGGCTGGACTAACATCAAACCAAAGCCACATCGGTAGACAGGAGGCTAATAATGAGTGATTAAATGTAAACAACAGTCAAAATCCGAAAACATGCTAAAGTACAAAAAACTTGTAAATATGGAACAACTGATCATAATCAAAACATAATTGCGAATAAGAAAATTATGAAACTCCTGGGATAAAATCACTCACAGTGTACTATATATAGAGTTTAAAAAATTTGGCAACAAAAATGAAAGATGCAGACTATAATTAATTTAATTTAATTGATTAAATACAGATTGGTTAAAATATAATTTATGAAATAAAACCTAAAACAGGACCCTTTAAACGATAAAGCAATATAATTATATGACCAAGAAAGTGTTGTAACTATGCATTTTATAGTTTATCTTTTTGAGTAAAGTATATCTATCTATCTATCTATCTAATCTATACGTCTACAATAGCAACAACGCTTTTTCAATTTGGTAAATTAGAACAGTGTATTATAAGAATTAACTCAGCACTAAAGTTTCTGTTTTCAAACAAACCTTCCAATCAAAATGTTCAACCACACACAATACCGTCAGCAAGAAAAGTTGTTGCCTAATCTTCGTTTGTTTCTAACTTATTAACGCGGTTTATAAGTCTTAGTTGAAAAGTGACTGGGTAGGTTGTACGTTCGTTTGTTTGGCAAAACTGCTTAATTGAATAACCAACGCTTCCTGCTGCTTAACATTCAGACCATGAAAACATTGAGTTCACTTGTTGCTTATTAATTTTCTCAGACTGAGTGTGACTTCGTTGTATATTATGTTATACAGTAAAATTTAACAATTTACTTTAAAATGTTTAGAAGGCATCAGAGACAACTTGAACACAACTGAACCTACCCAAAATTTATGAACATAAAAAAGCAATACCTATCGCTTATTCTGGCTTGGTTACATAGAATAGGTGGAAGAGAATTGGAGCTTGAAAATAAAAAATAAAAACTTCGTTTAAAAAAACCGACTTCAAAAACTAAAATGTATAAAATAACTTATTTCTAAAGCTATTATTATTAATATATATTATCTAAAACATCTTAAAGTCGGTGCTTAGTAATTTTCAAAATATAGTAATGTTATGTTTTGCTTTGCACCGACTAGTTTTTGAAGTCGGTTTTTTTAAACGAAGTTTTTATTTTTTATTTGTTACTTTTTAGTGTCTAGCTATGTATGGGTGGACTTACGAATGGTGCCGCGCTTATTAAAAAATATAGGTCCCAAGAAACGAGAACAAAAAATGTTCGTAAAATGAAAACTACTGGGCCAAACTAGGTCAAATTTTTAGGGAACCTCATGGCAGCTATTCCGCGTCGAACAAAAAAAGAATCACGTAAATCGAATCACAAATCTTAGAGTAATCGGTGTACATATGGAAAGAAAAGGAAATTTTCTTCATAAAAAATGTTCGTAAAATGAAAACTACTGGGCCAAACTATGTAAAATTTTTAGCGAACCAATTGGAAGCTACTCCGCGTCGAACAAAAAAGAATCACGTAAATCGGATCATAAATCACGGAGTACTCGGCGAACATACATAAAAAAAAGCAACAACAAAAAAAAGATCCCGACGAATTGAGAACCTCCTTTTTTCGAAATCGGTTAAAAAGGCATTTAATTGGTCGTCCTAAATATTCTTGAAAGAAAATAGAGTGGAAACTGATGTGAGTGAGATTTTAGTCCACATGAAACTGCGTATGATCCAGGAAAGTGGCATATTCTAGTACCCAAGAAGTTTGATTACTCAGCCAATGAAGTGAGTTTCATTTATTTACAAGTAAAACTTGTTTATATTTTAGAGTAAACAGCACTGATGATTATAGGTCACTGGATTTTCTATAGAATATTGCTTCAATCATCTCCAATTAAAATATAGCAATGACATTAAATGTCAAATTTATGTAGTGTTTATCAGTAAGAAGACCAAATTCTGAAGTCTCGACATAACTCATAGAATTACTTATCCTCAGACGTATTGATTCAATTGTAGATATTCATGTCAGAATGAGCTTTCAAGTAACAACTATAGAAGTACATTTTTGGGAAAGTAGTAACATAACATAATTATTTGATTATATTTTCCATTTCATCTAAAAAATGAAATCACTCCACAACATGTCATAAAACGTTGTTCATTTTTATCTTCTCGACAATTATAAACAAGTTTTAGTTTTTTTTTAAAGGACGACGTAAAATCCCAAGTTAAACTTGTTATCTTGTGGAATTAAGTTTCCGAATTTTATCGTAATAACGGCAAATGTAGGCCATCGGGCCCATATCCGTGTGTGTTTGCCATAAACAAAATTATTTACTTATTATTAACATTCTAATACTAATTATTATCCAATTAACTGCTGCATTCGAAGTGACAGAATAGCTCATTAACCCTAGATAACGTCGGTGCTGTTTATCGTTTTACTCGTTTATTTAAGCATATTATTCATGTCAGTTAATAACAAAGGTCAGCTTGGAATGTTGCATACGGTATTATTAAATGACAATTTGTCTATTATGAAGTCAATAATAACACTGGATTACTATTTAACTTAATCGTTCTCTAATGATATAGCTCTATTAAAGTCAAGCTCAATTGACGAACAATTTTGGGTCAACTGTTAATAATCAGAATTAGAACCATGTAATGTCAAGTATCGTTGCTACATGTTCATATCCATACTATCTAATCCGACCCCGATTCGCTGTAACTTAATCTGAACTCTGCTATTTATTCAGGGTTATCTCACAAATGCAATGTATGTCAATTTATTCACTTACAAACATTACTATTTTTACTTATCTAAATATGTCAAATTATTTATGACTAGTTGACTAGCGCCTACTTCGCCGAACGTAAATCAACGCATCGGCGCGTTTTTCTCGGTATCATAAAAAAATATTATTCATCACATAACTTTTGTTACTCAAGAATAAAGTACCATTCTACCGGTTAAAGAATTTTCAAAATCGGTTCAGTAGTTCAAGTAATTACTTCCTACAAACAAACTCGCAAATTTTACCTTTGTATAATGTTCGTATAGATTATTCAATGGCAACTTCATATGAAAAACTTTAAGTCCATCTACTTAGTTTACGAATTATACGAGTTAAAATGTGTGATATTAATTAAAAATGGATAAAAGTAGTGGAGTTTTGATTTTTTTAACGGAAAGTTATGTAATCTGTAGAAAATATGCAATCTCGTAATTTATCCTGTCTTGAATTGGAAAACTAAAAGTACCTTAAAAAAATTAATTAAATTATAAACTAAAACATGTTAAATATTAAATTGTTTCAAATGCGAACTTTTTCTTGCCCGTTCAAGGAAGAATAACATTAACATTATTTCCGCTTTTACAGATTTGGCCCCCAATCTAAAAAAATTTAATAAAAGTAATTTAAACCTCCTTAGATCTCTCATTTTTGATGAATCCTTCTCATCTTTCGTAGAAGACAAAACTGACAATTGTCCATTGGCGGCTTTCGAGATTGAGACGGGAGACGGGAATGGGGACGTGAGGCTTGTCAACTTTATCGAACCCTTACAAGGCGATTGAAAGAAGTCACGCGTCTATATTTAAGGCAATAGATCAGCGTTGCCATACAACGTGGAAACGCTCCCCACCGACAGCGAAATTTTTTACTAGTAACTATATTTAAATAATAAAATATAACAAGAGCCCTTAATTGTCCCACTGCTGGGCTCGGGCCTCCCAATATAGGGGAACGGACAGTATACCCGCCACGCTTGTCCAAGGCGGCTGGGTAGGTTTGACACATCGGTTATCTCGATGTGCAGGTTGCATCACAATGTTTTCCTTCACCGTTGTGAACACGTAGTAATTGTAACAATATGCACATTAGGTCAGAAAACAGCCTAACTGGTGCATGCGTTCCGGCCAGGATTGAACCCGCGACCTTTGAGATTAGGACGCGTGCGCTAGCCATTACGCTACCACGACTTACGAATATGTTTATAATAGTATTTAATCTTTAAGTTTTTTCTGTATAATGGAATCGATAAATTGCTACCACGATCAGAAGAGGGAACAGAAGTTTACTTACCAACTTCTTGTGGTTTAATACGTAAATAACCAATAGCGGCAGCTGCACTGGCAACACAAACAACGAACGAGTAAACAAACAACCTCGACAACATTTTTCCTAAATATTTTGTCTTATTTATAATAATTTAAACTAAAATACGTTTCTAAATATATTAGATTCGTAACACCTTGTCTTTGAGAGATGAATCTTCGACTGGGCAATATACTGGCCAGCGACTGGTTTTTATTGCAAACTGGTATTTTACAAACTTGCGACTTTCTTTTTTTTAACATTTATTTTAAAAATACAATCCTACGTTTTTCCTTTTATGGTTAAACATAAATATCCACTTACATTCGAAATAGTTTTCTATTCGATCCTAATATTTTTATGCTGTAGTTGTCAATAACTCAGCAGCAACAGCAAGTATTCCAATACTAGAACTGCATGTATGACGTATCTCGCGAAACCTATCCCATTTCCCAAGATAAAATCTATCTTATATTCACACCTGACATTGAAAGTATTTGCATTTCTATAGGTAAGAAGACTTTTCGATATATTTTTTCAAAAAATTGTAAGAGATATATTCTTAGAAAAATAATGTAAAAATATTTGTAAAAATTCTAAAAATATGTAAAATGTACTAGACAAAAATGTGTAATATTACGATAAGATAAAAGAAAAAAATGAAGGTAAAATAAAACATGGCACCCACACATATTTTATAATAATATACAATATAATAAAACACATATAATAAAAGAAAAGAAAATAGAAATAAAAAATTAAAACGAGCTCTGCCTTGTATGATGGCGGAGGATGGAGATTGAAAAAAAGTTAAGAACAAAAACAAATTCAGTCACTCTTACATTTGTATGTAAGTATAGATTTTATATTATTTGTATCTAAGCCATTATAACGTAATGTATGAGTAGGCATATTAATATTGATTCTATCGTTATCAACAATTCAAATTTTTTGAGACCATATCTCCATTTGTGATATTAAAATCATAAATAAATTAATATTGGCAGACAAACTCACATTGTATATCCTCAAGCTGGGGTCGATTCTAGACACACAGAGTAAATAATAGAAAATTCATTTACAAAATTTAGCATATCAGGAATCGAACCTTGATTGAAATTCATAAATGTGTTTAAAAGTGGATGGAGATAAATCCTATACTGTTATCCTGTGGTAGGAAATAGGTTTCCTTTTATCTTAAAAGCAATCGTGTAGGGACTTAAATAAGGGATGAAAATTTGTAGGGGTAACTTGTAATGTTTAAGGACATGAAAAATATTCCTTTTAGCCTTTCAATAGAACAAACGTATTTGCGAGTTAGAGCTGTGGATTTACTTCGTGCGGAAAGTAAAAAAAAGTTTGAAATGTTTTTTTTTGTCATCATCGTCACTGTCAATAATTTATAAAATATATGGTCAATACTTTTTAGTGGAGTACTTTGGGAAATATTCGGAGTACTTTGGGAATAAGCCGTTTAATATGATATAATATACCCACAAAAATGAAAATGAAAATATTTATTTGTTAGGAAACACATGCACAATTTGTACAGTTGCTGGAATCCTCTATTAAGCAAAATTTACTTGTTTCAAAAGATCCCGCTCTTCTATATCTTAAAAATATTACATTGTCTTTTAAAGTTTCTAAAATATTTTCATGCTATAGAGACCATATCATGAAATTATTAATTATTTTATTATAAATTGTATAATAAATAAAGTTAGTGTACTTAATTTTCATTAAGTACAAAACATAATAATCATAGCAAAATATTTTATTACATTGTACATATTTTATTGCTAAAAAAATAGTTACTGCACTTATATTCCATAAAAAATATAATAAAATAGCTTACCCAATTCCTTTGGTGGCTTCTTTGGGTTTAAATCAATCCAAGTCGCAGCATTCGCTATGCAAGCAACAAGTGCGATAATGAAAAATCTCGACACCATTTTCGACTGACTTCAATTTGAACTATGAAGACACTTGTACGTGGCAGTAAATTCCCGACTGGCCAACCTAACACGCGATCACTGTATTTATTTGAAATCGGCAGCAGGTAAACTTACGACTTTTATGTTATTAACAATTGCTTAATATTACACATTGTTTTATTTTTATGTCACTTATAGATTCTTTGAATAAATATGATATCAAAACAATGAATAATTTTATTCGAGTAATTTACAATCGCTTGCACCTTAAATGGCCATCAAAAATCAATGACCTATTATAGTAATACTTAATACTAAGTAATTGATGCGTGACACATTTATAACAACAATAATAATTATTACGTATGGTGCATATATTGGTCCAGGAATGGAAGTGATAAATGGTATAACGTCAGAAGTAGCTTCGATAAACCTGCAGTCCAGTTCTCCACACCCCTTAGCCACTCACACCCATGTTGCTCCTCGCCAATCTTGTACCGCATTATTTGAGCCCATGCAGGGAGTGGCGAATCACTTTCTGCCCTCGAACATTACAAGAGGCGGACACCATAGTCCCTATAGTCCCAAATTCTTAATCCGGTAGATCACTACCCTCAGGTCCCTAGTAGTAAATCGATATTATTTTCGTCGGTAGTTTTTTCATAACTACTCAAAAAAAAACTGACAACAATGTTGAAGTTCACATCTAAAAACTAGTTAAAGCTTAATATAGATATATAATTAGATTTTTTAAATCTGCATACAATCATTATTCTTCAGATTACAGCTTCTTGAAAAGCACCGAAAAATGTGGATTTTGTTTTTGAGTTTTTGTTGCTATTTTACTTTTAGCAGTGAAGTATAAAATACATAGTTTTATATAAAGTGCCATTTATTAAAGATTAAATAATATAATATCATTATAACCGTATAATATATATCCTTAAAGCTTATGATATAAGGTGACAGTTTAGAACAAAAAGGCGAATACACGTGACAATCAATTTAATAATCTGAGGGCTTAAAACCATAACTTTTAGATAATCGCTTAGTGAAATTGATACGAGTTTAGATGTACTGGTAGTTGTAATTCATAACATAAAGTTCTACTTTATTTTGAAACTTTTCATTTTTTCCATACAATCCTGAGAAAGCAGCCGTTTTAGTCCCGCTTAACTTCAACTACCGTATTTAGTTACAAGAGCACTAGGATGCACATTAACTTATCATAATTATTACAGTAGTTTAAAACAACATCAGTTCTTAAATTGTTATGTTTATTGTTATACATTGTCCTACCATAGACTATATGATATTTATTTATTATATTTATTTTCTCCATTGATTTTTTATGCTATTTTTGTAATCCATATAGATCTACCATAAACGTTTGTTTCAATTTAGTAAGATTTTGAACCAGTAGAACAGTGAATTTCATACTTTTTATCTCTCAGATCAGGAACAGACTTTATTTATGAGTCTCTCATTGCTAGGGATAGTCTTGGAAAAAAATAATCACATTCGGAATCCTTTCATTTTTGGTCGGTTGTTCGTTTGAGTTGTACAATACAAAAGAGTTTTTGTCGATGTATCTAAATACGATATTCTTATAGGCCATGCCACCACAATTACATTCTTGTGTATTTAATAGGTGCTTAATATCACTTGCGCCAGTAACGTCAATAATTGCTTAATCTATTGCTGCGGGTATATTTAGGATTCCAAACTCTAAAAGTTTATAGTCTTTTCTTTGAAAGTACTCACAATTTACTGTATTTCTTATCTTAAATGAATAGTGGACACAGTTTGGAGATGAAAATATTTTTGGAAATGCTGCAGCTATCACATAGCTGCTAACGAATTTCTCCACGTACCCTCTACAGGTGAAAGATATTAATATAGATAAGAGAACGATTCTTAACATTGTTTCCTGAATAACGTTTTCACAACTGAACAGATTTGTGGAATGTGGAAGCTTATAATATTATAAAGATAAGACAGAATACCCTTGACTCTAGTAGGTATGGGGTAAATACATAAAGTATGATTGATGGATTATGACTGTATTTCTGGTATACAATACCTGTCATACGACTATCTATAAGTAATGCCTGAATAAAAATAATATCCATAGTTATTATTTTAATGTTTTTTTCAGGGTTCCGGAGCCATTTTGGCAAAAACATAATCTTTATGATTGCAAACATCTTGTCCATCCATCTGTCTATTTTCGTATATCATTGTCATTTTCTTTCAGTACCTACGAGGTACCTACATTGATAAAAAAATTAATAAGAGGTCTAATTTGTACAGCGCTATTCTCGTAAAGTTATTTAGTTAAATCACGAATACAATAAAATTTAGGCGTTTCTTTCATATATGCAACTTAGGTCTGAAAAAACATTTCGATGTTATAATATGTCGTTATCGCTAGTTGATCTTGAAAAAAATATAGCAACGTAAACTTTTATTTTTTTGTAAATCAATAATAGTTAACGTTGTGTTCCTCACTTCTTTACATATGTAGGCTGTAGAGCTCCAAAAACACTTTCAACGAAATTTAATTTTAACAATATATATTATCAGTCAAGTAATTTTTGAGATATGGAGTACCTACATTCAAATCAAAGGTGATTCTCCTGAATGCAACAAAGTCCTATCTATCTCTTAAGAATTTCTTCAATTTAAGTGCCCGGAAAACGTCTTGTATTTGCAAAGCAATTTTGATCAATTAGTTTATACAATATGTAATTTCTTGTCGTGAGTAATAATATTTGTCTTCATACTCTAGGTTCATGAACTCGACAATTTTGGCTAACGTTAATCACTGAACAAACTATTTTAATATTCAACGAACCAATAAATAAATATGTAGTTTCCGTCTGTCATTTGAAAATAAATGGCATTTTTTTTAAGATTTTTGGCTGTCTAAAGAAGGTAGTCTTGAAATAAAGGTCGGGATGAAGCAAGTTGCTTAGTCATAGCCATAGGCTTATCAAAATATGTAAAAACTGTTTTTTGAGATTTTTTAAACTTGAAGGTAATTGATCGATTTTATAATCTTCTTCTGACAGTATGAAACTTAATCTCGAATAAGCGTTAAATGGCTTAATGGACTACAATAAAATTTCTAGAAATATTAAACTTTAAATAATTTTAAATTAAATTTGCCTGTTTATTCTATTTGACAGTGCCTTTGATCTAATGGACTAATCATTGGGTAGCCTAGTACACTGAAACGCGGAGATCCTAGGGTCGCTTCCAGTGGGCTTACTCTCAAATGTCTTTCAACGTAACGAACGTTGAAAGACATTTGAGAGTAAGCCCATCTCGTATATTCCATTTATTTTTGTATGATATAAACTAAATTATTGTACTGTTAAAGGAATATTTTTTCTTTATTTCTTCTTTCTAAAATTCCATTGATTCTTTTGGGTTGATCGGACGAAAGCGAAAGAGTAAAGCTTTTGGGAGTAAGGCCTCTGACACAGTAAATGATGTTAGTCATTTACTCTGGTCTGATTACTCGGCCAAGAATTGTTAATTGTATATTAACAGTAGCAAAAGCATGCATCTTCGGAATATGCAATACCCGTATATTTTAGTTAGTGTTGCGCAAAGGAATACACTGGAACAGGTGGGCATACCTTGTATGTCTTATAAAAGAAAATAGTTTAATTAGTGAGTTCTAAGGTACTTTTGGTAGTGTATAGTTTCTTGCGACGTTCGTGTCGTGTGTATGTGGGCGGCCTTATGAAGGACGTCACATCGGAATGTGACCAGGGTTTTACATGTGATTCATCATTGATGTAAACAAACCTTTTTTGAGAATCTTTTCAAAGATCCGTGAGTTATTTTCGTGGTCGAAAGTCTCGTCGTTTCATACACTTAAACAATTTATGTAATCGTTCTGACCTTTTTTCTGCGTCTTGATAGATTTAATAATTATACAATTTTATGTATGTATGTATGTTTATATTTATTATGTTACCTAACTGATTATTTATGTGATCAAATTTAATTAATTATTTTTATAGTCGTTATATAAGACTGGTTTGTTTAGAAAACTATTCTAAATAGTATGAGCTGTGCATTGTTTTTCTTTAGGAGATCATTTTCGCACAGCACAAACAAAAAAAACAGGATTCTTGTAAAGAATTACACTATTTAATGATGATTGCATGTTTTCGACCATAAGACACAAAGCTAGCTATATATTACAATAGAAAATGTTTTATATTAGTCATCTAAAAACACAATTTACCTAAAATCATGTCCAAAAACTTATCTTGTAAGAAAATCAAGGTATAAATTTGGGCACTCTTCGCTGTAATTCGATTTTTTGTTTATTAATATTATTTTTATCTAAATCTTATAAAATGCTTGGAATTTCCCGTCCCTATGGGAAGTTCATAACAAATATTTTTTGTAGAAAAACATGATAGGTACATGGAATAAGCGGTAAAAAAACGTTTTTACTGAGATCGACATGTTTTTCGCCTGTTCAGTTTATAGGGTCAGAATAAAAAGTTTATAAAACACTCTTCTATTAAAATGCAATGATTGCAAGTCAACCCGTTTACGGATTTTTAACTGACGTCAAAAAGGAGGAGGTTCTTAATTCGCCTGTATGTATTTTTTGTATATTCATAACTCGATTTCTCACATTTAAGCAAACAATTTAACCAAAAGCTTATATAATCATAAGATAAAACAGATTTATGACCCAAATCTAAAGTTTCGTTTCACAAGAAATGATTGACATAATTATATAACACTACATTTAATGTGTCGAGGAAATCCGTAAAACCTTTCAAGGTTAAACGTGAGTAACGAAAACCGCGATATCCTTCGCACATAATTATATTACTTATTTTTCTAGTGTCATGATCGTTTTATTTTTGAAGGGAAATCCGTTTGAGGACCATAAGCCGCTCGAGGAGGAAAGCTTGCGGCCCGTGTGTGGGATTCGCCAGGTCGGGCTGGCACTAGCGTGCCCAGTCAGAACTGGTACCACGCTATTGCCCCTCCCCAGTTAGGGATACCCACTAAAACCCCTGGGTGTTCACAGACAAACAGTAATAAATAAAATTATGTTAAATTATAAAGAACTAATTACTCTACATAAAACAGGCGCTAATCACAGATTAAATTAAAATATAGCACTATTATTGAATTCAGGAAATGGTCGATTGTATCGTTTTGAAATAAGAGAGTACATAACAAAATTAATTATTAACTTTAACAAGAAACATGACAAGAAGAACTATGCTACTAAATAACTGTAACAATAACGATAAGCAAACTTTGTAAGTGGACCTCCGTGGCCAAATCCTAAATTACGCTAGATAGCTAAAATCACTCAAAGGAATCTTTTGACGATAACTAAAATGGGATAATTAGATGTTTGAAAAATCAATCAACCTTGTCAGGAATCGAATCGGCTGACTGGAAAAAAATAAACACACCTGTATTAGTATAACAAATCATAGTGAAGCTTGTAAGGATCTGCCATCTATGTATTATAACAAACATGCCGCGCCAAACCCGGTTTAAGACTAAATACTTTAATTTTCTTTAACCTATTTTGGTATCCCTTGTTCTTTGTTTTGGGCAAAATAAAAGTGTTATTTTCTAAAATACCCCTGGGCACAACATCCTGAGGAATGTTAGTTATCAGGGCGAGCGAAGCGTGTCCTTCATTATCACAAAACCTATGCAGTTGTACACTTTAATGAAAATGTATCACAATTTCACATTTGGGCTTTGACATTGTTATTTTAATTTATTTCTAAATGTGTTCTAGATCTATAATAAAAATATCTTATACTAATATATAAAGCTAAAGAGTTTGTTTGTTTGTTTGCTTGAACGCGCTAATCTCAGGAACTACTGGTCTGATTTGAAAATTCTTTCAGTGTTACATCGAGAAATACTATAAGCTATATATCATCACGATAAGACCAACAGGAGTGGAGCACCAATGAAGAATATTTCAAAGTCGGGGTTTTATAAACTTCCTTTTTTTTAATATACACAATATTTATTTAATATTATTTTTTAATATTTTTTAGAGGACGCAATTTCATTTTTGGGACATGTGTGGGGGGTCAATGGAAGCTTAACGTCAAGTTTGTGGGGTCGCCGCCCTTGTCCCCCGGCCGCCATCTTGGAAAAAGTGGTGAAAACACTTTTTTCGCGATATCTCGGAAACTATGCGTCTTACAAAAAAATTGTAAAGTCATAATTTGTAGCAAATTGTTTTGCCTACAAATATGTTTATATAACTCTTTACCCTAAATTAAAAATTAAAGAAGTTTTAAGCAAAAATGTGAGAATTTTTTATTCATTCCTAACTCTTTTCTTTACCATTTAACTTATCGAATGTTAAGCAGCTAGAAAACGTCCCTCGTTTTCCCCGCCACCTATGAGGTAGAGTCCGTAGGCGCGTTTTTTTTACGTGGTATCCCCAGTAGGCCTACTCCACGGACATCTTGCTTATAAGGCAATCTTCAACATCATGATATTTTAATCACTTATTAGCTAGCTACTCTAATCGACTTTTCTTCGATGGTCCAGGCTTTGATTTAGATTCTGAGCCACAGAATCTAAATCAACGTCAAATTTGAAAGTTTGAGGAATGACAGGAGTTAAAATTGGAGTCATATAGTTGGAAGATCATCTTCAAATTCATTTTCTTCCATTAACTTTGATATCTCCATAATGTTGCTGCATGTTTCGCCAGAACATACATAAAAAAACGCGCCTTCGGACTCTACCTCATAGGTGGCGGGTAAAACGGGGGACCTTTTCTACCTGCTTAACATTCGATAAGTTAAATTTGGTAAGTTCTATGGTAAAGAAAAGAGTTGGGAATGAATAAAAAAAATCACTTTTTTGCTTATAACTTCTTTCATTTTTAATTTAGGGCAAAAAGTTATATAAACATATTTGTAGGCAAAACAATTTGCTACAAATTATGACTTTACAATTTTTTTGTAAGACGCATAGTTTCCGAGATATCGCGAAAAAGGTGTTTTCACCACTTTTTCCAAGATGGCGGCCGGGGTCAAGGGTGGCGACCCCACAAACTTGACGTTAAGCTTCTATTGACCCCCCACACATGTCCCAAAAATAAAATTGCGTCCTCTAAGAAATGCAAAGCTCATGTAAAATTTCAATGAACTATATAGTTAGTTGAGTTTATTTGTATTTTTTGTTTAAAACTACACACTTATGTGAGAGGGCACTGATTCCCGAAAAACAGGCTTCATGCCTAATTTGGGAGTTTGGGACTTTTAGAAGTTATTGTATCAGATGTTTCGGAAATAAAATTTTTTTTTTAAATCATCAGACTTATTTATGTCTGAAAGAAACACTTTCATACGTGGCTTTGCTCCATGCAAACAAAGCCACTCCTATTACTTTCAATCACTCTCGAGCAAAAATTATTTTATTTCTCGACGTAAAAAGTACTAAAATCATTGTCATTACCGAAAGTAAATATACCAAGTCTCATGATAATCAACTACCATGAAGGCAAAGGTTTTCAATAATTAACAAACAATCATATAAATAAAACGACATTCACTGTCACCAATCCTGCTAAAATCATTCTGTTTAACGAGCTTTTAACTGTTTTATATTACCCTATCCACCCCACCAACCAAAACATATTCAGAACATGAAATCGATAAAATTTCTACGATAAATACAACATGTTCAAATTCAAAACGCCCGCACGTATTTAGGGAATCCCGCAGATAAATCGCAAAGATACTTTCTGCCGGGCAAATCATCGCACATCCGCCTCACATTCCTAACATTCAAGCAGACATGCCAAACAGGTGGCTTTTTGCATTGTGAGTGAAAAAAAACGCATAATAAACACTCTGAATGAAACGAGTTCTCCGTGTATACGCAAAGTATGGGATGTCCTAAAGCCCATAAACTGTTTATCACTTAAGTTTTTAGAGCTCCTCCGTTAGATGCATGAGCTACTAGATTATATAAAGGAAAACAATCAACAAACTATGCTCAAGTCTCCTCATATTTTAAGGAATGGATATTTGACAGGCAAAGTTCGTTTATTGCTGTCATACCATGGTCATTAACATAAGTTCAAGTACCTAATTATTTTTATTTATTTATAATTTTATTTCAGAAAAACATGTCCCATAGTCCTAGACATATAGCATTATTCAAATTATACAGAATTACAATTTAAAAAGTTATACATATATACATATTCACATTCACACTAATTCACAAGACACAAGTTTTATTTCACTATATTATTATGCATAGCTCAGCAGTGCCTTTTTTGGCTAAGGGAAATCCGTTTGAGGACTAAGCCGCGGCAGGCACAAAAGCCTGGGGGGATAATTCGCGACCCGTGAGTGTGGGATTCGCCAGGTCGGTGGTGGCACTAGCGTGCCCAGTCAGAACTGGTACCACGCTATTGCCCCTCCCCAGTTAGGGATACCCACTAAAACCCCTGGGTGTTCCGTCGTGCGCCTTATACCAGGGCTACGGGACAGCGAGGTTTCCAACTCCGCGTGCCCTGGCAGGCGTGGGCCTCCCTCACTAGGCCTCCTTTAATGCCGGAGGAACCTCTCTCCCGGCGTCTTCCAGGTCAGCGCAGCAGCGCCTAACGTAGGTACAGTCTACCCTATCAGCAATCATCGCCAGGACGGCGTTGGTGCTGGCCCGCACCCGGTTCACCAGGGCCGCGCACCGCTTCCTAATGGTGCTCTGAAAGCAATCGGTGCAATTATTGGGACTAACGAATCAAGTGTATGTAATGTTTAAGATACATAAACAAAAAAACGAATTCATTATTGTTTGTGGTTTTACGGTTTTAGAACATTCCTCCAGCATAGTTTAATTTAAGAATTACTTGCCTCTGCTGATCGACACGACTCCCTGCGGCTCGAATAAATAAACCCATGTGGTTTCTGTGCCACAGTTCAAATGTGATTTCTAATGTATATGAATGTAAGCATATTGGATAACAAATTAAAAAATAACTTCATACATAGGTAATTTCAATCTGAAGATATTTACTTTATCTTCTGCGTCTGTATCTATTCTGTTTAACTTGCATAACTTCAACAACAGTGTAGGTATTTAGCAGCTTTGGATTGAAATGCCGCTTTCTAGGCATCAAGTTGGAATAAGTTCGATTAAAGATAACTTTGAGTTTTATTTACATTTGCCCAATCATTTATCATTAGTAATACTTAATGCTATATAGTCAGAACACGAAAGTAATATGACTATCACACTTTTTATGTTTTGTTTAATGTCAATTAATTTTCGATCTGTTTTATCTGCATATGTTATTTTTTAATTTGGATTTATACGACTCATAATGGGAGTAACTTTTTTACAAAGATAATTTTTTGTACCAAGATAATTATTTATCACAATAACGTTATGACGCAGATATTTATTACTTTGTACACTACAAATTCCCAGAACATTACTAGTGATAAGTGACATAAAATATGAAAGAATATGTTGATAGGGAGTTTCTTGCCGCTTCTTTTGCTTAAACAGCAATAACACTTTGCTAAGCAGCATACATTGAGTAGGTAGCAATCTCATTTTTTAACTTTGCTTTTAAAACATGTTCTCTAGTGGAACTTATTTTGATTGCTGACGGGGATGGAAAAGATCGTAAAAAATCTTGTACAGTTAGATTATCGGTGTGTGAAAACCGCCTTTCCACTAATAAGCGTCGCAGTAGTATCCTGTGCATTCTCATGAAATAGTGAAGTCTAAATCCAGTAGTCGTACGTTTATGTGCTGAAGATATACTGACTTTTTCTCCAAATTAATACTAACCACCAAACGTCTTCGGGATCAGTGGTGCAAATTTAGTGGCTTATGTGCTAGCAGTGGACAACAGTTGGCTGACGATGAAGTCTCTCCTGTTTGCCTTCTTAAATACATGTAACGACAGTCACTTACCTTCAGGTAGACCGCCTGCTCATTTTTGAGTTCTTCGAGAATTTACAAATAAAATTCTACTATCCGTCTTAAATGACATAATATAATATATTTCATTAGCGGACCAGAATTTACGACATAGAGCTATAAATTTTACTGACACTTAATTGTTATTATTCAAAGAATTTGTTTTTACAATGTCGTAAACTATATTATCGTTCACATGTCAGAGATGTGGGCAGCGAAATTTGTTTGCTGAATTAAAATAATAAAATAATCAGCAGACAAAATCAGCAGCAGACAAGTACACACATTATTATACCTTTAAGTCAAGCAACTTACGCTTTTGTTTTGTGTGAATGTAATATATAGAACGAATCACTTTGAGCCTATACGAGATATCCATAACATAGTAAAAAACGACACATTCAAACGTTTTCAAAATTTACTATGCCAGAAATTGACCGCAACATAGATCATAGAAACACATGATCTATGAACAGCAATATTGGAACAAATTTATAATATATATGGACGTTATCTGCGTCGACACACTGGCGCCTTTTCATCTCCAGGAGTCCATATTTGAGGCCGGTCGCACTGCCGCTTCTGCCGAAAACCTCAAACGGCTCAAATATGCAACCCTTGGAACAGGTTACATATTTGAGCCGTTTGGGGTGGAGACTTTGGGCCCATGGGGGCCAAGTGCCCACAAATTATTTCGAAAAATTAAAAAACACCTAATCGACACGACAGGAGCCCGGAAGGCTGGAGCTTGCCTCGCTCAAAGGATTAGCCTTTGTATCCAGCGAGGTAATGCTGCCAGCCTTCTAGGTACAATGCCCAGCGACAGTGGTCTGGTGGGGCTGGACGGGCTTTAATATAGGTTTGTATTTTAATTTTAGTTTTCCTACTATTGTATATATATTTAAGTTAGGTTTATTTATAGGATATTTTAGTTTTCGTTAATAGTTCTAATATTAGAAATTATTATATTTATAATATATTCATATTTATAAAATTAGAAAAGTGTAATCTTTTGTTTCTTCGATTATTTGTGTTTATCTGTTGGTTCGGGATTCAAGTAAAAATCACTGGGCCAATTTCAATGTGATTTTCGCTGATCAATAGTACGTTCCCGGACTTAAAGTCTGCGGTACTTTATATCCCTAGAATACTACAGGAATTTTCTTGAGAGAGGAGGTTTAAAGTGATCAAAATTTACACTGATCGATTCAAGCTTTAGTAAAACAAATGTATTTGTGTATTATGCCTTTAGTAATAATAGTAATAATAACTTATCCTGAGTTTTTACGGTAATTTCCGGGTTTAGTGTGTTTCATACTAAAAAATCCAATTACCCCGCTGAAAATAATATTTGACTTTTTTTACTTAGCAAAATATCTATAATCCTTGATACCTGTCCAACGTAGACAAAGTCGCGGAAAAATGCTAGTAATGAATATAATTTAATTTTTTGCTTCTATTAAAATTGGTGGGAATGATAATTACTATAGATGACAGAGATGATAATGGGTAAATTTTTAAAGTTTCAGTTCACTCGAGATAGGGTTTAGAAAACGCGAATAGTGACGCAGTACGAAAATTTATAGTATCTACTTAATGAAATTTTTTTTTTTGAAATAAATATTTTATATTAAGGCCGCATAAATAAACAAGTGAGCAAATAGGCAATCAAACACACTTTATCAATTTTATATTAGCAAGGATTCCTCAATTTTTACTACAACAACCTAAACCGCAAATTCCTAATTACTTATTCGAAACCAAAGTTCATATCATCAAATTCCTCATAAACATGTTACGTCCGTCCTTCGGCTCACGTGGTAACAATATTTCACTCATTGTTAATTAAATTGACATTTGTATATTTATCATCATTATACATCCCTATTATTTTTTCGGAATTATCTATACAAATAAATTAAATTGAATTGTCTATTTGTAATGTCAAAATAGGGATAATTGCCGGTTTAAATTAAATTTGTCAAGGGGCCTCTACGTGTTTGCCTTCCCATGGCCCCACGCAAGCCCTCCAAAAGTCCGGACCATTTCTATGGCCTGTGCTCTATTGAGAGATACATTAAAATATATTTATGTATCATATATCAAAACCTATAATTACAAGTTATTTATTAATTATTCAGTAACATATTATATTTCTTTAATATTAATCAGTGATTACAAGAGAACAGATTATTATTCAATCAGCGTAATAAATACATTTGATAACATAATATTTTGATACTTTTTTTGTGAATCATTAAGCAAACACCTGCTGTTTTATAGCCTTTTATTATGTCACTAATGTCTAATAATTAGCCAATTTGTCATTATGCATAACAAATACATATTATTATATTGAATAACTCAAAAATGTGAAAGTCATTTCGTTTGAAATAGCGGGGGTGAAAATAAATGATGTTTTTTTCTAAGAAAGTCGTAAAAGGAGTAATAAATAGAAGAAGATATTAAAAACTACGTAAATATTATATAATATTTAATTTTTAATGTAGTTTATACTAATACAAGGTTTATTATAGTATTTTTATAAATAACTAGCTAACCCGGCGAACTTCGTACTGCCATATTTTCTGAATTCCTAAAAGACTTTTTTTCATGACACAAAAACAAAATCACCAAAATCGCTCCCGGTGATTAGGAGGATTGTAGAACCCGATCTCAGCGCCACCTACCGGTTCCAATTGTGGATCTAAACCATCCCGGGACCCACTCAAACACATACACAAAATTGGTAAAGTCGCTCTCAAGTTATGCTCTTACCAACACATTTTGCGATTCATTTTTATATATAAGATTACTGAATGAGCTTGGTAGCGATCGCATTATTGCCATTCGGCGCGGTCTCTAGAAAATCTTTAGTCTTATAATAAGCTCTCTCGCACAAACGTTGATTTACTAATTTTTTTGACTTGTTCACCGAAAGCTCTTGAACGTTTAATGGGATTTTGTTGAAGAGCATTATACTTTGGCCCACGAAATTATTCTATAATTTATGGAGCGTATACGTAGAAATTTCTAATTGATTTTTGTTCCTAGTATTTACAATATACAATATACAATACCTAATCTGGGAAAATCCGAAATATTTTCCTTAAGATAGAGAACATGATGCCCTCTGTGGTTGAGCGGGCTAAGCCTTTGCCGTCCTACCTCACTGCAGCGCAAAGGCTTTGGGTTCGATTCCTGGTTTGTAATTTCGGAAACGTATTTTCTACGTTATTTACTATGGTCTAAGTATCTCGGCCTCAGAGTGGTCCGTTGTATACCCATTACACAAGCGTAACTTGCATAATTTGGGGATATACAATATGTGTGTTTATCTGCCGATTGTTATTACTATTATTTTCAAAACTATACTGTGAAGTCATAGTTAAATTATATATTTGTTTGAACTTATCTCGCAAGGAATCCCGTGCTCCCATGTTGTGAATTGAGCGGATAGCACGCTTCTGTAGGATAGAAATAATATTTATATCAGCTGCGATACCCCATAATAGAATATCATAAGACATGATACTGTAAAAGTAGCTAAAGTAAACCAAACGAGCACTATCAAGATCAGTCATGAATCTTATCCTATTCATTGCATATGCTGCAGAGCTTAGTCTATTGGCAATTTTTTTTATATGAGAGGCTGTAATTATAAAACTAAAGTAATACCGAGAATAATGGTTTGTTGTGGCGGCGCTGGATTTAGAATAAAAATGAACTAATGCCCGGTTTCTGAGGTTACCAGTTATGAGTTCATTAACAATCGATTCCATAAAGTTATGTAATAGATAAATTTAGGTTAACTGTTAACCTACAACTAGTAACAAAACTCGCCACTAGATGGATCTATTTAAGAAGGAATATTTAATATTTATTTACATTAAACAAAAACGTCAACAGAAGAAATATGAAAGGATATGGAAAAGAAAAGAAAAGAAAAGAAAGATAGAATAGATAAACGCCTAATATCGGTCAATTAAGTTGAACCTAGTTTAACTATCATACGATTTTATCGTCGTAAGAGGCAACAAAACAACCCACAGCCAGGTGATAGGGCATTTGCCCGACTGGATGGCTACCACCCCTGGTCTAAAGTATGCCGCCATAACAACCTTGAGTTGTGTTCCGGCATTAGTGACGAGGTTCCAGTCTCCCTTAAGAGAGCAGCAGCGCATTTGTAGCACCTTTGGTGTTGCAAATGTCCATAGGCGATGGTAACCGCTTTCCATCAAGTGGGCCGTGTGTTTAAAAACACAATTTTATAAGTTATTGAACTGATAGCGCTAACGAATTGGTTGAATGCTCTAAGTAACGAACACATAAGCTACAGCTAAAAGTACCCCAGAATCCGGACATATGTCACTTTTGTAGGAAAAGAAATGTTGGCATTTGAGATTAATGGGCATGACCTTCATTTCCTCTTCACTTCAGTTCAATTTGTTATAATATGTTTATGGTATTCAATTTTGTTTGTATTTTATATTTATTTTACAAACTTTTATTTAACTTGCAATGGACGTACCTATGCAAGTTCGGGTGGAATCTTGCAAGTTAAATTTGACCAACTTCCCGGTTTCCGATTAAGTTGAAATTTTGCACGCATATATATCGCGTGGCAATGCAATAATATGGTACCATGGAGCTGATGTGATGATGGAGTCGGAAGGTGGCCATAGGAACTCCTGTACTAAACAAGATAGACCCGTCGTGTTTGGGCTCGTTTTACTTTTCTTAGCTAGCACTCTGCTGCTACATGGTATCCAGGATCTCAAAAGCATGTATTAAAAAAAAAATATATATTAATGGTGAAGAGCGAGTTATTTCTTTTTATATTATTAGCGGTATCAATTTATTTTATCAAATAACAATGAATGACGGGCGTGCGTGCAAAAAGGAGAACGTGCCGTCTGATTTGAGGGAGGAGTTTAAATATGTTAGAAGAAAGTTTGAATTGGTCGAAAGGTTTACATGGCGGTGCCTTTGATTCTACAACCTCCAGAGTTTCTCTATTTAATAGCACGTCATTTTTTTACAGGTTACACAACTATAATAATATTTAAAAAGAAAATTAATAAGTTAATATGAAACAAATATTAATGCAATTGAAATTCGCATTACTTGTTATTCCACTTCAAAAAAAAATACTTATATTGTAAACCCTCAAAGTTTACAATCGCTTCATTTTATGTCCAATAAAATCCATATATTAAATTTAAAAATGTATATTATAACTTACGAAAGAAAATGAATCTAATAAATTCCAACTGACTTTATATAAACAGGATTTGCCCGCAACTTTGCCCACGCTTGAATGAATGGATGATGAATGAATGAATAAATGATGAATGAATGAATGATGAATGATGAATGAATAAATGAATAACTTTATTGTACGTACATTAAAGTACAATGGGCGGCCTTGTCGCCATAAGCAATCTCCTCCAAACTACCCTATACAAATTATTATCGACACCGACTTCATTATTTAGTGACTTCATAATTATTAAATGGAAAATTACAGTGTTTGTTTATTTGCATTCGTCATAATCATATTATTAAAGGTATCAATATTATCATAGTCATTTATTTATTATTATTAAAACATTATTGACTTGAAATTCCCGCGACACAAAGTATCGCAGCATTAAAAAAGTATGTACACTATTGTTTTAGTGGAAACGGTATCGGAATAAGCTAATTTTTATACATCCAAACAAATTCAAACCGCACCCGGGAAAGTTCCCGCAGGATTCGCGGGATAAAAAATATCATACATTTTATTTAATTTGCTATCGACCCGTAAAAAAATAACGTTGGAATTCGATTTTCTTTAATCTGGCCATTTTAAATCATTCCCAGAAAATTCCCGCGGGATTCCCAGGATAAAAAGTAGTGCAGAGTTTAAGTCTAAGAATTAGCCGTCGATCAGCGAAATCTGTATCAAAATCGGCCCAGTAGTCCGTCCGGCGTTTATACAGTCCATTCCAGTTTTTTTTATAATAGCTTCAATATACAAACACGGCATATTTAGGCTTTTATAATATTATAGATAAAAACTGGTTAACAATAATGTTAACTTAATGTTCTGGCGACTTGGCGCCAAAATGCCTTTTAAATAAAAAAAAACTAATAATATATAAAACACTAAAATCACATTACGGATAAAGCTCGCATTCGTAATACTAAGGAATTTGGTAAATATCGTCTTGTTTTGATTACAATATAACTAATACCTACCGTATATTTTATCAATAAATCGTCTGAGTTTTAATTTCAAAAATAATAAAATATATAGACTGTGGCGCCTGCATGTCAATCGATTATGTTAATATAGTAATAATAACGCGAAATACCTATTTGAGGTTTTTATAAATACAATTCGTATAAAGGCGGATCTCCATCGAATATGCGAGAGTGATTATTTGATTATCGAAACATTCAATGTAAATGACGACCGATTAAGACAAGGTTTATTAATTCAATCTAATTTTTATTCTAACTAAATTCCACTGGAGAACATTTATGAAAGAAATACTATAAGCTCGTATAGCTTAGACCAACAATAGCAAGATTGAGTCTCGGACTTGCAAAGTGAAGCCGGCTAAAGGATGCCGAGCTGTAGTGCTGTCGCGAAATGAGAACGTGTTTTTTTAAAAGGTTTTTAAATACAAGCTTTTGAGATCCTGGATATCATGTAGTAGCAGAGTGCTAGCTAGCCAAGACGTAAAAAGAACCCAAACACTACGGGGCTATCTTGTTTAGTACAGGAGTTCCTATGGCCACCTCCCGAATCCATCATCAGATCAGCTCCATGATACCATACTATTGCATTGTCACGCGATATACATATGCGTGCAAAATTTCAGCTCAATCGGAAATCGGGAAGTTGGTCTAATTTAATTTGCAAAATTCCCCCGAACTTACGTAGAGAGAGAGAGAAGTTGCTAACAAATAAAGAAAAACAATATGGCGAAGATGGCGACGGATTTGGGTAAGTGATTTGTGAATTACTTACTGAATCATGCGAATTTCTACTGTCACTCATTGGATGGGGAATTACTGCAGGGGAGGTAAAGTGAGGTCATTCAAAGGAACTCATTAATACGAGTATAAGTCATGAAAGAAGAATCATTCAAAGATCATTTTTATACTGTGTGCTAAACGATACCTATGACAAGAACAGTCAACGTCCATATTTGTTACTAATGAAGGAATTAATTTGTGAATACATTGATGAGAATTTATATCTTGTGTATATATTTATTAACATTTCCATTCAAAATTATGTTACACTTACACTCTACATAAACTCGTTATTATCTCTTATATTTATCTATATCGAATCTGAGCAATGAACGATAAATCGTAAGAACAACTAAATTACTTTACAACAAGTGCGTTGAGAACTCAGTATTAAATCAAATAAGTAGGGATGAAGGTGAAATGGTTTCCAGTACATTTTTTTTTTTTGAGGCGAGGGAAAATGCTGACTGATTTACGCACTCTCTGGGCCGTCACTAGGAAACGGCACGCATCCATCGGGGGCGATAACGCTAGCAATAGTATGCTTTGTTTGCGCTCCGTCCGCGATGGCGTGACACAGAGGAGTGTGGAAGACTCAGAGCGATGCCGCACGGGCGAGCAACCTCAATACCCACTAAAAACCCCCCCCAAAAGCGCAGGGTCGACAGGGATGTCGACCCTGCGCTTTTGTTGTGATGGAAAGACTGAGATATAGAACATAGTTACGCAACAGTCGATCCAGCGCAATAAAGTGCCTGGAGTGTGCCTGGGAAAACACACCCCACTTCGAAACGGGGGCAGATGAATCCCTTGCGTTGCCTAGTAGCAAGGGCCCCCCGTACCGGAACCTAACTCAGGGAGGGAAGTAATGCGCGTACCTGCCTCTCCGGGTGCCAGCTGAAGGCCGGCGACCTCGGGTGGAGGCATTAGCACGCGCTGCAGGACTTCGCTCCCTGTCCCTTTCTGCGGCCTCTTTGAGAGACATTACTGCCTCACAGAAAGTAACCGCAGACTCCCAGCGGTCGTCGCTGTGCAACATGGCCGTTACCAATTCGATGGTTTCCAGTACATACATTAACTGTTGATGACACAAACGCAGATCAGTGTATATGTTGTAGTCAAAGATCGATATGCAGTCTTTTCCCGGAATGACTGGTTTATCCTAGGTTGCACCAAAGCCTTTCGACAAAACCCGATATAAGTTCCAATTTCGACCTATGTTTAAAGTATTTCAAGTCAAACATCGTACGTAAAATATTCTGTTACGGGCTTTGCTTAGTCGATCCTAGAAGCGACTAAGGCAGACTCGGTCAAACGTCGTAGTCCACTCAAGCTTAGGCTAATAGGCTTAGGCATTTTATACTACCGATGAATATTTTAATTTTAAATAGACCAGTAACAATAACTTAATTAATTGACTAAATTATAAAAAATTGTTAATGACATTATTTTTAAATTAATTGTTTCTATAAATAATACTTATACTTACTAAAAGAGACATAATTGTATAGTTAATATTTGTTTAAATTGTAACTAGGATCATCATAATCAATAATTAATTAATTATATTAATAATCATAAAATCTGTGTAGTCGTAAGGACAACAAACGGCTTGTAACCGAAACTACAAAAAGTTTGTATGCCTGTCAAGGCGAAACATGTAACTGAAGACTTAGCATAACATCTGCAAAATTGTCCATGTTTCAAACAAATAAATTACTTTGACTTTGACTTTTGACTTTAATGTTATGAAACTTAACTGAACGTAAATTTCCGCCAATCGCGGTTGGAAATGTAACCATACCTATTCCCAGCTTCGATAGAGCCAAAGCAGATGTTCGAAATGTTTTGGGTATAATATAAGATAAAATAGTTGATGGTTTATAACAGAGCAGGGACAAAACACGGAATAATTAAGTAACATTTTTTTTAGGAATCAGATACAAGAATTCAAAGAGAATATTCTTAATTTCGAGAATTCTTTAAAATTAAAAAAATGTCTGACTTTCAGTTATCTCTAAGAGAAATTAGTTCAAAAGATTCTAAGTTTGGTGGCCAAAGCTTTATTAAACGCCACTGTAAAAAATGCTCTTCGTAATTATGTAAATGTAAATTAGCAAACGTATTGTATAATTTAATATGCCATAATGCATCACCTTGTACAAAATGAAGACTAATGTTTTGTTTTAAATTACTGCTATCAATCCTAATTTAAAATAAGAATAAAAAAATGTTACTTTTCGGATTGGTCAATTGATTATTATAATATGGAAACAATAAACATTAAAATTAAGAATTTTTTTTTGTTTATTATACCATATCTTAATTGAAGGCTGACTGGTCAAACCCCGATTACATAAAATTGAGGTTCGGCGTTTGACTGTATTAGTTTCTCCTAGGTTAGACAAAAATTCGTTAGTCAAAGGCAGAAAAACGAAATTTATTTGGACTTTGACTAATACTTTATGTTAGACCCGAGGTTTGACTAGTCAAACCTAGGAGCGCCACAGCTTCGATGTTTGACTATGACATTAACATACATATATTTTTCTATTGTATAAGGTCAGCAGACAGGCAGACGGCTCATCTGATGGAAAGCGGTATCTCTATGTTATGCTGGGCTGTTTACAGATCTTAGTTTCTGTTATCATTATATGTTAAAAACCAAATTAAGTTTTTGTCTTGAAAGTCTTAAAAATATGGTAAGGTCGAAATGTCGCCTACGATGAAATGTCGTTAAAGGCTTGATATTGAAATATTAAGTCTGGTGTGCACCGATATTTAACCAATGGTTAAAATTAAATAATCGCTAAAAATATATGGCTAAACATTGATTATTTTATTTTAACCACCGGTTAAATGTCGGTGCACACCAGCCCAAGAATCTTATTATATAAATAAAAACTATTTCTGAAATGTGCTAAAATGTTTTTTTAAACTATCGATCATCTGTTTGATTCCTGGCCATTGCAATTAATTTTTCAACAGTCTAATTACACTCTTTAGTAAAATTTTGGGATGATTGTTTAGTTTCTCGTGAACCCATGCCGTTATTTTAAATATGCATCCATCGGTAATGGATATTTGTGAATTTCGGCGTTAAGACTTTGGGGCCATGGGAACGTGAGGCTTATCAACTTTACCGAGACCTTTCAAGTCGCTTGAATGAAGTATCGCGTGATCAAAAGGGCTGGCCTATATTTAGGGCAACGGATCACCGTCGATAAACAATGGGGAAATGCGGTCAGCATTTTGGGAACGCTCCGCACGTCCCCCCACCAGCAGCGTTCTGAACCCCATTTTGTATGTTTATATATTATTGTGATTCGTTTCATAGTATCCATCCATGTGTGTGTGTGTGTTTTTTAAGACGAGGGAAGTGCCTTTCGCACACTACCGGGTCCTTTACTAGGGATTAGACCAAACCGTTCCCGGGAAATTCAAGTCAAGTTAGCTATAAATTTGGATATCTTTGTGTGGGTTGTCAACCTAAACCGTCTTCGTTTTGACATCTTTCTACGAACTGCGAAATATGCTGATAAACACACATTTAATATTCAGACGTAACAGAGATTCTCAGATATAAGCCTTTACTCAGTGTCGTGTTCTTAGTTTTGGCCAGGGTTACATACCAAACAAGGTATTATCAAAATGGCTAATGGACGAAAATATTGTAATTTAAACGATTATTAAATGGACAACTTGTCTATATAAGAGCGATTGACGCAAATCATTTAAATATCATAAAAGAAAATTTGGGTACAGCAAAACATTTAAAGACCATTAAACTTAATCTAACTCAATAAGAATAAGACCGTAAGAGTTTTTCGGTTTGGTTTATTCTAAATAATTATTTTTCATAGACGTGCTTTTTCATATCTAAAGTAAATATACGTATCGATTTGTTTCTATCTTACTTCTTGATTGATAAGCAAATACGCATAACTGTCATATTATAATATACTCCCTCACATCAACCACGTTTACGACCGCGATTTTTCCCGTTCTACTTGTTTGCCGGCGTACAATCGTAAGTGGAAAGGCTATTCGATCCACTCTTCACATGATATTAATTCCAGAATGGCTCTACCAAGTCGAATTTACGGGTCAATTTTAAATTCCTCTACTTGTGCATTGCTGGATCGGTTCGAGTACTTTTTATAGTGGACTGTGAATTATATTTAAGAAGATATATGGCAGTGAGAGTTATGCCAAATCCTACACAAAAACCAATGGGGTACTAAGCAGTACTAACCTCGGAATCCACTTCCAATGGGGCAGCTAGACAGCTCCTGAGAGTGCACGGAACTAACATGTCCTCGAGTCCACGTCTTATATATAAAGTTAAATGAGTGGTACTGAAGATGGGATTTGAAATGTTCACTTGTTTTAACACGGAAATAACTGAACATCCGGACCGACTTTGTAATGCGTTAGAGACTAGCTTCGCCACCACGCAATGGCGGCAAAACCGAAAACCTGCGGCACTTAACCCACATCAGTATATTTATTACACTACTTTACCATATTAGAGCTTTTTAAAAAAAAAACGTTTTTTCCTTAATTTCCTAATACTGAATTTAAATAAAATTTAAAAAAGTTATTTCTTATTGGTTATCGTAAAATTCTAGCGCGGCACGTTGTGCTGGTTTCTTGCTTCGCACCCGTCACTATACCGGCGGCGCAGGGGCACCCGATCCTATCCGTAGCAAGCAAGCCTGAGGGAGCTAGCAAGTAATGCTTGATCAGTGGTCCTATGTAGCTGTCACAGACCCGTGTGTCTTCGTCAGGACGCTAGCGTCCCCTAACTTCTATGCAGTACTTACTGCTACTTACTTTTAGCGCTTAGTCTCACAAAATTCTTAAGATGAATGGAATTGGAGCGATGATGTCTATCTGCTTTAATGACTAGAAGAGTTTTATTAGGTGAACTGATGATTTGCGTAAATTCATCGATAAGGGCTAGATCCTTCTTATAGCAACGATTTGCTTATAGCATCAAATCGTTGCCGCAAAATTAAACAATTCTGCATTCAACAGTGGATATTCAAGATCATGAATACCAAACGTCGTCAGCCATCTGCGCTACATTGCTGGTTGGACGCAGTCCTCCTTAAGTTGACGCTATATAATACAGTCCTGTACTTTCCTCGTGCAATCATAACCGGTAATCTGGTGAAAGACTTTAATCTTCCATTATAATTGAATACAAATATCAGGGAAATAATTCCTTTCAAAAATCACTAAAATAAAATACTTTTTATTCCTCGACAATTTATTAAATAAATATAAACTTGTAAACTTATAAAAGTACATTTTCATTCGAATTTATTTGTCATAAACATTAGATTATTTATTTTGACATAAATATTACCATCGTCCCCGTTCATAAGTTCATCCACACCAAGTTTACGACAGTTCTAAGTTAGCAAAAGATAGCTGCGTCATCGATGACTTTTGATAAAAAGTAAGGCATTGCGCAGCATTTTTCAGTTTATCTGAAGAACTGATAAAATCACAAAAAAGCAACATATCAAAAATTACCATTACCTAGTACATTTTACAGACAAAGAGTTCACTAAAACATAACCTACATATAATAAATAAAAAAATGGCTCATTTTTAATATATATATGCTATTTACAATAATCAGCCTTTAACACTTTTCTGAGAATTTTCCCTGACGGATTTTTTGGTATACTATCTAAGAATATCACGTCTTTTATCCTTTTGTATGGAGCAACTCTTTCCTTAACGAATTCTGTAATATTTTTATCATCTGATTTTACTCCTTCCTTTAAAACAACAAAAGCTCTTGGTCTTTCACCGGTTTCAGGATCTGGTATACCAACAACAGCGGCATCTAATACATTAGGATGCTCTTTTAGTACGCTTTCTAGTTCGGCGGGAGGTACTTGTAGTCCCTTTACCTGGAATCCAAAAAATTTAGTACCATTAGATTAATACATGAAGCAAAAACTTTGTATCCCTATTTACGAAAATTGCACGGATGGAGGAGTATGAAATTTTGCACACTTATAGTTTATATAGAGAACGAGTGCAGAAAGCTAATAGATTTTTATAATTATTTATAAAAAATACAGTAAATCAACAAAAAAATCATTACACACACTACCATGTATTTGACACACACACGCATATATACCCTTTTGTTTAATGTTAAAGTCAAATTATCAGTGTAGCCTTGGCGAAAATATAGAATTATTGTCTTTGACAACAGAACCTTAATAATGTTCAACTTATAATTTAAATTAATTATTATTTCGACCACTGGCGACCACTAATTTAATTTAAATAAAATTCAATTTTATCTTTGATAGAACTCAAATGGTATATAAACATATACAATGGGCTGTCTTCTTGCTAACATCAATTACTTACATACTAATCTTTTCTAAATAATCTTTAGATGAAATTTCTGTACTAAAAATAAAAATACAGTCTAATCGTATTGTGTTGTGGGTATACGTATATATATATATATATATATATATATATATATATATATATATATATATATATATACGTATAGGTATTTACGTAGATATATAAATAAACTATTTAACACGCTATGTTATTATGAGTAAATAATTTTTATACATGGACATACACATTTTAAAAATCTATTAGCATTCTAGCGATGTTGTACATAAAGAAAAATGTATGTTCAAAAACGCTACTTTTATCCACATGTATTGTTTCCTATAGAAATAGGAAATACATGTGGATAAAAGTACGCAGACTTGATTTTTGTTTATTAAGTTTCACTGTAAATATTAGTATTTCAGAAGAAGAAGTTGTTTCTAGAAGAAACAATAGGTTTAGTTTAGCAAAATATTTCATCATAGTTTTTTAACTCCACTTAATCAACCATTAAATAAGTTATGAAGTCTTTTAAAATACTTTTTTCATAATTTATTTGGTCATATAAAATATCCTAATATTCTACAGACTTCTGAACCAATCCTATATTTTACTCTCAATTTATTATAACGAATTATACGAATGCTCGGGCTCCATATGGGATTATGTTATAGTTATTGACTACGCGTATTTAGAGCGTGAAAAATAATGCCGTTCACTTATAGCTACTTAAATATACATACATACATACGTTAATCGTCGATATTTAATATAACTAACAATTGATAACAATACCACTAACAATACATTAAATCCACCGTTACATCTGCGTGAAAGGGTCAATAACTATAATATTATCGCAGATAGAGTACTTTTTACAATTCTACTTAAATTGCAATAATATTATAATTAAATATCAATTATGAGGTGTTCTTGAGATAAATCGTATAGTGTAATAAATACGGAAAAATCGTAAGTAACAGCTAGTCTATACTAATATTATAAAGAGGTACAGTTTTTGAGTTGAATGTTCGGGGTAATTCCCGGTACTACGGAACCGATTTTAAAAATTCTTTCACCAGCGGAAAGCTACCTTATTTCCGAGAGATACAGGCTACATTCTATTGTTTTTGATAATATTTTTTTATGATCCCTGATGTGGGCACGAAAACTCCAATATGTAACAGCAATAATGTCCCACGCAAGAATTCCGCACATCTTCGTACGAGGCACTGCGACTGCTTTATGCGTTCATGAATGAATTAAAGGTTACAAAGGTTAATTATAACTTGATATGCATCTAGCGTGTATGCGTGAGTACGTGGGTGCATGTCATTATGGGTTTTGTAATGATGGCCAATGAAATGGTAACGGGTCATCTAGTACCTTTATAAGTTCTTTAAATCTATCAGTAACTGTCACGAGTCCTTTTTCGTCGATTTTAGCTACGTCACCACTTCTGAACCAATCGCCGTCAACAAATACTTCTTTGTTAGCTTTTGGGTTATCTTTGTATCCCTTCATAATATTAGGTCCTTGTATTAATAGCTCTCCAACCTGTAAATCAGATATCAATTATTTAAAATCAGAATCGGAAGAAGCCCATTATTCATAAAACCGATATTAGACTGTTCATTTCTATATTTCATTTTGGATGAAAGAACCAATGTGATCTATATAAACATAAAGAATCATTCCATGTTAGTGAATACCGTAGTACCCCTTTCACTTCTAACTTCTATACCTTTCAATCAAATTGATTTAGTTTTGTTGATCCATCTAAAATCAGCACAATGCCTCTATGCTAACCCCTTTAAGCCTATGGCTTGGCTATGGTATGAAAATGTTCACCAGTTTTCAAATTGATTAAATTAAAATTCCGTGAGCATGTGTACGTAACACATGCTCACGGTATATTTTCTTAAGTTTTCGCCACTTGTATACATAATAAAACTACGTTTAAACCGTTAAAACGTAGTTTTATTATGTGTTACGTTTTTAAACCAAGTCACAGAATAGACTGTTCCACAGATAATTTTGTTTAACGACTTGACAAAAAAGTTTAAAGCTATTTAGATCAGAGTGTTTTGATTTTCTATCTTGTCTTTAAGAAGACACAATCTTCTTAAAGACACTTGTAAAACATTTTTGTTGGTTTTAATATTTATGTTAAACGTAGTGATAATATCCTCTTTGTTTCGGATCTAATCATACAGCTTGCTTTTCATTATCGAAATTGCATTATCTTCTTTTTCACGTTTCTGTATTTTATAAATGTAACATCTATTAAAATGTTGGCAGTATTGTTTCTGGTACTCATGCAAGCCAAAGTCGACTTTAAGGTGACGAACGTTTTCATTCCGCCACATTTGAATAAAATGATGATTTCTTTACGTTTCATGGTTGGTATGGGTCAATGAGCGAAGACAGTTATTCTTTGTATTTTACCGTTAACGGAAACTTATATGTATTAGTAGCTTGGAGTAGAAATTCGGCTAAGGTATAGCGGTTAGAAAAACATACCGTTTGATGCAAGGGCCGACTACACCGCATTATTACAATTTTTATTTTTTGTTTTGCAATCTTAGGATCTTAGCGCATATTTTGAAATAAAATCCGGTACCCGATCGGGTTATGAGTTGCTATTTCATGTTATACGAGTAGAAAGAGTGGATATTGCGTGTCGGTAAATGTAGTGTTGGACGCCCTGTTGCGCGGTGGACCATTGACCTGTGTAAGGTCGCCGGCAAAGACTTTATGAAGAGGGTGGATGACCAGGATATGTGGCACAGACTTGTGTGATAGTTAACCTTCTTGCGTCCAAACTGAAGTTGATGATCTAAATAATCAAATTTGCCAAGCTGCTTTGGATAAGCATCGTTGTGGTATACCTACTGTCCGCTCCCTTAAAAATTGGGAGGCCAAAACCCAGCAGTGGAGCGTATATGGGCTAGTAATCTTTAAAAAAATTCTATTCATGTCGTGTCTGTACATTGAAACTACTTAAAAAATATAACTGGGATATACTATATAAAGGACACTGTGCATTTTTTTTATTGCTAACTACTATCCGGATTTCGATGCGGTCGGCGATCGACAGCAAATTATTAGACTTAAAATCTACGTTACTTTTATCGCGAGAATCCCACGGGATTTTTTCTGGAAATTATTTAAAATGGCCAGATTAAAAAAAGTTGAATTACAATGTGTTTTTTTCTTGTGTGATATAGTGTATGATATTATTTATTTCGGGAATCCTCCGAGAATTTCCCCGGAAGCGGTTTGAAGTTGTTCGAATGCCTAAAAATTAGCTTGTTCCGACACAGTTTCAACTAAAACGATAACTTTATTCTTTTTTAAATGCGGTGATACTTTGTGGCCCGTTTTGTGTAGTGGCTTGTGTCAAGGCAAGCGTGGACGAAATTAAATACAATATTAATCGAACATTTGAACAATACTTACTTCATTTGGACCTAAATTGTTCATTTTCTCATCAACGATTCTCAGGTGGATATTTGGTAGAGCATAACCAGCGGCCTCATAGAACTTTTCTCCTTTTAGATGTAGTGTAACTAGTGGACTAGCTTCAGTCATACCATATCCTTGATTAAATTCTACGTTATCCTGCAAACATATCAATTAAATAATACCTAGTATCAGTTTTCTTATTACTATAGTAGTCATTATATTATTCTCTACTGTAATATGCATAATATAATCAGTTAAATTAGATTACATTTACAAAGTTTAAAATATTATCAAATACATATTATCGTCTTTTGTATAAAATTTACGACTTTATACAATTAGTCGATGTTTCAGGTAGTTTTAAAATATCTATCTTTTGTTATTCCCTTTTAATTCCCCATTGTCGTTTAGTAAATCAACAATGACTAAGAGATAGGTGTGTTGTTGTAAAAGATTTTATAGCCGATTGATGGTTGATCTTTCAAAATAAGATCGTTAGAATTATAACGTGCTAAGCGTTAGTACGTGGTAAGGTAAAACTGATGTGTTAGAGATGACTGAATACTTGTAGCGTTTATATCATACTTTTTTCCAATATCTGAGAAAAATAGACGCACATTATGGTCTTATTTCACTTTATCTTTTAAGTTTGTTTTATAAAAATTAGTGTAAGCGGTTCATCTCTACTACTACTAAAGTATTCCATTATTAATAGAAATTACTATAAGAGATTATTAGAGATAGCTTCGTCTATCGGAGAGTAAATTGAAACTTATATTGAAAGGCAAGTAAGCGTGAAATGTATGACCGTTCATATCTCTAGTAAGCTATTCGTCCTACGCACGGTAGATTTAGATGCTATCCGTGGATAGGTTATTGAAAACCTAATAAGGACAAAAATATAGATTTGTTTATCTTTAGTAATCTAAATGACGGACAACTTATTGACCGGCCGTAAAATACATCTACAGTATGTATTTCAAGAAATCAACGACTTGCAACTTGAATAAAAACTAAATACTCACCCTAGCTTTGCTGAGAAATTTGTGAATGTCTGGAGCAGGTAGGGGCGCTGCACCACATGTTACTGTGTCAACATGTGCGAGGTGCTCTCTTGTCACTTGAGAGTGTGATCCAAGGAATAGAACTGAAAAAGGACAACATTAAGATTTATCAAACCAAGATTTGTGCAAGTTATTTATAGTATTTGAGCAGTGCGTGAGGCCAGGCAGCTACAGTTGTTCTACCGTTTGCCAGGGGCTGCGCTCTTAAGTAACCTGAGTTAGTTAAATGTTTATTTATGGAAATGTCCTTGTATAATTTGATAAATGTATTTAAATTTATAGAATTGAGATGATATATAGACTCTAATTGTGAGGCTTGGGGGTGTCAAGGGGAGGTCCCCAACCTCCCCTTGTCACCGGGCCAGGTTAGGTTCATTCTTTATATCATCTTTGTAATATATCCAAATGAGTTGATATCAAATGATTGAATATATTATGAATTATTTCTCAAGTTTCTGTGATTACGATATACGTATTTATTGATTTATTATGCGAAGTTTCGATGACGCTTACAAAATCAATTCCTGAGAACATACATAAAAAAGAACGCGTGTTTAACACCTTACCTCATCATGGATATATTTTTAATTACTGTTTAAACATGACACCTGACAACGCTAGTCAAGTAGGTACCCAATCAAAGAACTAAGAATTAGAAGAAGAACTAAGAAGAATTAAAGAACAACTAACAAACTCTAAGCTACAAATGGAGGTGATTATGGAAATAGATTTACTCGGTATGTTTAGCAGTAGATGATACTACTTTAAACAACTTATGTTTAAAACACGGTATGTACACATCCTCTTTTTAACCGACTTCCAAAAGGGGGAGGTTCTCGACTTGGCTGGTATGTTTTTTTTTTTGGAATATGTTGTCCTTTTGGCAAAAATAGAACCGGTTAAGTCGGTCTAAAGAACTTAATATAAGTTATAACTTACTAGTAGGTGGTGCCACATACAGTAAGTTGATCCTGTATTTCAACAATGCATCCAAGAAAATGTCTGGCTGAAAACGAGGTAAAGTAACAAGTTTAACACCTGCCGACATCTTGTGTAGCATTGTAATTCCGAGGCCGTATGAATGGAAAAATGGTAAAATTGCTAACAAATTGTCTTGATGAGTTTCTGAAATAACAAGATTCCATATTATTATGGTTAACTTTGTGTAAAAGCCACCATCATTTTATTATTTTATGTCAGTTCCCATCCTACGGAATTTAGATAGGATACAGCGATGTGGATAGAATAAATACGTCCTATCCCCTATATCCCCTGATTCCTCCTGTTTAAGGGCTGAAAACGCGTTGCCTTCGCCCCAGTTGTTGCAAATATCTATAGGCGACGGTAACCGCGTTCCATTAGGTACATCCATCTGTCTGTTTGCAGTATCACAATTTAAAAGAAAAAATCAATGAATTATTAAACTAGTTGAACGAAATCTTTGTTTTTTTTTTGCAGGAGGTCAGCAGACAGGCAGACGGCCCACTTGATGGAAAGCGGTTACCATCGCCTATGGACATTTGCAACACCAAAGGTGCTACAAATGCGCTGCTGCTCTCTAAAGGGAAATTGGAACGTGGTGACTAATGCCGGAACACAACTCAACTTTGTTATGGCGACATGCTTTAAACCAGCGGTGGTAGCCATCCAGTCGGGCAAATGCCCTACCACCTGGCTGTGGGTTGTTTTGTCGCCTCTTACGACAGGCCGCCCGGCTGCAGGAAATTGTATTCTTTCTCCGTTCCTGCATGGATACAAATTTTTACAAATTATATTTATTATATTTGATCCAGCGAGGAAACGTAGCCAGCCTTCTGGGCACCTTACCCATAGAAGACGGTGATCTGGGCTCAGTATTCTACTTATAGTCTTGAGGGACTATGGGTAGAATACAATACAAATAAGTTAAGTTTTCTTATATTGTATTCAATAGTATGTAATTATTAAACGTATAATAATTATATTTTCGTATGAAATCGACTCAAAATGGAGCTCTATTTGAATTATAATGTGCGATAACGTCATCGAAGCTCAAACAAAGGCTAAATTATTTCATTCAAAATAAACGTAAACACTGAGATTTGATATATTTTATAGAGAAATATTATTCTTGAAAGTTGGTTTTTCAGAAAACGACAAAAAGTAGACAAAGATAATTTGTCTACTTTAATAACTGTTTACTAATAATAATAATATATTGATTAGTCTTTTATTTTGTTATTTATCTAACTTTATTACAGATATTTATATTATCATTATATCACTTATTACTTATCTTTCTTAACAAAGATTAGATTGTATTTTTTGCACATTAAAACAAAAAACGTTATTCCAATTCATTCATTTACATAAAAACACGATTTTCAGGTGTTACATAAGATATTAAAAACAATTCATGGTCCTGCTGATGAGCTGATGGGCAATATTTCTTGAAAAAATAATTAATTACACCCGCCCACAAATAATATAAAGTGGTCTGTACTTTTGACCAGATCCATGAAATCTTTTCCCATCATCATCTATTATCATCGACGGACAACCCGTCACCTTTTGACTATCAGATCTGGTCAAAAGTACAGAAGATTTTTTGTGGGCCAGTATTATATAGATACCTAAAATTGCATGGAATGTTATGATATAAAAATTAACTAACCTGTTGTGTATGAATATTGTCTAAATTCAGTATTCTGTTGCTCACAATTGGCAACCATGCTGTAATGTGTTAGTTCAACAGCTTTTGGGAAACCAGTGGTTCCACTGGAATACGGCAAAAATGATGTATCGTCATATCGTCTTTTGACCTGTTTCAAAATATTTTCATCAATATTGGCATCTTCAACTAGCTCTTTATATGAAATTGTTTTGTCTGGACGACTTTTTTCTGTATCTATTGCAATTATGTTTATTTCTCGTCTAGATAATTCTAGAGCTTTCTTAATCACTGGTATCACATCTGGATAGGCTATTATCAAAGAACTGTTAGAAATTTCTAGCAGCTTTTGTACTTCGTCTGTAAAGTAATGATAACTTTAATAATTGTGAGTATGAGTTTGAATTCGTATTGAATCAAGAGGTTGAATAATATACACGTGATTTGGTTGAAAGCGGATTGGCGAGTTTCGCATATCGGTAATCTCGTTCGATATCGATTTCCTCGTAATGTTTTCTTCATCATCAGTACACGGCAATTCTAGAAATCTGCACATTAGACCACAAAATCCGTCTAACCGATTATGCTTTCTGCTAAAATTCAAATCATGTAATTTGTATGAGACGCGACTAATTAAGCACAAAAACCAATACTTATTTTTTTATTGCACGAGTTCAGCAGACAAGCAGACGACCCACCTTCTAATGGAAAGAAATTACCAACGCCTGTGAACATTTTTAATGCCAAAGGTGCTATCAATGTGCCACCTCTCTCTTAAGAGAGACTGGAACCGTCCACCAATGCCGGAACACGACCCAAGTTTGTTATGGTGGCATACTCTAAACCAGGGGTAGTAGTGATCCAGACGGTGAAATACCCTACCCTACGTACCCTACCTTCCGCCTGTGGGTTGTTTTGTCACCTCTTACGACAGGGCGCCTAGCCCCCAGAAATTACATGCTTTCTCCATTCCTGCACAGACAGATATCCTTTTTCATAACAATAACAACCACTATTAAAAATTAATTAACTTGTATATTACTTACAATTTTGAAAAACTAATCTACACTAGTAAAACAAAAGGAAAAAGATCTCATAGCCGCAGTTTGATGCGTTGGTCCGACGAGAGGACACAACGATTCCGTATACAACAAGAAAAAGTAACGGAAAAAGATCTATACTCTCAGGAATAATGAACTTTTTTTTATTGCATGAGTTCAGCAGACAGGCCGAGGGCCCACCTGATGGAAAGCGGTTACCATCGCCTATAGACATTTGCATCACCAAAGGCGTTACAAATGCGCTACTGATCTCTTAAGGGAGACTGGAACCTGACCACGAATGCACACAACACAAACACAACTCATGGTTGTTATAGTGGCTTACTCTAGACCAGGGGTGGTAGACTCCTATTATATCAATGTACTCTGTGGGTGGTAGCCATTCAGACGGCCAAACACTACGCGGTTGTGAGTTGTTTAGTCGTCTTTACGGCAGGCCGCTCGGCCGCAGGAAATTGTATTCTTTCTTCGTTAAGATATTACTTACAAGCTGTATACACTGGATTCAAAGTTGTTGCTATAGCTCCAGATGTTAATACCCCACATACCACTGTAGGATATTCAGGAATATTTGGAGACATTATTGCAATAGTATCACCATCTTTGATATTGAATTTATTTCGTAAATTAGCTCCAAGAGTTCTTGACTGCTTGTATACCTGTTCATATGTGTATCCTCTATTTGTTATTCCACAAGTCTGAAAGCAATCAATTTTTAAATTAAATGATATTGCACAAAATATGATACTGTGGCGAGTGATGGTGGAACAATCAAGTTGGTTTAAGATTTATAGAAAAAGGTAGAAATCTCTGGAAGGGAAAGACAAGGACGGATACATTTTAGAAAGGGATACACGATGAACGAAAGTTCCTTCGCCTTATAATAGGGCAAAGGGAAAGCGGAAACCTGACCAATTCCGCCCTGCCCTGGCCCACATCTATTGCCATTCTCCGTCCAACATCAGTCGGTGATATGTCTCTCCCCACAGGAGGATAGATGAGCGCTCTCTAAGGTCTAAAAACGCCCTTTCGTTCATGGTTCCGAAAGATACGGTACCCACTACAATCTGTTATATTTTTTTTTAACAGTTTGTCCGCTATTATATGCTAAAATGAAGCTTGTGTCTACTTTTTATTTTATTACGAAAAATGTAAAATGATGCTTAAAATTAATACATTCTTTCTTATATAAGATTGGTACGGTATGTATGTTAAGTATATACCTGTTTAATATATTTAAAGTTAGCATTCTGGGCTCGCTACGGTTCCCGTTGGCAGTGATCTGCTACATAATGTATTTTAGTTTCAAGTCTTTGTTTTTTTTTATTACAAGTATATAAAATACTTGTAATAAAAAAACCGCATATATCATCTTCTGCATTATGAAACCATTATTCAAAGATCAAATGATATAATATATACAGATTGGTTACACTATTTCTTATATTAAAATCTATGTTTTCTTGCTCACTAATCTACAAATTTGAAAAAAAGAAACTATTGTTATATTTATTAACTAATTTAAATGCATGTTGTCTGATTTTCTTTATTTATTTCTCTTCCCTAGGTGCACTGTTAACTTTGACTGTCTTGTGAACATCCATTTATACTATATTTATTTTTACATTTTAATTTTTACAATTTATACTATTAACTGACGCCAAGATATATTCAATAATATATCTACAAGTGTGTATACTATTTGTTTATCAATAACATGTTATTGCTGGTTCAATATCCGATTACTGTTTTTAGCCTTTATAATATAATTTACCGAGTACGTTTTTTTGTTTTAGCGTCTGAAGTTCCCGGTTTCTGTGTCAAATGATTGTTTATTTGTATGTGTGTATGTTGCTTAAACTAGTTCTTTGTATTAAAAGTTAGAAGCTAGTGACTTTTTAGACTGTGCCGTAAATTTAATTAAAGTGTTAACGTTAAGTAATCTCTAAATATTTTATAAGAAAAATTAACATTCACCACAGCAGTTTTAGTTGCCCATTTATCTAAATTTCTGAACACATATTCCTGGATGCACATTTTCGGGATTTCTATATCATTAAATGGACACACAACTTCCCTATTCTTCATCCACACGTTTCTTTTCCTTGCGACACTCGAAAGACTTCTATTTAAAAATTTGGAAAACATTTTAAACACACGTGCGTCAGCGTATTAACCTTGCATCAAACTGGTTGTTGCTTTACATTTACAATCTACAGTGACGATAAGGTGTTTTATTTTGTGTATGTTTATTGTGAAGGAGGGTTTCGCTTATATTTGAATCATATAGGCGGTTCCGGTTTTACCTTAAGCGGAATTTCTACAGCACCTCTGTTTACTCTTTAATTCACACAAGTTATTTATTTGCTTTAATTAATGAATTTAACGTCATAACAGTTTTAGAAATTTTTGGAAATTTCCCCGATTATAATAAAGTCAAATTTGATTTTCCTGTTCTTTATACGTATACCACTTATCCGGAGTTGTTCGATGCTTCGAATAGATTTGAGCATCCGCCAGTCACAGCAGTGGGTCGCGGCTGCAATTGTATCAGCAGCAGGGCGGCGGAAGTTGGGCTGCCAGCTGATGAAGAGGTGGTGTAAGGTGGCATTCGCAGAATTGGCAGCAATCCTCGTAGCTGTTCAGAGCGCCGACAAGACGCTAAGGGCACCGGTAGGTAACTCAGGATGCAGACAAGATATAGAGTCAGCGCAAAAGGGCCCGTACACAGGCCAGTAGATGGGCATGTCAGCGTAGGCTGGCAGACTTAGACCTGTTCTTGCTAGACAGCCTCAAAAATTCACGAAGCTGCTCGCCTCTTTGCTTAATAAGACTAAGTTCTTGTATCATAGGATAGGGTTATATGAGAGAAGACGAGCTGCCTATAGATATATAGGTATATTTACTTGAAGGATTACTCCAATCAAACACATGCTGGATAAATGCTTGATCCTGCTTTTATATGGTTTCGAAGGATCACGCGGATTTTATCTTTAGAAATTTTCAAACAGGACCACCAAATATAATTATTTTTTAGAAATTGATACGCGATATACGATAAATTCACATTTAAAAAGAAAATAAAGTTGTAACGTGCTTAATATAAAATGGCGCGGGAGGCGCCACTGTGCCGCTGTCTACCCCTCCCGCTCCCCATGCGATACATGGATATCGGCGTCTGGGCCGGCCGTGAGTCCTCTGTTACGTCTTACTGGCCCCCAACGTTTTGGCTCGCGAATCCAGTTCAATCCGGTTCGTTCTAGTAATTGTATTAACAATTTCACCCCGCTGTCGCTTGGCGAGTTATATGTATACCTACGTACGTGAATATGCCGCCGCGAAGGAATCGAGCGCACACGGAAAGAGATGATTCGAGTTCTAGTGGTGAATCTGTGAAATCAGCAGTTCAAACGGTTACGGAACCTGTGCTTATGACCGGAGACCAGCTTACTCCGCTTTTTGCCGCTTTCTCAAAAGCGCAGGCTGAGGCAAAGTAGAAGCTTGTGGAGTCTCTTCTGGCATCGCACGTAGGAGGACCGTCCAATGTGAACTCCGCCACCGCTACTACGTCACCGTCTTTGTCGACGTCACTCACTCCAGGAAACTTATCTATGTGCACCGCACGCTTCGATGGTTCGTCACATCATCCAGAAGCCGTGGAGGCATTTATAGATGCGGTGGAGATATATAAAGAGTGCACATCTGTCAGCGATGATATGGCACTCCGAGGGCTCCCCATGGTACTTCACGGAGACGCAGCCGTATGGTGGCGTGGGATAAGAAATGAAGTCGTGTCATGACGCCGTCAATGTTCAATGAATGGACTACCACGTTCAGCGTATAAAATATTCCGAGATGTCTTTGTTACCGAGCAAGGCTTGGAACGTGCCGATGTATTTATTGTACGCTTAAGAGCTTTATTTGCAAAGTTACCTTACCAGCTACCAGAGCAAGCGAGATTAGACATGATATATGGTTTACTTCACAAAAGGATCCGGAAACGATTGCCTAGAGATCTTGTGAGTACCACTGAATCTCTTATCGAGAGGTCTCGAGCTATAGAGGAGTCCCTCACGGAGAACTCCGACCGTCATCAGTCATCGTCGCCGCCTAGCGAGATCGCCGCGTCGCTGCCGCCGAGTTCCAGCGACGACGTACGGGGATACGCCGCTCCGGGCTCGACGCCAGCGCGTGCCGCCGATGTGGCCACTGCACCGTGCGCCCACGCCCGCCCCTCATCTTCGTCCTCGCATCAATCATCATCAATAGTGTACACAATAGTGTTATCAGTGATAGTGATAAAAAGCAATTTTGTGTTTATTGCAAATTGCGTGGTCACGTCCGTGATACATGTAATAAGTTAAAGAAGAAGTCTTTGTCCGCTTTTGATATATTTTGTTATGGTTGCGGTGAAAAGGGATATATTAGAGTAAACTGCCCTAAATGTAATCAGAACGGTAGTAGTAGCCTAAATGATAATGCTAAGACAGAAAATGTATTTTCATCTGTGTATGTTAACCATAGTCTGTTGCATTCACGTTATGTTAATAATAATATGCACGGTCGGCTTATCGTACAAGTGAGTATACAGGGGTATACTGGCACCGCGTTATTAGATACCGCAGCACGTCGTAGTATCGCGAGTAATTCACTTTACTCTTTATTGAAAAGTAGTGGATTGCAATTTCGCAAAGAGGTTATGTCAGTAAAGCTCGCGGATGGTACTGTTCGAAATACACGAGTTCTACTGACTACCGTTAACGTTCGACTCGCTGAGCTATCGGTGCCTATCGAGTTCGTTGTTTTACCTAATGCTGTTAATAATGAAACGCTTTTAGGTATAGATTTTATTACGCAGGCTAAGTTAATTATAGACTTTGCTAACTTAAGTTGGTACACAGATGACCGGCCCCGCATTTTACACCCTCTGTCATGGGAATCCTTAAGCGAACCTGTTGGGTGCTCCTCCATTAACCTGTTACGTGCAGACGGAGGTGTCATGCTGTCAGATTCGGAGAGGTCTCGCTTGAATAATGGTAAGAGAATTCTAGGATATTTGGATGATATTTTTGTATTTTCAGAGACTTTCGAAGATCATATATCCGATCCACGTGCGGTATTCGAGCGCCTTCGCGTTTTCAAGCTACGAACAAATGGTGATAAGTGTTCCTTTGCCCGTGCGCGGCTCAAGTACCTTGATCACGTGATATCAATATCTCCGGTCGAGGATATCCTTCTGCAACCGGATTATTCTAAATCCTTCATTCTTAGGTCGGATACAAGTCATTTCGCCCTTAGCGCAGCTTTACCCCAGGGGGTGTCACCTCATGACGAGCCTCTTATCGATTATGCCAGTCGTCTTCTCACACCAGTTGAGCGCAACTTTTCCACCATCGTCGTGCGGAAGGTGTTGGCCATTGTCTGGACCGTGGAACGATATCGTGGGTACATCGATGGTCATCAGGTATTGATCAAGATGGATCATCAACCCCTAAAGTGGCTGTTTTCGCTCAAGTTGCCGAGTAGAAGACTTATCCATTGGGCCTCAAAACTTCCCTCTTTCGATTTACGAATCGGCTACACTCAAGGGAAGGCTGATGTCCTAGCGGACATGCTTAGCCACCCAGTTATAGATGACGTCCCGTATGTCATATCCTCACAGATGAATCCAACTACTTATCTTCCACCGTCGCAGAAGACTGGAGAAATCATCGGTAAGTATCATCTGTCGGATTTGCGTAGGTTCCATGCTAGAGATGGTGAATATCCGGGACCGGTCATTCCTAAAGTGTTTTAGAGGTCAGCCGCGGCAGATTCGTTCTTAGGGGCTATTTCTGTTGTTTGTCCATTCGAGAAGTTTCCCTCTTGGACAAAAGGGGGGGGTATGTAACGTGCTTAATATAAAATGGCGCGGGAGGCGCCACTGTGCCGCTGTCTACCCCTCCCGCTCCCCATGCGATACATGGATATCGGCGTCTGGGCCGGCCGTCAGTCCTCTGTTACGTCTTAAAGTATATTAGTCGTCATATTTTTGAACAACAATTACTAATAATTAAGTTTTTGTAAAATTCGTATTTTCAGCAAAATAAAGTTAAAAATTAAAGAAATATTAAATTCATGTTAATCAAAAAATTCAGGTCTGTGTTCCCATACCTAAATTATAATGGTCAGATACATTATACAATATAACAAGAGAAATTAAATTAAAGTATTTGGATAACAAAACGTAAGTAACTGGGAGCCTACTGAGTCTGTATAAGCACCCAAATTATTATGCGGCTACGCCTACAAAGAGAACCGAAGAAAAATTTGCTTTACATCTAACATCGTCTTATCTCCTTAATAAATAATCAGTTATTAGTTGAACCGAAAAGTCTATGCAAATCAAAAAATAATATAGATTTTTTTAAATATAATATAGATTGTATAGGTATCATGGTATTGTATTGTATAGGTACATGTAATCGAGAAGAAGAGGGATTATTCTAATCAAAAACTATATCGTTAAAATATAATTTATTTTTGCAGCCATCACGACGTGTAGCTAATTCCAATGGATATATGATTTACTTAATAAATATTATACTGATTTCTGTATATCTGTATAATTAAAAAACATAACAAAGTTTAAATATTTATATTCTATAAGATACATTTTAGGATATTTATAAATATCCTAAAATGCATCTTATAAAAGACATGAATACAAAACTATAAAAAATATTACTATATTCGTTCATAGATTAGATAATTTTCACTTCAAAAATCACATTAAAAAGAAAACAAAAAACAATATGTTGTTCGAAATATGAGCCAGTCTTCTGATCACGCTAATGTCAAAGAGTTTCTTATAGATAAAGAAGCTCTTTGCCGATGGATCTCACGAGCCAAACGTTTCAACCCCAAACGGCACAAATATGTAACCTTTTCCTAAGGCTCCTTATTTTCGCCGTATGACGTCTTCAGCTGAAGCGGCGGCGTTTCCAGCCCGTGACTCATTCATTGGAAGATGTTACTAATTAGTAAATATACTATATAATTAATTATATAGATAGGTATATAATATATATAATACTTTTGTACAAAAACTTTACCCCGTTCGTACTTTATGACTCGACAGATCAGAAATTATAATTGGAAATTTCTAGGTTTTCTGGTTGTATTTCAAAGGGTTCGCTTTCGAGCCTGGGCTTTTCAAATTTTTCTTCTATACTTTATGCGGTCCTCGGCATCACATATTGTTAAGGCATTGGTGGTACATAATCTATCCCTCACGAAGCTCAGCTAGTATTTCTTGGGCTTATTCTTTTACTCGAATAAGGCGGAGGTGAAATGGTTAGACATTTGTTACCTGTATACTCTCCGGTTTCCATAGAACTTGGCCGTACTTTGGTATGAGACATTTTTAACAGTTTGTTTGCTATGTAACAACCATGAAAGTATTAATATTACGTAAACTGATCTATTTTAAAACTTTTCTTTTGAAGTTATAGTTTCTGATCTGCTAATTTCTACCCCACGTTCACCGCTAGATTGACGAGTACTAAAAGTTTCTGGTTACGAATTTAATTATTTTAATGACTGTGTTCAATGTTGTAGTTTACGGGTATTCCAATCCAATTAGTTTTACATGCAGTATATAATTAAGTCTTAACAAGAAACTTATAACTAACAATACTTCTGCTTCAATTCTTTTCTTAAAATCTTTCCAGATGCACTCTTTGGTATACTATCTAAGAACACAATGTCATTTACTCTCTTGTAAGGTGCCACTCTTTCTTTTACAAATTCACTTATTTCCTCAGAAGCTTTTTTGTGGCCTTCTTTTAATACTACAAATGCTTTTGGAACTTCCCCATTGATGGGATGTGGCACACCAACTACTGCTGCATCGTTTATAGACGGATGTTCACGAAGAACAGCTTCCAACTCTGCTGGAGGTACTTGGAAACCTTTTACCTGAAACAAAAACCTCATCAAATATATTGTAACAAAATAAGAGGAAAATATTTTTATAAGTATTGTATTTTAAAAATATAGGGACACTTATTTAGAACCGTAGTACCGTATGAAAATACCGCAAAGTATTTAGGTATGACACTAGATGCTAAACTACGCTGGAAGGCGCACGTTAAATAATAACGCGATGAACTGGAAGCACGTTACAGAAATATGTACTGGCTACTTGGAAAATATTCCAAGTTGTCAATACCTAACAAGCTGCTCCTCTATAAAAAAGTCCTGATGCCGTTATGGACCTATGGCGTTCAGTTGTGGGACTGTACCAAACGAATCAATATAGAAATAATACACCGATTCCAAAAGAAAGTACTTAAAAGGCATTGTAAACGCGCCATGGTACATTAGATCGAGCGACCTCCATCGGGACCTGAAAGTGGAGTTTGTTACTAGCATTATTAGAAAGTACACGGAAGCTCATGAGCATCAGCTTCGCCATCATTTGGATGTCGAGGCGATCCAGTTCATAGATAACACGTATATAATGAAAAGGCTCGAAAGGACAAAACCGTTTGAACTGGTGCTATAAACAAAACTAAAGTGTAATGTACTGTGCTAGCTTAATAAAAAACACATGAACAAAGTGTCTTCCCCTTAATAGAGACAATAAGAAAAGAGCCAATGTACACTTTCTTAGTTAAGACACTAGTGGGGACACTTTTAGTTAATTTAGGTTACATTTTAATTAGTTATTAGTCTTCTTAGATTAGATGGTGGTAATATAAATGTGGTATTTTTAAATAGAATTTTTATGAAAAAAAATACTTATTTACAACTAGTAAGTAAATTAGGGAATCATATTTTTTGTATTTTTAAAGTACAACTTCTTTAGAATCATTGTGATTTGAAACTCGCTGAAACAAAAATCGAAATGTGTGCTGGGACACATATTAGAAGTGAAACTTCAACGGACAAGTGGAAAAACGAATCGCAACGTACAAGCGGAAAAACGAATGGCAACGGATAAGTGGGAAAACGAATCGCAACGGACAAGTGGAAAGACGAACCGCAACGGACAAGTGGAAAATCTTCGACTGACAAGTGACAAAATGAATCGCAACAAAATTTCAACATGAAGTGTTACGGGCAGATTGTTAATGTACTTGTCCAATTTGAAAACCTGCTCACACTTAGTCATGCTCTCCTTGTCTCGCATTAACAATAGGTGGGTTACGCAGGTAGCAAATCCGTCAAGGTCACAAGACTTTTTCAACTACCATGTCAGTTAAGGCAAGAAATTAAATCATTTTTAAAATTGTGTTTTTAGTCAAATTTACTCCTCTTGCATGTTAATATCAATAACCTCGTATTTACTTCAGACAAAGGTATGTATTATACCATTTTAGAATCTTTATTAAACGCGCATACTTTTTAAATAGTTGGCCACTTAGAGTTTCATACATTTTTTTTCACCAAGTACGCTTAAACTTTAAAAATAATGAAAAAATACCAAATTTCATGATTAAAATTTAAGTTCAGATTAACTTTTATTAAAAAATACACTAGCTACTCATACGATTTTCTATATATTCCTTAGTATAGTCCATGTAGAATATTATAACACCAAAAAGCCTATGGATTTCATTTATTTGTAGCTGTTGTTATTCCAGAAACGCACAGCAGTATGAAAAATATCAACTTTTTTTAATGCGTAATTTGGGTACTATTAAGTAGTTCTATACTACACATTTTTTATTTTTTTATTTTGAGTCCCCAATAGCTCTACTATAAGGTGTTTCACGATTATCTATTCTTTCTGGGACACCCGATATATAAACAATTCTAAGCTCTACTGACTTTATCATTCAAACAAATAAAACGAATTCATAAATAAAATAAGTAATTACCTTGATAAGTTCTTTCAGTCTATCGGCAATAGTAATTACACCATCTTCATCCACAACAGCTAAATCACCAGTTCTGAACCAGCCATCTGCTGTGAATACCTCATTATTAGCTTCAGGGTTATTTCTGTAGCCTCTCATCACCTGAGGTCCTTTTATTAAAATTTCACCAGTCTGAAAAAAATATAAAATGAAACATACGTATGTTCATTTTTTATACTTCCACCTATGTAAATAATGACAATCTATCTATATTAATAAAATTGAAAATGTCTGTGATGTATTTCAATTTCACTAAAAACCCGGCACTGTCTATCGTGCTGTATATATTCTTTGACGACGGTACGGACCCGAACAAAATCTAGGTAGCTTCGGCGTTTTGTAAAATGATAAAAAGTACCTCCACTGATTTGACTGATCAACTACGCCATTAATATCAGGCGCATCTAACTACAAAGGATGAATTTTCAAGAATGCCTCCATGGCCAAATCCAAAAATTATGATATAGCGAAAAATATTCAAAGGCGTCTCGGGGCCTCCTATTTTGATGAAAACTAAAACTGCATCATTAGATATACCATTTCAGTTTTCATGGAAAAAGCCCTAATACTCCTTTGTTTTTTGTTAATTATTTGTTTATGTTATAGATTTGGATTTGGAAATTCACCTGCGTATGTATGTGTCTGCCTTATCAACATATATCTATATGTTGGTAAATATATCTGGAAGCTTGTCTAAAAGTATACATGAAAAAGGTCCCTTAAGATATTATTTGTACACTAACCTGATTAGGTCCTAAATTTTCCAATGTATTTGGATCAATAATCCTCACATGTGTATTCGGAATAGGTGGCCCAGTGCTTGAGTAGTTCTTGTCCCAGCCTTTTTGCGTTATTGATATTGTCGGCGAGGTTTCGGTCAAACCATATCCTTGACGGAAGTCCAACTTACGCTGTAAGAATATAATCATCTTAAAAATAATCTAGTATAATATTATTACTGGATGCATCATGGTACTTCTAACAATTTGCACAAAATACAATGAAGGTCTTGCTGCTTGCTACAAGCGATATTTTTCAGACCGGTATAACATAAGCTAGAATATAGCCGCTAGATCCAAAAACCTTGCGAAGAAAAGAAAGAAACTTAATATTTCTTTGCAGTTCCATTGATTATGTTTTAAAATCATTGTTTGTTTACTAGATCAACACCTTATAGATTACTGTGGTGGTAGTGGACTTACTTTAACCCTTCCAAAGAACCTGTCCACATCTGTAGCTGACAACGGTGCAGCCCCATTCACCAGGACCTCTAAATGCTGAAGAGATTTCTCTGTAGCTGCTGGATGAGACCCCATCAGCAATACTGAAAAATATAATAGCAATAATTAAAACCATCACAAGGGAGAACTGTTTTCAATTCTTATTTTCAAATGAGTTCGGGTAGTTGTACAATATTGGTAATTCTGTTTTGTAAGATCCTTGGGTAATTGATTAGAGGTGGGTAGCTATTATAGAAGCCAGCTTGCGGTTGCTAACGAAATAGCTACGGCTAATTTGTCAAACACATCGCCAACTGGCTAATGGTTTTCGAATAAAACCGACAGCTGACAAGTTTATGGCTTAGCCGGAAGTCGTCAGCAATTCATTCTGTTGGCAAGTCATTCACCCATTAGCCAAATAGCCATCAAATCTTTTTTTAGGCAGCTTCTGAACTACCATTGGCCGGATGTCTATGTTTTTGGAATTTCGGTAAGTTACCCGCCGCTAGTTAATTTTAAGTTTTCGAGCTAAACGCTACAATGTTATGTTGTCACTTCAAAATATAAATCAATATTAGAGGTGGACACCATACATGTAACTAGGAGTTTTTTTTAAATCTTTTATCACTCAACAGTAAGGTTACTCTACAGTGTAGAGTTTAAAAGAGAGCTAGATAAATTTGATTCCAAAACCTAAATAAAATCTATAGAAATTATGAAATAGAAAATTCTGAAAAATATGGAGCGGATATGAATCACACTGTAAATAAAAAATTGAGTTGAACAAAATCCGCTAAGTAGTTTTTGAGACATCGATTATTTTCAAAAGAATGCTTATTAGAGTTTTCATGGTATATGGAAAGCAGTGAACGTTCATCATCTTTACGGAACCCTTCATGGTTCATAGACTGCCACGCACATGCCCGTACGAATGTTTCAAGTGCATCGTTGTCTGTAATCATGTTTTTTAGCTCATGCTAGGTCATTCATTTTTGGCGAAGATATCACTGAATATCAGTATCGTTGCTCAATTGGAAGCCCGAGCCCAGCAGTGGGACGTTTATGGGCTGTTATTACTATAATTATATAATGCTCATAATGATGAGTGATATATAAATATGATTTTCATAATCCATAGTACAGTGTTTCACAACTATAAATTTGATCAGCAGTTGTCGTTTGCGCAGAAAACTGGATACCGGTTTCCGACATGTAAATGGTCTATAAACAACTTTATTTGCAAGTTGAAATGGAAGACTGTTGTTTACTATTCCACTTATACGATTACATGCTACGGTCTGTTCCACTTACACGATTCATACATTGTCGGGAGCTACTTACTAAACTTGATCTACTGCGCAGGTAGGCACATCGGGAGCAATTATTATTTGTTTAAAACTCTACCTTATTGGTAAGCGCAATCACGTCCCAAACTTTTGAGCTTCGGGCCGCGAGTATGAATCCTGACCGAGAAGTATGGACACTTAGACGGTTTTGTGACCTAATTTGCATATTGTTACCATTACCATATTTTGACGGTAAAGGTAAACATCGTGATGAAACCTTCACAGCGAGATTACCTATGTGTAAAAGCCGCCAATCATGAAGCATGAAGGGTATACTGTTAATTCATCTAAAAAATGGGGAGGTTCAAACTCAATAGTCCATAATGCTTACCTAAAGGTGGAGCGACCATAAGCACATTCGTTTTGTATTTCACCATTGCGTCAAAAAACCTTTCTGGCTGGAATTTATCTAGAGTTACAAGTTTGATCCCTAGGGACATCTTGTGAAACATGAGTACAGTGGCCGCATAAATATGAAAGAATGGTAGTACCACCATCACTCTGTCTTGATGAGTCGCTGAAAAAAAGGTGAGGCAAAAGTTAGTACTTGCGTGATAGAAATATATATATATATATATATATATATATATATATATATCATAGTTAGTGTTCGTTATTGTTTTATTTTTTTAAATATTGGCTCCTATGCTATTTATGCATTGATTTTGCCAATGCCGATAGAAAAGCCAGTGAAAGAAAAAGAAGGTATCTAAACTAGCAATATGGCCGGTTGTTTCAAAAAATCTGCCAATCTAAAATACCATAAGTTAATCTCTATATTTTATAAGAAAATCTCTCTCCTTTCATATTAATGTACTCCTTGAAAATCTCAATTTAAAAAAAATGGACGAATCAAAATTTACATGAAAAAAACTTAAAATCAGTCATAAATTGAAAAGTCTAAATAGGCTCTTCTCAATTTAATGAAATTTACGAAACTGGTAAAAGAACTGATTAAAGTTGTGTCAAACACACTCTTTGCCCGCGGTGCCATAAAACATCGGTGTACAAGGGAGAGACACATGCAGTGCGTCACTTATAGATAACCATACTTTTTCATAGTATTAATATCAACACTACACAGGACGGTACGTCACTACGCCTCCCATGCATTAAACTTGCCTAAGGTTTCACTTCATTTGTGATCTTTCATACATTCCTACTTCATTACTTCTGTAACGGAGCTTAAGTATTAACTACATTTAATTCTGTTGTAAATATATTCATGCGAAGCAAAAAGACTTACGCGTAGTTTCATTGTTACATTTAATCAGAGGTTCATTCATTTGTTCGCAGTTTGCAACAATGTTACGATGCGATAACTCCACTCCTTTAGGCAGGCCGGTTGTTCCACTAGAGTATGGCAGCAAACAAATATCATTTGCACTTCTCCTGACTTCTTTCAGACATGATTTATCAACAGTCAAATCTTCACTAAGATCGTTGAACAGAACGGTGCCTTCCGGTGCTGGGTTACCATTGGTTCGGACAGTAATTATAGGAAGTTGCTTCTTCGCCAATGCTAAGGCTTCTCTAATGACGTTTACTGTCTCTGGAAGTGTTACCGCTATCTTTGCGTCTGATAAAACTAGCTGACGTTGTACTTCATCTGTAAACATTACATTGTGTATAAGCATAAAAGAACTACTAGAATTACTAGGGATGACGTGCCTAGTATTTTGTGTTATTTTAATAGTGCTTGGTGCCACTTTGATCCCTAGATGTCTCTGTAGTGGATAGTTAGAGATGTGCTTGCATTTTACAGGCACAGCCTAGTAGATTTTACATGAGCTTAACAAGTTATAACGCCATCATTTTATCGAATCAACTAGTGTATCAATTATTGTTTAAATAATAATTAAAATTATTATATAAATGCACTGTTACTTAAAATTTCCTTTGATCTACGTATAAAAGAATATCTGCATTAAGCATATACAGATAGAGCTAAAATTCAATTGAAATATTTAAGTTTTATTTAAAAAATATAATTAAATACTAAAAATAAATTAACCTATAAATAAAAACCTAAATATAAACTCCAAACTATACTATGAGCTATATAAAAACTAAAACTAAATAAAAAAGGGGAAAAACGCCTAAAGATGAGTTAATGGTGGTAATTATATAATGTATTTGAATATTAAGATGTCCTCCATTCTTTTATTACGAACTTTGTTTTAGAATTTGCTGTAGAATATGTGAGAATATGTTACCCACCCAATTTTGCCAACGAAATGTAGGCATGATCCAGTCGCCTCCAAATCCTTTCTCGTTAGGTATCTTTACTTTTTGTAGTAAAACTTCTATATGGGTAAATAAAATTGTAGTGTCCGTTTGCAATGTCCAAATAACAGCTTTTTACTAAATACATATATATGAAAGTATGCATACGGTACTTATATCAAAAAATCAATTTTTAAATTTTTTGTTCGTTTTGACGTTCCCGCTAATCTCTGAAACGGCTGGACCGATTTTGACGGGACTTTCAGTGGCAGAGACCTGATGTTATAACAGAGTAACTTAGGCTTTACCTTATTTTAGGTTTCCACGAAAAAGTCGCGAACACAGCTAGTCATACATATGCTTAACCACCTTTCATTTTGGAACCTTCTGAATTCTGATTAGTTCAAATAGCTAAACTAACCAACATACTTGCACGAAACTGTTGACCCCGACATGAATTAGTCATCATGTCACTGGCGTGCTCCGTTCGTTGGCTCTACGGCTAGTTGGCTACGATAACCGTGAACGAGACGACTAACTAATGGTTAATTATCGAATAACCACAAAATAACATCGTATGTATATATATACTTGAGATTTACGGATACGTCAAGGAGGACTATATAAGTCCTCCTTGACGTATCCGTAAATCTCAATCCTCAATCCTTGCAAACGCAGGTGGCTAACAAATCCGAATTTGGCTTAATTTTTTTATATAATTGGACAAAATATTATAAAATAAAATATAGCGATAATCGATTAACATCGTCTGAAATATAAATATGTACTAACAACAAAAAAGTGAGCGAATTTTCTAATATTGGTTTTGGATGCCTCGCAATGGGCAAAATGCATTGATACTGTGACAATATCAACAACCCGTACATGCATTACGCAATAAATGTATTGTATTCGATTTTATCGATTAAAATTGTATACAAGAAAAGAACTTTATTCGTTTTTAAAATTAGAGGAACCCCTTTATGTGCAAGTCCGATTTATTTTACGGTTATCGGTTACAGTATTCATTTGTTAATAATTAATTGTCCCGGCAGATGTCTTCCTGCCCGAAAAAGCTTCAATTGATATGCCGACAGCAGCGCCACCTACCGGGTCCAGTTGTGAACCAACTCAGAATCCGTATCTGGCTCATGCACAACAACTTTGCTAAAGATCATCACATGATCAAATGTACGAGTATAGTTTACGGATTCTATGACATACGCACAAACATTCATTTTTATACATAAAGAGATAAGAAAGAAGAAGAAGAGAAGAAGAAGAAGATAACTGTCTCGACAGACATCGTCTTGCCCGAAAAAGCTTCAATTGATATGCCGACAGCAGCGCCACCTACCGGGTCCAATTGTGAACCAACTCAGAATCCGTATCAGGCTCATGCACAACAACTTTGCTAAAGATGATCAAATGTATATAGTTGACGATTATATAAAGGACATACAAACAAACAGTCATTTTTATATATAAGATTATACTTACGAGCTGTATAAATCGGATTAATGGATGTAATCACGCCACCAGCTTCTAAGATACCCAGAGAAACTATAGGATAATCTGGGACATTAGGCAGCATTACTGCTACGACATCACCATCGCGTACGCCGAACTTCTTTCGGAGGTTGGCTGCGAACGTGTTTGATAACTTAAACGCCTGCTCGTAGGTGTAACCTCGGCCCGTAGTTGAGCAAACCTGAAAAACATAGATTTGTTGGTTAAGATACAGGAAAGAGTTAATATAGATACAAACATCAAGTCAGAGCCTTGCGGAGTGGTCAAGCTGTACATGGGGCGCACTAAAATTATGTTTCTAGAACTGAAAAAGTAATTGAAATATTTGAAAATAGAAGTTTGACTGTTCAATACAGTTTGTTTTATTCAACTGCCACTTGTTTTAAGGGTAAAAAAACCGACTTCAAAAACTAAAAAGTATAAAATAACTTATTTCTAAAGCTATGTATTATTATTAATATAAATTATCTAAAACATCTTAAAGTTGGTGCTTAGTATTTTTCAAAATATAGTCATTTTTATGTTTTACTTTGCACCGACTTCGAGATGTTTTAGATAATTTATATTAATAATAATACATACCTTTAGAAATAAGTTATTTTATACTTTTTAGTTTTTTAGTTTTTTAAACGAAGTTTTTTTATTTTATTTGTTACTTTTTAGTGCCTAGTTAGGTATGGGTAGACCTATGAAAGGTGCCGCACTTCTTAAAAAATATAGGTCCCAAGAAACGGAAACATAAAAATGTTCGTAAAATGTGTAAACTACTGGGCCAAACTATGTTAATTTTTTAGGGGACCAATTGGAAGCTATTCCGCGTCGAACAACAAAAAAATCACGTAAATCGGATCATAAATCTCGGAGTAATCGGTGAACATACATAAAAAAAAGAAAAAAGATTCCGACGAATTGAGAACCTCCTCCTTTTATAAGTCGGTTAAAAAGACCACATGCCCGCATTGCCCCCTTCGGCAACATTGTATAAGCGGATCGTAGTACTCTTTGTACAGGAAATAACACAAGTGCGTCCACTGATCCACATCGCACGGAGCGCACGAATCTGCTGATCGGCAATTTTTGCGATGCGTGCTGCTGACGTCATACAGAATGTTTAGCTTATTCTTGCTCCTCTGCTAACAAACAAGCAATTACGATAAATTTCTTTTCTTCTATTTCTTCCGTTACCCACAAACACATTCCGCACGTACACTCACTATGAAAATCCGAATGAGAGGCATCGGCAATCCGATTGTTGGTGGTTGTGTCGGCAAATCCGATCGCTGACGATATAGTGGACGCATTGTGAAAAACTAATATGTTTGATACGATGGCACAAAGGTGAAGGACGGAATATCGAAGGATATTAGTGGGTATCCCGTCTCGGGGGCAACAGCATTCCTTCTTTTTAGTGCCAGCCCGATGTGGTGAATCCCACTCGCCCCCATCGCGCTTACACCGCAATGGTAAGTCCGGTGTTAAAGAATCATTATGTCATATCTTTTTATTTTTTTCAATTACTAACGATATCACCCCACACACGTGACTATGTATACTGAAAACAATTTTTTTTACTCCTAGCTATCACCCCCAATGTCAATTTTATACCAACTTCACGACATAACTTTGTATCGCTATATAGACCTCATCTTTCTGAAATTTATAATCATTACATTCATTTATAATCAATACTTTCTGAAAAATATGACTTGGATATATACGGAAAGACGGACAACACAATTTTATTAGGGTTTCTCCCGAAGTAGCTACAGAATTTTATCGGAACTATTATCTCATTTGATAGAAGTATCGCTGACTAAAAGACTGGTCTATACAGAAAGAAGAAAGAAAGAAAAAGATTTATTGTCGCAAAATAATGTACAAAAAAACAGTAAGTACACTTGTTGTTACATGTAAACAATATGAGAATGCACATTTAATCTACGACAATGAGGCCGGTCGCTCAGCGTCATGCTGTGCCAGCAGCTGACACAGCGCTGATTTTCAGTACCAGCCTCCTTCCATCCGTCCACTAAGATTCGACCCACAAACAAATTAATTACTGTTTAACATTATCAAGCTATTACTAATAACAAAGATAGATAATATTATAAACTTATACGTATTTTATATAGAATATACCTACATGGGGCAACACATCGGCGTTGCCATGAAACTCGAGAATGATTCCAGTGGTTTCAGCACGTTCCCAACAACGTTTAGGAAATTGTACACAATGTAACTTTTAAATTAGACAGCCTCTGTGTTAAACCTTTCCCGGTCGACCTAACTACAACGTAGAAGCTCCAGGTACGATTCCTGACATGGTAAATTTCGTAAAGGAACTTTCTGTTATTTTCTACTTGTCTGGGTGTCTAGGATCGGCTCTAGAGTGGTCCATTGTATATTACCCATAACACAAGCTTAATTTTCTTAAATTGGGAATAACCAATGTGTGTCTATCTGCCGCTTAAAACAAGTACAAGTATTGTTATATATATTACAAAACGTGTAGTATATATTACTGTATATGTATATTATGAATGTAGTATATATTATAAAACCCTAAAAATACTTACAGCCATGGTCCTTTCGGGCCATCTATCCAGATTCTGCCAAACATAGTCGTACAAAGTACAATTCGGTATGTCAACGTCTTTGAAGGGCGACTTGATAGTTTTGTCTTGATTCCACACGCTGCTCTTTCTTATCACAACACCAAGGCACTTTGAACTCTTCGATAAAAAGTTTAAAGTTGTTTTCAGAGTAAACAAATTTTTGGAAAGCATCGTTAGAATACTTCAACCACCGATCTCCTTAGAACGAATGCTATATGTTCTTCATAATCTATAACAAATAGACAATAAAATTAATTGTTTGATATCTGTCGTTTAATACTCGTTTTCATACTGATACATGGCTCTAATACTTTCTTATCAGTGCGTGAACTGATTACGTAAGCCGCAAGATAAGAGTAATGTTTATTGTATTCAATATTCATTTATTTGGAGTGTTGATAATTTTGGCGTCTTCCTGTAAGTCTACAAAAAATTACTTTTTTTCAATTTTTGTCTAATCCATCCTAAGGTTGTCTGGAAGAAATTGCTTTTGGTGACAAGACCGCCTTAAGACCTTCTTCTGTACTTAAACTTCTTTAATTTTATCATTTTATGCAATAAAATATATTCTATTCTAAGTATTTGTATAAATGTGCATTAGCTCTCTCCTCACGGCCTTGAATATGAACCGATTATCACGTTGTAATTATTATGTACGTATAAATGCATTTTCGTGATCTTGGGAATGAATTTATTACCGTGCAAATTGTACAGTGTTCCTTGTGGGTATGTTCGTAAAGTCCTTAATTTTCTTTTTACAATATTACACACTTGTAAAGAGGTTCATAGATAACTCCTTTCTTCCAAACATACATATATTGTAGCTATCTTCAAATGAAATGAATGTGGGCATATACAGACGGACCGACGATTGCATCCAATTTTACCTATAGTAGAGGAGACGCTGAAGATCGAACTTCACCCACGCATTTGTAGCACCTTTGGTGTTGCAAATGTCCATAGGCGATGGTAACCGCTTTCCATTAAGTTCTTCTGCCTGTCTGCTGAACTCCTGCAAAAAAAGGTGGAGCGCATGCGTGAGCATACCAGCCCGCTCCCCTCCCGCCAATGGAGAGCGTGTCGGCGCCGGAGGGCTAGCTTAGACTTCGACTGCCATGAGCTTCCCTGGGGAAGGGTTCTCACCCACCATTATGCCTTCCAGATTGGGGCAAGCCGTGTTCCGCCCGGGCTCACCTCTCCACCCGTTGGGCGCGTTACAGACCCCCCACGTTAAAGTTTGAAGACGCCTGGGGTGTGGTCCCTCTGGCAACAGAACAAGCCGTTGGGCCACCGCCTTCCAGGGCCTCGAGGATTGGTGAGACCATATACTTATAACCCTGGCATAAAGGCGAAGGAAGAAAGAAACGCCGAGGGGTTTTAGTGGGTATCCCCGACTTTAGTATAAATAGCATCTGTTAGCAGTGCTAGTGCTACTCAGACGTGGAGTATCCCAAACTCCCCACCACGTTTCCTTCGCCGTGAAAAAAGAAACGCCGCACCTACGATAATATTAAAAACCTTGGCCGAACGCGGTTTATTAATAAAGGTATAAATTCCCGCAGGGGGGCTTTGTGGCGAAGACTTAGGTAAGTAGCGACACCTCGTACCTGACCCCGGGGGCTAACGCAAGCATCCCACCTCCGTGTTTGCCTTAACCAGCCGACACGGATCGCTAGAGCTAAGACTCAAGCCCCAGGGATGGAAGTGATAAATGGCAACACGTCAGAAATAGCTACGGTGAACCTGTAGCCTACCTCTCTACCCACCTTAGCCACTCAAACCCATGTTGCCCCTGCCTTCTATGGTATTTTAGGGGCCCATGCAGTGGCGAGTCATCGTCTGCCCATTTTTCCATGTTCCCCAAACATTGCGACGGGCAGACGCCATAATCCCCATATTCCCAGACCCCTTGTACCACTAGCAGTCCACCCCAATAGCCCGGTACTTTTTGTCCTCATTTCCCACAATAGTCCTACACTGGCCCGGGCTTGTGCTTGGGTGCATCACTATTGTAGACAGGGATAATCGCCGGTCAGTGTCACGCCACATTTACATTAAATTTGTCAAAGGGCCTCTACGTGTTGGCCTTCCAATGGCCCCATGCAAGTCTTCCAAATGTCCGGGCCATTTTTATGGCCCGTGGTCTCAAAAGACATAAACAACGCTTTTTTGTAATAGCCACATTAGCGTATACGTTACCTCACAATATGAAAAGTCATTAATTAAACAATTAAAAACAACATCGCTTCACAAACACCTATTACATTACGGCAGGTGTGGCCCCAGCATGTAGAATAATCAGTTCCATAACGTTATTTGTATTTCGTATGCGTCCTCGATAGTAATGATTTAACATATAACCAAGGCCTACAACTATTCTTTGTTAGCTTATCATTACGATGAGTTCATTGGCCATCGCATACAAACATTACGACAAGTTTTTGTCTGGAACTTGAAGAGTTACTACCGTGCAGTTATATTAAACTAGTTACAGGAGCGGAACTTCGTTCGCGTTGCAATGACGACGTTATGTTGGGGCCTCATCAGGGATAATGTTACAGATATAGGCCAAATCACGCAGATGTGACGATGGGGGTAATGCGTTATTTGTGATGAGATATTATTTTTAATTGTTAGTGACGTTAAATATTGACAGAAAACATATACGCTAATGAAGCTATGCGATAACGGCGATACAGAGAAAGAAAGAGAACGTAGAAAGAATACAATTTCCTGCGGACGGGAGGGCTGTTGTAAGAGGCGACATAACAACTCACAGGCAGGTGGTAGGATTTTCTCGGGGTCTTTTCGCGTCTGGATAGCTACCACCCCTGTTTAGAATATGCCGCCATAACAACCTTGAGTTGTGTTCCGGCATTAGCGGTCAGATTCCAGTCTCCTTTAAGAGAGCAGCAGCGCATTTGTAGCACCCTTGGTGTTGTAAATGTCCTTAGGCGATGGTTACCGCTATCCATCAAGTGGGTCGTCTGCCTGTCTGCTGAACTAGTGCAAAAAACTTTAACATGGTAGGTGCGGGAGCAGCATTAGTGAATTGCAATGGAGGCACCAAAAATAAAACACGAAATCATCGCCATCTTGTCTCTGTATATATATGTCGCAGAACGGCCTCGTTCTCACGACATCATCTTTAGTTATTGCAGGTTTAGTGGGCGTCATCAGGATAAAATGCGAGCATAAAACACAATAGCCACGGTTTATACACTTTTAATTTAGATTTGATCAACATTATGACATAGTTAAGACCGAGCAGCGGGTTCAGGGCACCCGCTCATACTTTCAACTTCAATACTTTCTTTAAAACTCTGAAAGGTCCAACTCGACCTGTAGCCACCAACCAAATGTGTCACAAAAACTCCTCAGTCTACCCAAGTAGATATTACTCAAAGTATAGAGGGCGCTGATCCCGCTCCGCCATTTGCTCTGCTGTGATTGGTCGTTAATTAAATTACAATATTCATAACTTTTATTAGGTTAGAACGATCTTTTAGGTATAGAAACATTTAAGACATCAAACCAAATTAAATTAACAATTTTAGAAGCAATTATAATGTAAACAAATAATATTGTGCGTTATAAATCCAATCAACAATTATGCGATTTATATATTCCCTCCGACATATATATGTCGGAGGGAAGGTTTAATTGGACGTATCGTTGACTGGATGTATAACGCACAATATCATTTGTTTACATTTTAATTACATCTAAAATTCTTAATGTAATTTAATTTGATTTGTTGAATGTTGCTATAACTTAAAGATCGTTCTAACCTAATAAAAGTTATGAATATTGTAATTTAATAAACGACCAATCAGAGCAGAGCATATGGCGGAGCGATGTCAGCGCCCTCTATACTTTGAGTAATATCTACTTGGGTAGACTGAGGAGTTTTTGTGACACATTTGGTTGGTGGCTACAGGTCGAGTTGGACCTTTGAGACTTTTAAAGAAAGTATTGAAGTTGAAAGTATGAGCGGGTGCCCTGAACCCGCTGCTCGGTCTAAACTATGTCATAATGTTGATCAAATCTAAATTAAAAGTGTATAAACCGTGGCTATTGTGTTTTATGCTCGCATTTTATCCTGATGACGCCCACTAAACCTGCAATAACTAAAGATGATGTCGTGAGAACGAGGCCGTTCTGCGACATATATATATACTATACATGACAGACAAAAACAGAGGAATGGACGCTTCAAAAGAGTTAATTTTTGCAAAAATAACAATAAAGTATTTAGGATAGTCTTCCAAAAACAGGCGTAAACCAATTGGCCGAGTATAACTCTAAAAACCATAGAAATAACGCTGTTAAAGCTATTTGCATTTTATTACGTCTTTGCGTGAGTTTGCGTTATACTTGCCACATGAATGATCAAATGCATTATTATAAGGTATAGGAACCGTACATAAATGATTCTAACTACTCAGGCTTTGCCTGCGATAATTTTGTAGATATTGACTGTTACCTGATGCGTCTTATTTAAATCGTTAAATAACACCGTTAAAGAATATATATTATCTGTCAATATCGCCTTAAGATAACTCGTTATCCATCACTACATCTGCAAAAAACGGCCTATAACATAATCCTAAATAAAGCATTAAGGTAACAAAAAATTATTAACTATCTACAATCAAATTTGTTTTATTCATTTCTATAAGTATAAATACAAAGTTACTAAACCAAAAAAGGGTTTATTTTCTTTGACAAGATCAATTTTGTGACATAGTATGATAATATTATATACCTATGTTTAACTTTGTTTTATTAATATTACGAAAGTGACGTGAAAGATTATTAGATATCACCGGCGGCGAAAAGACCGTATTTGATTTGTATGAGCAATAAAAACATTCATTCAATCAATAATACACCACGAAAAACAGATATAACCATATGTATCTAAACTAAATATAGTTAAGTTATTAATAACCATTAATAAATAAAATAAACAATATAACAATCATAAATGGTAAAAATCTGGTCCCCAATACATCACAACTCACAACAATGATATACATACAAGATCAATCTGAACAATACTCGGTCCATATTTTGAAACGTCTAAAAAATAATTTCCAAATAATATAATTAGCAAATGCATCAAAATAACAAACCTAAAAACGATTACTGTAGTATTTCACAAATCAAAACAAACGTAGAAAGTGGAATATAGTACTGTTTGGTCGCGATTGTGGCCAACGTGCGGTACCATTGGCAGCCGGCTAAATACTGAAAGTGCGTTCATACATTGTTTTAAATGGTAGTGCTATACTAAAGTAGGTAGTGAATATAGATACAGATGTTGTTGACTCGGTGAGCTACTTATGAATGCAGTCCAGAGTAGTCTTGTTTAGTTCACGAATGTTGTTAATATTAGGAACCGGTTCGCTACACTCTTAGACCATTCAACCAAAGGACGAGCCTCGTATGAGCATACCCCTCCACCAAGGTACAAGATTATAAAATCTAACGCGTTTATAAAAACTAGTTCAATAATCGATTTCTAACAGTCTTAGTATCGTTATCGCTGTGTGAGGAGCTCCTCCAAAATGCCAACCTGTGCTGTTAACGTGTGCGATAAAAAGTCAAATACCTCAAATCTAGAAAAAGATGGTGTAACATTTCATATGTAAGTATTTTCTTGTCTAATTATTGCTTATTTTTAATAAAATAACTTATAGTTGTTTATTAAACTTGATGTTTAAAACATCGATTCTATAATCGAATTAATGAAACATCTCGCATCGACTTCCGACGAATCTCTGTTTTACTTTGAACTGTTATTGCGAAGAAATTGAGTCTATATTTGTATAACAATGCCCAAATAACAAAATATTGAAAGTCTTGCCCACTTCACACACACACACACGAGACTAATGCGAAATTCTTCAAGAAATTATAGTCCTTATTGCGTTGGAGACTAATTTCAAATTTGAATATCGAAGTTTGTTTTTTTGGCTACACGAGTCTGCCTATAAGTGACGTATAATCTGTACATATAACTCGTGTCGATATCGATAAAACTACCTTTGATACTGTTAGTCGAAAATATGTTATACTAATAACGACCCACTTTTAAATGTGAGAGTTTTTTTAAGTATTGCTCCCACAACATGAAAAGTTATGATGGTAAAGAGTACTGTTTTTAACCCATCGAATCGGGTATCGTTACCGATCTTGAGAGTCTACCTGTTTCTTGATCAGCGCTCCTATATAATCTACCTTGTGAACATAGGGTTAACGGTATTGCAGCGAAGGGTAAAATATAAAGAAGGGAAATATTATGTTTTATATATCAATTCTTTTATTTCATATCAATACTTCGGCTTGAGTATGTCTGTCATTCCTAGACATCACAGCTTCCAGCCATGGTTACCCGGCAAAAGGGTTCTCGCGGCGGTTATGCCGTCGAGATGGGGGCGCGGCGTGTTCCGTGCGCACTCACCTCTCCTCCCGCGAGGCGCGTTACAAACCGCCCCACGCTCGGATTAATATTTTTTTAAACATTATTAATTGACATGTAACCTCGAGTCAAAACGTGATCATAGCTGCTGTAAAGTAGCCGAAACGTTGGCAAAATAAATAAATATCGCGCTTAAAACCGTAAATAACGTAGTTTTATTTATGTGTAACAGTCGCGAATATCTAAGAAAAAATACTATAAATTAAACCTATACTTTAGTTTTATTCCACTGTCATCATATCTGTAGTATTCAAAATTATTATTCCTAGTAAAAATATCGACATTAAAGTATCGATATTTACTATCCCTATGAAATTCACCGGTTTGTACAGTAGTAATACCAGCATTTTTTTCCTCAAAATATAGGGCATTTAAATTACGTTGGAAGTAAATATTTGAATTATATGTACATAATTATATATTATGTTCATGGATGTTTTTAGCGATTAGGATTAACATAAAATTGTGAAAGTGTTAATATCACACATCACAATTTTCATCACACAATAACTAAGATCTTATTTCAACTAGTGCTAGTTTAATAAATCATCAATGTGGTACTGTTTAATTATTACAATATTAAAGTTTATTTCATAATCCAATATTATAATAAAAAATAATAATGAATATTTAGTCAATTATGATTAAATTACGAGGCAAATTGAATAATGATATGGCAATTTCTTGTATTTTGAAATGTGTGAGTCGTCGTGTGCGTAACGAGTGTAAATATACGCTGTTTCTAAACTAGTTTTGAAAATTTGTACATGTTTGCGTTTATGACAACACAAATAATATTTGGGTGTATGCGATTGTTTCAATGTGTGCTTTACTCTTCCCCCCGCAGCAAATGGCTGAATTATTTGTTTGCAAAAAATCAGGTCGAAAAGTCATAATGACCGAATAGTACTATTAAGGTGAACTAGTACAGTGACTGAATTGTACGAGAAAGGAACGTTCACTTATATGACCGAACAAGCATAAGACTAGTGCTTATTATGTTTTTAGGTTTCTGTAATGCATTTCCAGATTAATGATTATTTTTTATTTCATTGAAAACGAAAAGACATAATAATAAATACACTTAGACAGGTGACAATCGCCGGTCAGTGGCACGCCACATTCACATTAAATTTGTCAAAGGGCCTCTACGTGTTGGCTTTCCCATGGCCCCGCGTAAGCCCTCCAAAAGTCCGGGCCATTTTTATGGCCCGTGGTCTTGAAAAAAAAAACACTAATACAAAAAAATTACAAGCGTCGAAGGCATAAATTAATTAGGCAAGACATAAATAATTCATAAAAACCAAAAACAACGCTTTAATAACAATTCACAGTCGAATGTAAAAATAACTGAGTAAGTCTAATTCAATATAATTAAATAATCTTTAATACGATTAAAATTCAAAAATAATTTATTAAAACAACAAAACAAATAATTTTTAATTTTAGGTTTTCATACTGTAGTTTGATTTATGTATTATATGACAATAAAAATTATATTCATGTTGTAGTAAAAAGACGTGGCTGAATTATAAGTCAAGCTAATCATTTTTTTTAAGAAATTGGAAAATATGTCCTACATTTAAAAAGACAATTTTTTCATTCGATGAAATTGTTTGAACACAAACTCAGTGTGACAAACGACTGTTGTTAAAATATTGACTCTAGATCGGTTTTTATTAAATTAATTTGAATAAAATTTTAAACATAGATATTAACTCCACAATTCAATAAAATATATCTGTACGAATAAAAGACTCATGTTTGGACTTTTAATCCCGATAAACCACGTAGATGTTATGATGTTTTATAAAATCTAACAATAATTCTGTTTCAACTCCTTTCTTAAAATTTTCCCAGAAGTACTTTTTGGTATGCTATCTATGAATACTATATCATCCACTCTTTTATATGGCGCTACTCTCTGCTTGACAAATTCGCTTATCTCTTTAGCAGGATTATTGTATCCTTGTTTCAGTACCACAAAGGCTTTTGGAGCTTCTCCATTAACAGCATGTGGGACCCCAATCACTGCCGAATCACGTACTGATGGATGTTCACGAAGTACAGCTTCGAGTTCCGCTGGTGGAACTTGGTAGCCTTTGACCTACAACAAACATCTACAGTTACATAATCCAACAAGAAATATCTTCTCATTGTAAATAAAATGTAATATTTTGTGCTTGAAACTTTACCATAATCTTAGGCTAAAGGGTCAGTTGCCAAAGACAGACTGACTAGCCACTTCAGCTACCTATAAAATTTGTGGGCAAATTAATGATGTGCAACAACATGGTGATGTAATTTCGGTACGAAAACGAAAGTAATTTACCTACTAATGAACAAATACAAATTAAACAAAACAGATATTATAATTATTTAAAATATATTGTCAGAGCCTACTGAGGATAGCCAAATATTTTTAAACTGTTTGACATTATTAAATTTGCTCATCGGTAAACTTGATCAATTTGATTTGTCTAATGAATTTTTCATATTCATATGGGCACAACCCTAGAAAATAAAAGAGAATAAACTAACCTACTGACTAAAATTCTGACTGAAGGTTTTTTTTCCTTAATATAAAACGTAAGTATTTGTCAGACTATCACTTCTGGTGTGTTTTTTCCACTGCATACGAATTTGTGAATTGAAAATGAAAATTTGATTTTAACAATCGAGAAAAACCCAAAAAATCGATAAAACTCTATTGGATTTTTCTTTCTTTGATTACATATTCGTGTTTAGCAGAAAAAAATACGCCAGTAAATGATAGTCTAATATCCGCCAACTTTTTTTGTGGACCTGTTAATGTATTACCTTAATAAGATCTTTCAGCCTGTCCACAATGGTAATGTCTCCATCATTATCAGCAAAAGCCAGATCACCTGTCCTGAACCAGCCATCAGCGAAAGCTTCCTTATTAGCTTCAGGGTTATTCCTATATCCCCTTGTTACTTGAGGCCCTCGTACTAGGACCTCTCCAGTCTAAATTTGAAACAAGAAGTATGATAAGTACCTATCTATAGTAATAAAATTGATATTTCTGTCTCATAAATTATTGACATTAATTTTTTGCGTCTCTAACTGTTTCAAAGCCTGTCTCGGATAACTCCGAAATGGCTCAATAGATTTCAGTGTTTATTTTTCTGTGTACAATGTTTGTCTTTTTTTTGTATATTTTGACTTCGTTATCTTGCAATGTTCAGAAAACATTTTGCTATTTATTATTAGTAATAATAAATAGAAATGCATAATAGGAAAAAAATAGTTGAATTATTTGTAATTTTCAAGAGGACGGAGATGAATTAATGATAGGTTCTAATTTGGTTTTAATACTGACCTCATTTACACCTAAGTTCTTCAGAGTATCAGGATCGACAATTCTCAAATCTGTATTTGGTATGGGAGGTCCAGCTCTAGTGTAACTCTTATCCTCATTGACCGGTGTGAGTGTAATAGCTGGAGCGGTTTCGGTTAAACCGTAACCTTGACGAAAATCTAGATTACGCTGTAACAATAAAACAAATTTATATCTAACAATCCCACTACTTAAAATAATCGAATATACAAGGTCATGTGTTAATGTTTGCTGTGTTGGAAATGGAGAAAGGGTAGATGTAATAATTCAAACTACCTCATATTTATTAATTGTACATAAAGCGCAGACTTTTAGCATCTTCGTCAAACCCTTTTGGGTTTCAAGATATAGATATGTAAGAATTATGTATGTTTTGTTTGTATAAATAAAAAAATACAACAAAAAGGAATTCATTTTATATTTAAACTGTATATTTTTCAAACTTCTCATATAATACAGAAGGCTTTGTCAAAAAAAATCACCCCATAATTCTGTATTTTTATTATGTGAAACAGAATATTATTAGACTCTAATTTCAATATATTTCTATATCTTGATAGCTTTATCTATCTATTTTAAATAAAACAAAGTGTTTCTCATGTCACATTAACACGAAGTATAGATTTATTTAGTGTGAGATATCTTTTAGCATATGTGATGACTTCACTGAAGATCAAACAAATGCAAATATATTATGTACAAAATATATATAAAAAACAAAGTCTTTATTACTGTAATGATGAACACTGTTCCTATAAATTATTTATCAAAAAGTGACATCTAAATAATTGATAATAATCTATTTAAGCCTTACACTTTAAACTTAATTTTGTAATCTACCAATAGTCCCTAGAACTATTAAATAATGGAATGAAAAATTATGAAAAAAATCATAATGTTAGCTTCAAAAATACTTTCAAATAAAATTTGATTTAACCGTTGTTTAAATTGATTGTAGTCGAGTTATTTTTTATTAAAAGTTTTTTGTTATTTCGTAGATAAAAGACAAAAAACGGTGGTCACTTGTACGTCACCTCTACAAAAACTATTCTGAACTGTTTCTGTATTGTAACGACAAAAATGGTTACATTAGAAACTTTAATATTGTTACACTTAAGATATTGTACACCAAATGCGATTGGCATCTCAGAATAATGCTGCATTGTCTTTCCTCCAGTACAGCGCTGATTTTTATGGTCAATCCCGCCTCTTAAAATACTTTTTATGGTATATCTTAAATACTACAAAGTAGTACAATAGACGGATCTTATTGCTTAAAACAATCTCTTCCTGGCCTTTAGCCTTTGAATGAACAACGCCTTGTTAAAAAGAGTTTTTACCTTAGCCTTTTCAAAGACTTTAAAAACATCAGTATCTGATACTGGAGCCGCACCATTAACAATAACTTCTACATATTGTAGTGTCTTTTCTGTAGCTGCTGGATGCGATCCCATTAGCAGTACTGCAACAATAAAGTTTTTGTTATCTGTAGGTATAGGTAAGTAAAGACGACAGACATCCATTTTTGACAAAACTCCTACGGCATCCTATAAGGTATACACAAACCTATGTAACTGACAAGTAGAGTTCTTAATCATGAATTAATTAGTAACTTTATATAACTCACAGCTGAATAAGTAGCTAGAATCCGTTTTTTCGCCCAGTGAAAGTATGTATAATTTCCAGATTTTGACTGATTTAGTTAATTTAGAAGCTATTCACAGGTACATTTTGAACGAGGCTTATTGTCCGTAGTATTGTTCTTTCGTGATTTAAAATGTATACTCTTCTTCTTCTACAGCTAGTCTATGTCCACTGCAGAACGTAGGCCACTCCAAATTTGTGCCACGTATTCCAATTTCCCGTCTTCTTCATCCAGCTCTTGCTGGCGACCTTGCGTAGGTCGTCGGTCCACCGGGCTTGAGGGTGTCTTACGCAACGTTTGCCGCGACGCTCTCTCTACTTCAGGACTCTTTTTCTCCATTGGCCGTCGATACTGCGACAGATATGATCCGTCCACTGCCACTTCAACTTGCTAATCTTGCGAGCTATGTAGCTTGATTCTCTTACAGGTATTCTCATTTTTTATTATATTCACAAAATAAACACCGCTCCATAGCCCCTTAGGAGACTTTAAGTTTGTGAATCATTCCCATAGTCAGTACCCATGTCGTGGCACCTTATCTCATAATGGTTAGGGCGCACTTCTCGAAGACTTTCGTCTTTTAGCATTGCGGAGTAGTTGACGAGAATAATTGTACGGATAGTTTTATTATTATTCTTTGCGCACGCGCACCACAGGCAAACTCCTCAAACGGGTACTCTCGCTATTCCTTTAATATAATCCATAAACAGAGTTGTCAGGAAATTATTTCTCAGAAGCAATAAGCCCGTTTTAGAAGTCACCCCTTTAGATGAAATTATTGTAAATATATATGTTATGTATATGTGGCCAATGTACAGTTTTCGATCTATGTATTATTATAAATCGATCATTCATAATAAATAAAACATAGATACTGTTACATTTATTTCGTAGCATATATGCTATTGTCATGTTTTTTTTAAAGTTAATAATTAATTTTGTTATGTATCCTCTTATTTTCCAACGATACAATCGGCAATTACTTTAATTGAATAACGTTATATTTTTATTGATTCGGTGATTAACGCCTGTTTTGTATAGAGCACGTAGTTCTCTATAATTTTACATAATCTTATGTAATAATATTTATCTCTAATATGTGTTAATTGTGCACAGATTATAATTCAAAATCTCGGAATTGTATATAAAATATGGTATTCACTACATCTTATTTACATGTTGACAGACGCGATAGATTTATACTGTGTTCGGTTTATTTTATTACATGTAAAACTTTAAGTATAATATTTTATATAAGATATCTTATATAAAATATTGTCTAAAATTTCCTACCAATAATGTATTAAATTCTTTTCATACTTCAATCCGCTATCAGTTGTGCCAATTTGCAAAGTTTCTTATGCTGTGAAATTGTTGGACAGATGGCGAGGTGTTCTTAAAATGCTTGTCGAGTGTGGAGAGTCAGTGGTTGATATACACGTAAGCCGTAAAGTTGTCTGATTAAAGGTATTAGGACCAGTTGCTGTTCTTTTATTACCATAAACCCTTCTGAGTTATGGCAAGTATTACAATACATACAAAATTTCAGATAACAATACCCATAATTCGCACTGAAAGCCGTTTCAGAGTCTACTAGAGTCAAATTAGTAGACTGACACATAAGCAAAAATTGTAAATACTGCTTTTACAACTAGGTAACAATTTTCACTTAAATTTCAGAATATATTTTGGAATCACAAACAGACGCCATATTTTTCTTGGTAGTTATAGATACTAGAGTTACTAATACGTACGCAGTGGTGGAGCAACGAAAATCAAATTTGTCTTGTATTGTTCAATTGTACTGAAGAATGTTTCTGGTTGAAACTTGGTGACAGTCACAAGCTGGAGTCCGAGGGAGAGCTTATGAAACATGAGTACTGATGCAGCATACACGTGGTAAAATGGCAACACCACTATTACTCTATCTTGATGTGTTGCTAGAAAAAGAATAATATATATTTAGATTTTAAGTTTACCATCAATTATTATTAATTATTAATCATGAAATTTTTGCAAACAAACAACGTAATATTTTTTCTAAAATTTATTAATCATAAAATTTTTGCAAACAAACAACGTAATGTGAATGTTTTCCTGATATTTCAGTATCTTAATATTGAAATCAGTTGAAATAACAGGATCTATCCAATTCAAGATATATTAGTATTTTTTTAAAATTAAATTTAAATCAAATGAACTTATTTAGCTCAAAAATATGTTTTCGTGATATTACTATACCATTATGTGTAAATTAATTTTTAGGCCAAATTTAGTCGGTTTTTTTGTCGTAGTTTATGAGAAAAATTATTAAATAAAATATTAATTAATAAATTAAATTAAATACCTACTATAGACAAACGAACATGATGTCTTAATATTTTATTAAGTTTTCGCATCTAGTATACATGATGAAACTACGTTTTAACGGTTTTAAGCGGGTTAATTAATTATTTTTTATATATATTATTAGGCTAAATAAAACTTTAACAATACTCATTGACACTTAACCTCTTTGTCTTCCGTGATCAAGGCTACTGACAAGTGGCCGAAACGTCGGCAGAATAATAAAAATCAAACAAATTACCGCGCTTAAAACCGTTAAAACGTAGTTTTATTATGAACTTGATGAGTGTACTATTCGAGTTCCATTTTAGCCAAAACGTTTACGGTACCCTAAAAAACTGTATAAGCGGTTCACGTCTTCGATTATTCCGTACAAAAACCATACTCATATCGGAACGAATCGCGAATTGAGCGAAAACTGCTAACAAATGTAATCTATATATTATAATACGTGAAGCAAAAACTTTGTACTCCTTTTTACGAAAATCGCGCGGATACTTGTAACGGAACGTTACAAATATTTCAAATGTTATAAATAAATATTACATTTACGAGTAAACCAATTATATTTAATACATTATTTATCTTGATATTCTTATTTTCTTTATTACTATTTATTAATTTACACGTTTAATTTAAACGTATGGAGGTATAAAACAAATTCAATTGCTAATAGTGAATGCATCCAATTCATTTTGTTTCTGACGTGTGCGCCGATATCCAATAAGCGATCGACGACCATCTTGCGATTAACTGAGTCGGCTGCGTCACTTTTACTGCGCATGTATTAATATTTTAATATAAACCCAACTAGTATTTTTCTGATTACTCAGTCTAGCATTTATAAATACAGTAAATATAACTTGCAATTTATTTTCCCAATTCGGGTAAGTTATGCACAAATTAATGTTATAGTTTACTTCTCATTGTTACGACTAAACCGTTGTATCAAACTATATTTTGTTTTAAATGATTAATAATTTTGTTAATATATTAGTTAAACAGGAAGAAATGTTTTCATAATTATAATTAATAAGTGTTTAAAAATATCTTTTGATAGTAGTTTTTGTAATTTTGTTTTAATGATATCAGTTTCCAGTATTAGATAATATACTGATATTACCTAATATAAGATATCGATACTGAATACTTGGTATATGTATTAGTACTGTTATTTGATATCTTAGTAGCTTTATATTTGTAACCGTTTCTGCTCTTTTCTTTCGCCACCTTAATCTTGCCTGCCTTGCAAATGATAATTTGTTTACTTCTGATTTGCCTCATGAACTTAGCCTTTTCCTTGTGCTCAGCTTATGCAGCGGTCTAATACGCCGCGCATGATTGCGTTTCAGGAACTACCCTTGGGATTTGTAATAATCTTTGTCAGAAGACAAAAGAAGATACCTGAGAGGACTACCACCCTAACCGGAACGCTGCCTTCTCTTCCTGGAGGAAATTGCCTAGGGGAGTGCGGTATATCAGACTAACTGAGAGCGGAGTCTAGCCTAGATGAACCTTTTGTTCTTTTATAAATATTAGTCGTTATCAAATTATTCGTTTTTCTTCACAACACTTGTTAAATATATTGCAGTAAATTAATTATAAATTATTTTCCCTTTTATTTCTTATTTTGTTCATATCTTTAGTGTGACATACTACCGGAATATGAAATTTCCGGAGTATGAAATTTGGCACTCTTGTAGTTTATGTAGAGAAGAAGCGATGAATGCTATTTTTTTAATTATGCATAAAAAATACATTAAATCAATAAAAAAAAACATTACAAACTACCATGTATTTGACACACACGCATATATACTCCACTGTTTATTGTTCAAGTCAAATTAACAGTGTAGTCTTGGCGAAATCTGTGATTATAGAAATATAGTTCTTGTCATTAATTATTATGGTCGAATTTCGACCACGGGCGGCTACTAGTATGATGATATTATTTATTATTTTTGCTTTCATACAATGTACATTCATTTATAATTAACATTCCAACTACTTTAATATAGCTTACAAATACAGATTGTATTATACTTGTGGTTACTAATGTACTCGTAATAATTGTAATTAATGATAATGATACCTAATAGAATTTTTTAAAAAGAAGTGTAATATTACTATAAAATAGAGAACTAAAATTAAATACTAAAACTAAATAAAAAAAGAGAGCAAAATTATAGATAAAATATTGGTCCCAAACCACTGTCACTTACCGGGAACGTTCCCAAAAGGCTGGCGGCGTTACCATGCTGAATAGCAATGCTCACCCTTTGAGCAAAATAGACGCCAGCCTTTTGGTCGCGTGAGAGGTCTATTAGGCTTTCGGCGACATCTCGATACAGTTTTAGAGCGTCAGGACCCCACGGACCCAGAGTTTCCACTCCAAACGCCGCAAATGTGTAACAATTACCGATGGCGGCGTACTTTCGGCGCTTGAGGGTCTCCTGTTCAGCTGCAGCAGAACCGGCGGCAGCGGACGTACTTGAAAGATGGGACGCCGCCAGAGTGTCAACGCAAGTAGCATCCCACACTAAGGGGCGGCCCATCTTCCAAGGTACTAAAGTCATCCCATCCGGTCTCCTGCCATCGTCGCGGCACAAGCTGTTTGGTTCCAGAACGGCAGGTACCCCGGCGGTGACAAGAGCCCGGCGGATAATGTCGTTCAGTGCCGCGTGACGAGAAATTCTACCGGCGCTTCTGCTGCAGGATAATCCGTGTGTCCTAAGCGATCTACCTTATCCCCGCATTGACAGAGGTGAGGAACCACACAGGTTGCCCCCAGGTGAATGCTGGCGCAGATTCTAAAGGTTGTATCATCTAAAAGTGTGCCAAGATTCGCCGAGGGCAGTGCGTGTAGCCAGAGACCTGACTCCCAACGTGAGACAGCTAATAGGCCAGCACGCTCAGCCTGCCCCATACAAGAAGAAAGGAGTTTCTGATACGCTATAAGGCTGAGCGGCTCGTCCCAAAGCTTCTGGAGTTTTAGGTTCACGGGTAAATTTTGATTCGGGCAGGCCAGTGACCACGCATTTTTAGCCTCGGCCAAACACGGGACCTCAAAATCACTAAGTGATGGATTTAATATTTTACCGATGAGGTCCATGGTGCTATACGCTGAGGCCAAAAAGGCGGGTAACGCTATGTCTGAAATTTTCCGTGTTCCCAGGCCGCCGAGCCTTATAGGCAGGGTGGCCTGGGCCCACGACCGATCATCAAAAGGGATGTTGAATAGTGATGAGAGTGATTGCCGAATAATATTATCTAAATTATTTACTAGATGTGGATGTTGCCACAGCGGGCAGCAACGTAGTGTGTATGTAAAATTTGGAACAAACAAACAGTGTCTGATAATGAAATACGCGCAATGTATATTAATATTTTTTAAATTAGCAATTTCTGAAAGAAAATTTTGGATTTTGGAGTCAACAAAGGATGCGAAAGAGTCGTCGAAGACAGGGCACCCCAGGAGGGTTAGGTTACTTTGATTAACAATTTTTAAATTTAGATTTAAACTTTGGAACTCTGATTTTATTTTTTCAATATTGTTTAACTTGTTAGATATATAAATTTCACATTTAGATAAATTTAAGACCAGACCGATTTTAGAGAACTCTTCTAACAGGAACTGAAAGTCATTTTTAATGGTCTCAATGTCCCCCCCCCACCTAGGGTGCCATCGTCTAAGTACCATACATTAAATTTTGAATTTAGTTTATCAATGATGGGATGGATTGCGAGCGAAAACAAGGCCGGCCCGAGAGGGTCACCCTGCTGACAGCCTGTTGCCGAAACTATTTGTGTGCCTTGATACATTAAATTTGTAGCCTTATTATAACATTGAGAAGTAAAATTATAGATTTGTGGAAATTTTTCATATACTCGTGAGAGCAGGGTGTCCCTATCTACCGAATTAAAAGCATTTTTTACATCGACCTTAAGTACTGCCTCACAGCCGTTTCTTGTGATAAAAGTACGTAGCGCGTGAACCGCCGCCTCGCAGCCACCTTTTGATCCAAAGCCCAGTTGGGTTGGGGCGAAATATGTGGAGCACGTGTCTATTATTTGTCGACAGCAGATTTTAGCTGCGAGACGACGGTACACTGTGCCAATCGCTATAGGGCGTATACCGACGTATTTTTTGACAAGAGCACATAAATTCGCACCATATAGCGTTGGCAGAACTTCGCTTGTCACAGAGCCAGAGAGCATCATTAAGTCTGTTAAATCCTTCAGGAGCGTCTCACCTGCGCCTCCAGTAGACCCACTCAACAGATCCTTAAGGTGTTGCGGAGTGAGGCCATTTAGACCACCAGCTGAGCCACCTTTAAAAGACATAACAGACTGGAGAACAGCCCTCGGCTCGGTGACTAAGTTTTCATTCTGTGTTTCCCTACTTGGGACAGTACTTGAAGGTGGATGTTTGTCAATCAAAGCGTCCAGTGTGGTTTCATTGTTGGGAGCGACGGTATCGCTGGAGAACAAAATTTGTGCTGCACCTTTAATATCTCCGTCTGAGATTTTCGATTCAACGAAACGGCGTAGCCGACTTGAGGAATCCTTGCGGTCCTGCGTATGATTGTAATTTTGTTGTGTTTTCGGTTCCGGAATACTTATACATCTTTTTTTAACTTTGGATGTGAGATTTCCAAACATATCGTCTATTTGAAAAATACTATAGGGGAGTAATAAAAGGTTCTCCCAGGCTTGTAGGTTATTATTTAATAGCACATTTTTTATTAATTTTGAAAATATTTGGGACACCGATATACGGGCACCTCGGGGAATTCTTTTGATTAAGGGGACTGCATTTTTTCAGTTACTAAGGTATTGACAAAGAGGAACTGGAGTTTTCAAATTTGTATCGGGATCTATTTGTGTGACAGGTAACGAATTGGATAGATTAGTCTCTTTATGTGTCTTGCCTAGATGTATTTTTAGGCCCCTATGGCCTTTGAAGAAACGTGGATCTGGGCACTTATGGCATTGGATTAGGTTATCTAGCGACACCGTGTCAGGTTGTGGTTGAGACATACAATTTGAAGTATAAAAATAATGAAATTATAAATTAAATCTAAATACGTACAAATAAAATAAAATAAACTATACAGTGTAAAACAAAACGGGACCCTAAAATATAACTATTTAAAAACTATGCTTATGTATATATGTATGTTTAACTATATAAAGTGGAATTGTAGACACATAGGTTTTCAAACATAGTTCCAAGTACTTATATTTTTTTACATTTTTAATTTTGTTTTTGAGATTTTGGTGTTTTGTATTCATGGATTATTTCAATTCGTTCGTCATTACAATTGTCTTTCCGTCTACACATTTTGTAATTCAATTTATATACATTTATGTAAATTAGTTTCAAAAATGTTTGTCAATGTCACTGTATCTGGCTTTTACAATAAGTTATTATTTTTTATTTATTTTTTTAGTCAGTCCTTATTATCGATGACTGATGTCTCCCTTTTCTTTTACCATATCCCAATTATTGGGGTCGACATGATATGTCTTTTACTTCCACACTCCTCTATTCTGACATACATCTTCTATCACGCCACAAATGTTCATATTATCCTTCACACAATCCATGCATCTCTTTTTTTGTCTACCTTTACAACTGTACTCATCCATCCATTATAATACAACACAATCGACAGACAAAAACCACACATTGTTTATCTCTAATTAAATTAAGTTATGCTTGTGTTATGGATAATATACAACGGATTACTCTGGGGCCGATCCCAGACACCCGGACCATAGTAAATAACGGAGAAAATTCGTTTCTGAAATTTTCAATACCAAGATCCGAACCCGGAGTCTCTGTTGCTTTGAAGCAGGCCGGCAAAGGCTTAAACGCACAACCACAGAGGTTCTCGAATCATTACAGTGTTTCATGCCTTTCTTTGTTTAAATCAATAGGTAATGAGATACATATTGTTACGAGTTACAGGACTCGAATTGAAATGCCGTTAGAATTACTATAGAATTTATTAGAACTATACAAACACGTATAACACAGGTACAAATATAACCGAACACAACAAGTCCAAACGTAATGCAGAAGGTCGTAATTCCATAAAACGCGCAAAATCCGTCACCAAAAGATTCCCGATTGTAGTAAACGCGTCTTGCTTCGCTCCTGGTTATCGCTCGACTGCCGCCTCCTTCGATCAGGTCATCGTTTTATAATGCACAAATGCAATGTTCCCGTATCTAAGTTGACTTTAATTCGACACACCTGGCTAACGACTGCCATAAAAGATTACAATACAACAATGGACTGTTCTCTAGAATAATTAGTAAATGCATGCCAATAAATAAGAAAACAAAAGAAATCCAAATGCTAAAAGGTAATAAAATGTGTTTTTACAGGTATGCGGATGTGAATTTGTTTTTTGCCGGCGTCTAGGTTGTAACAATATCATACATACTCGTACATAAATAAGTATGTGCGTCTCTTTGTAGGCGAAAAATTGTGTGTGCATATTTGTGTGGGTGTCTTGGAATGTGTGTGTGTTTGCATGTATACGAGTATGTTTGTACATACACATATGTGCATATTTGACTGGTTAATATTGGCTTAGTTTAATTTTTTTAGATATAAGCTGCGTACTATTATTGTATATACTGATGTAAAGTGTATACAATAATAAATTTATTGTAACAACTATTTATGGAACCTTTTTTGTTAACCCTGCTGACCATCGACGCGTGACATCATGAGGCTATCGGCAAACCTTCTGCGCGCACGGGTAGTACAGCAAGATGCAGCTAGTACCATTTATGTGGGTTATGTTTAGCCTAACATTCATATGGTTCCTTAAGCAAAGGTTAAAAGACCAGAGTAGGCTTACATAACCACTACGGAGCTCTTCAATGTGCATAATACACGCATTTTCATTATATTTTATGATAACTTCAATTTTATCTTGCCTTATTATATCTACTTTTGTAAATATTAACTTGAAAACATTGTCCAAATTGATGCTAATCGGTTCCAAACTGCTTTTTGTCATCACATTTATTACCAGTACATTATTCTTTGTTTGGATGTTTTTCATTTATGCCAAACCAGGAAGTAGCTCTTTACTCGTGAGAACGTAAGCAATAATGTAAATCAGTGATTTAATTTCGGTTTTTATAATAAAATAACAGGAATTTTATCCGTGCAGGAACGGAGAAAGAATACAATTTCCTGCGGCCGGGCGGCCTGTCGTAAGAGGCGACATAACAACCCACAGCCTGGTGGTAGGGTATTATATATATGCTCGACTGGATGGCGACCACCCCTGGTCTAGAGTATGCCGCCATAACAACCTTGTGTTGTGTTCCGGCATTAGTGACCAGGTTCCAGTCTCCCTTAAGAGAGCGGCAGCGCATTTGTAATGCCTTTGGTGTTACAAATGTCCATAGGCGATGGTAACCGCTTTCCATCAAGTGGGGCTTCTGCCTTTTTACTGATCTCCTGTAATAAAATAAATAATCATTAATGTTTACCCTTTATTCATAGAAGCTCCAAGAGGTTTATATGCTTATTAAGAAGAGTTCAGAGTTCAAATGAGGGTTTTCCTGATATTCGATTATGAATAACACTTTTCAAAAGGGTCTATAACGGCTGTATAATTTGAATTAGAAATCTTCACTTTAGGTATTATAAGTAAAATATTAAAAATTCAAGTTTAATTATATATAACTACTTTCCAATGTAAACTACGAATTTAAAAAAAAGAGACGGTGTGCGTCTCGGGACGTCCGACAGAAGTGATAAACTAATCTAACGTGAGAGAAAGGGAAGCCAGACAGACTGGCGCCGTAACGCGTTACGTAACGAAGCGGTTTACCCTCCCAGAAGAAGTTATCACTTCAAATAAGTATCTTTGAATTTTATTTTTTTCGGTGTTAGCATGATTTCTTTACAACGTTTTATCAAAATACAAGCATGCTAGCGACCCTAATCCTATTCTGCATTATTGAAATAATAAAATTTGAATCCCGAGTCATAGTACCCTAGTAGGTAAAGCAGTCGCGTATTACCTACTAGTAATTACCTATTAAATAATAATAATTTGTGGGCTTATCCTTGGGTGCATTATTATATGGTGTAGACAGGAATAATCGCCTGTCAGTGTCACGCCACATTTAAATTAAATTTGTCAAGGGGCCTCTACGTGTTGGCCTCCCCATGGCGCCACGCAAGCCCTCCAAAAGTCCGGAGTATTCTTATGGCCAGTGGTCTTTAAAGACATACAATATAATAATAATCTGCAAACACGACACACACTGTCACGCTGGATTGGCATTAAATTTGTCAAGGGGCCTCTAGGTAATGGCCTTCCCGTGGCCCCACGCAAGCCCGCCCTCCCAAAGTCCGGGCCATTTTCACGGCCCGTGGCCTCTGGAGACATACAATAAACAAAGATGCGTATTGTATATTTCCAAAATTAAGCTAATTACGCTTGTGTTATTGGTAATATAAAACGGACTTCTCTGGTGCCGATCCTAGAAACCCAGACCATAGTAAATAACGGAGAAAAATTATTTCCGAAATTTACCATACCATAAATCGAACCAAAGCCTCTGCTTTGCAGTGAGGTAATCCAAACCACAGAGGCCGTCAAATTGGGGTCACGTTTCTTTGGGTGAAGGCTTTAATTATATAACCTCTTTAATAAAAGCGTGAAGGCGTAAGTATACATTCCTATAAAACGATGCTAATTTTCTGACCTTAATAAAAAATATTATCAAAATAACTACGTAATCTACTCTAGTGAAAATTTTAGGGACAGAAGCTTATACGCCGAACAAATAAAACTTTCTTCTTTGTTTATGTGAAGAAATGTTCTTATATGTATATGGAATATAATTATGCAATAAATGATTTGATCTTAGATCATATAAACGTCTAGATCACGCATCAATTGCACAAAAACGGCACCAAAAACCGTGCACCAAATTTGGTGCACACGCTCCTCACGCCGGTCACGCCTGTTAGTGTCGTTTTGACTACTTTACTGGCTGGAGCTCTCACGAAAAACATCTTTATACCGTCCAGCGCTATTATAATGTGTCGAAACTATTTTAAAAGAGGAAAGGATAAGGATATGATGTTATTTCAACGAAAAACTTACCACCTTTTTCATGATTTCTTAGTAAAAACATGAAATTTAATTTCGATATTTCCAAGGTTATAGAATTGACTAATGTTGTCAGGTGAGAAGTGGAACTTATTTTCCAAAATTTGGGGAGTTTATTACGATTTTTTTTTTAAAATACGAATAATTTGAAAAACCTATAGAAAACAGACATGTAATGTTTGTGGGTCCGTCCGGATTTCTTAAACCAGTTTATATTACGTTTTAAATTTTCTACGAATCCAATTGTAGCAATTCATTGGATAAAAGAAATCTGGGAATCGCAAGATGTCCACCACTGGAATCCAAACAAAAGATCGTTTGTTTTTTCCAATTATTTTGAGGAATATATATATTATTTTAGAATATATAATAATATTTTCTATTTATTAGTTTGGGAAATGAACTAATTTACCATGAATCTCGACAATACAAACTTATTTTAATACTGTCATATGTATATACTTGCGGTAATGGAAATAAACATAATATACTTTTTAAAACAGAAAATAAGGGATATTTTAAGTATCATGCAAGCAAATTTTAAATAACCAATTATATATTGTTGCAATAGTGCTTGTTTTTGCTGGATAGACAATTTACAACAAATTATCAAAGAGTAAATTTTTGGTGCTCTTAAAGTTTACTTTAATTAACTTTTACCGTTTAGTTTCTTCTAATGCAATTTTAGTTATCGCTAAAGAGGAGAAGTAGTAAGAGAGAGGGAAGGATTTCGAAACTTATTTTTTGTATAGCTTTATTTTATGTTACCTAAAAACATGTAATGAATTTATGGAGATGTGGTGTATTGACATTTTTTTAGTAGATTGTCTTATTTAAGAAATTAATTTTGTCCATATTCTGTTACCTGCATCTCCATTAATTCCTAATCAATAATAATTTAATATATTGATATGTTAGAAAACAAATTTTAGTTTATGAAATAATCAAATCGTAAAGTTTGAATAAAAACTTTTGGATATGAATGTTTTTATTTAAATAATAGCCCTTTTCAAGTGGTTTAGTTGCTCTTAAATTGCTGCATTAAACTATTCCGTGTACTTACCCCTTAGTTCCTACTACTGATATAAATTTACATTACATATAACACACCCAGTATGAACCCATCGAATCATCCCAAGTCCACTATTAGAAATTATTTCATTGATTTTTAGGGTAAAATAATCTTTGGGCTATAACTAGTCGTCTAATAACCATCGTGAACATATTGTGTAACACAAAAAGAATTTGCCATTATGGAATATTTTTTTAGAATCGTTAAATTAGTATTGGTAATTAACAGACTTATAAAGATGTACTAATATCAGTACAGGCATTTAATTGCGAATTAAAATTACTACATATACTAAAATGTGTTATGAATTCATTTGTGCATGTATTGTTTTTATGATTCGGTCCAAAACACAACTTGAGTTGCTAATTTTATAGATTTTTATTCTTTAATTATAGAAGAAAAACTGAAACCTCTGAGTAATATTAACTTATAACACAAAGAGGGATTAAATCATTACGATCATTTAAACTTTTCACTTACATAAAAATATTTAATTATAAAATATAAAAATATGAGGTGATTTTTTTATAGCTGATATCCCGAAATCACGCACACATTGATAGTTTTTCTAGAGTGAATATAGCAACGCTTCGCGTTTTTGATGCCGTTTTTGGCGATGTTCTTTGTTCGCAATGCTCTCTCTAGACATGTTATACCTCAATGTTGGCGATGTTCTTTGTTCGCAATGCTCTCTCTAGACATGTTATACCTCAATGGATTTGATTTAACATAATCATGCTTTAAATGTACGTTAAGAAGCTGGAAGGACTGATTGATTAATAACTTGTAAATTAAGAACTTACCAGTTGTATCGCTGTGGCATCGGATTAATGGATCATTGACTTGTTCGCCATTGACCGTAATATTTCTATGAGACAGTTCCACGCCCTTTGGCAACCCTGTAGTCCCACTAGAGAAAGGCAGGAAGCAAATTTCATTTGGATCTCTCTTAGCTTCTTTCAATATTGATATATCAACCGACAAATCTTCGATTAGTTCGTTTAATAGGATAGTTCCTTCAGGAATTGGCTCGTCATTTATCTTAACAGTAATTATGGGTAGATTCTTTTTTGCTAATAGTAACGCGTCTTTAACCACTTTTACTACCTGTGGAAGTGCTACTACGATTTTTGCTTCTGACAATAGTAGTTGACGTTGAACTTCATCTGTAAAAGTAACATTACTGTTGTTAAGAAAATATTGAATATGGCATCATCTTTTAGCAAGCTTGTCTCCATTTCATATCATTCTGGTCCAATCTGAATGAATCTTGTTTGGTTCCCCATAGGCTTTAAGCTCGAAGCTATGTATTATATCCATAAGAAAAAAAAGTGTTTTGCTGACATACTCATACTAGGTTCAGTACTGGCGTTACCCATTGTATGATACCCTGAATAGCATAGAAATACATTTTACTAAATAAATTACGTTTTATATTTCCAAGATGCGGGTAGTACGCATGCATGTGTAACGGATAACTGTGCAGCTGATCCCAGACATCTAAGATCTTAGTACAATAAATACCAGACCGCATGTTTATGAAAACAGTGTCAGGAATCATACCTGATCCGACGTACATTACTTACTACCTATTGTACGGTGTTTGTTAGCCAATGTATAAAATGTCTAAAAGTGGGTTCATTCATAGAATAAGTGTGGTATACTGTCCGAGTTTCACTTCAATTTTAGTGTCTATTTATGTAGTCCTGTTAAAAACTTGAATTTCTTAGCTGAGTAATAACACAAACATAGTAATATACTTTAGATATAATAACCATAATCATACAAGATTTAAACAGCTTGTATTTATTTTAATCACTGATATTCACGCAATCTAGTCTTTAGGCTAATGATACTAGCCAAACCAAGAAAATACTCAGTGGAAGCTACGCTGTTGAATATACATCTAACAATCTAGTACCAAAAGCTTACTAATAATAGGAAAATTTGGAAACACAGGATACTTACGAGCTGTATACGCAGGATTTATTGAAGTCATTACAGCACCAGCTTCCAAGACTCCTAAAGAAACTATAGGATATTCAGGTACATTTGGTAGCATCACAGCGACTACGTCTCCATTGCGAATATTTAACTTCTTCCGAAGATTAGCAGCGAAGGTGTTAGATCGCCTGAAGGCTTGCTCGTATGTATAGCTTCGGCCTGTATGAGCACATACCTAAAATATGGAATTTAAAATCAGGCATTACATTAGTCATTATTATAGTAATTCTATGGTCGTTGTGTTAAAATGACTTGATTATTTGTGATGTGGTGGATATGATATGGATATGTTAGAATAGAGGAGTGTAGACAAAAAAGACACATTTGGCATCCACAAATTACTGGAAAAGTCTAAAGAAATGAGAGAGTAATGATACGGAAATGTCTAAGAGTGTATAAGCCTACGAACTAAACTATTAACACATATATGAAAGAAGTAACAATTATAGTACAAGCTTTGCCTAGTTTAAGTTTAGAGAGTTTAGAACTTTAGAGCAATGTATATGTGTGTAGGTCTATATATATGTGAGTATATATGTATATACATATGCGTTACTATAAGAATTATTATGATTACAAATCTTGTATTTATATAGAATAAGTTTTCCTGTAAATGGCAGGCTGTGTTGCATCACACGCAAACCTCATAGGTTTAAGTGGTACCTTACTATTTTTGAATGTATAATTTTTATTACAGATAAATAAATAATAAAAAAGTGTTAGTTTTCACTGATTTTATTTATTATATTTACTTATCCCTAATTATTAATTGATCTTAAGTTTTGTTTTATTGTAAGCAATTTCTGTTACTGTTATAATAATGTTCTAGTACCTAATAAATTACTCTGTTTTTATTATTAAACATCAATCAAGTACGGAAGCGAGTAACAAAAAATACCATACAAAATCTGTCGATAATATATTAAATAATATTTTTAGACCAAATCAGTTACAGATTGAAATCTGTGATATACCTCTATATAAAATTAAAGTGCTGTGATTTCAAATTATGTCAAAAGCTAAGTGGTGGCGTTTTTAGATGCGCTATAAAAGATACAAAGTCTATATGCTAAAATATATATTGTAAACAGCAAATACTTAATGTAAAATATCAATGACGTGAAAAAGTGTTGAATGATATCATTTACGTCTAAAATGTATAAAAGAAGAATAACATTTATGTACAGGGTATATCGATTTATAATTTATGAAGATCATTATCAAATTATTAAATATAATAAAATACTTACGATAGCTGTCTTTTCGGCCCATTTATCCAGGTTCTGCCACACATACTCCGACAGGGTACAATTCGGAATCTCGACATTTTTGTATGGAGATTTAATAATATTATCATGAGTCCAAACACTGCTACTTCTCAAAAGATACTTAGCGCTCTTTGGTATAAAGTTTAAAGTTCTTTTTAGAATGAAAAAATTGTTCAAAATCATATTGACAAGTCCTGAATGCGCAAGAGTCTTATTACGAATGACAAGCCATTCCCTGTTCTCACTAGGTACGCATTGAAATTGAATCGTGCCCGTTGTTCCTTATTGATCAAATCCAATACTAAGACTTGGCCAATTAATGTGTGTCAATTAGTAATGGAATACAATTCAGGGTTCTATAGCAATTCTGGCAAAATGTAATCCTTATGACATCGTCGCATATATCAGTTTATCTTAGCATGTTAGTCATGTTTTTGAAGCTTTTTGGTCGATATTTAGTAGTAATATTTAAACCATAATATAATGAATACTACGTCGTCTTGTATTGTCATTGTGTTGTCCTGGTATTGATAGCGTAATGGCTGGCGCTCGCGTCCCGAACTCAGAGGGCGCGGGTTCGATCCTGGCCGGAAAAAAACATGCACCAAGGACTAATCAGCTCTCTGATCTAATGTGCATATTGTTACAATTACCACGTCTTAACAACGGTGAAGAAAAACATCGTGACGCAACCTGGACATCGAGATAACCGATGTGTGAAACCGCCTTGGACAAGCGTAGCGGGTATACTGTGCATTCCCCCTATAATGAGAGGCCAGCAGTGGGGGTATTTATGGGCTGATATTTTTATTTATTTCTTATACTACGTCTGACCGTTTTTAAGCGCGGCATCTTATTTGATTTTTATTTTCGACGTTTCAGCGGCTTTACTGTAGCCGTGATCACGGAAGACAAAAAGATGTTAAGTATCAATGAGTAAAGTAATTAAAGTTATTATTTATGCTACCGCCAACTTTTTCATTTTAGTTATTTAATTTTAATTTATGTGTATTATTTAGTCTATGGGAGCCTAATCTAATCTACCACTTCATCGTAAATGTTGTGGCACAACGAGAAGAAACGGCTCAAAAAACTATTCAGCAACATGCCTAATAATAATAATATAAGCTATATAAATATACAATGTCCCTACTAAAACTTTAATGATTTAACACATCAATATAAACAAAATACTTGGCACTGGGGTTCTACGATTTTGATGAAATTTTATGTGTGTTTAATGGGTCCTGGGGTGGCTTAGATTCACAATTAAACTCGGTAGGTGGCGCTGGAATCGGGTTCTAGATTTTCATTTTTTTCAGGGCAGGACAACGTCTGCCGAGACCGCTAATGTAATATAAAAAAGGTAGGAACTAAAATAAAAAAAGAAAATTATGAATCAAGTTGGTGTGTCGATTAAAACCGTTAAATCGTATGTGTCGCGAAAACTTAACAAATACAATCTAGTACTATGTCACAACATAATAATAATAACACCTAATAGAAGTGATAAATGGCATACCGTAGATAGTAGCTTCGGTGAACCTGCAGGCAACCTGGCCACACCCCTTAGCCACTCACATCCATGTTGCCCCTCGATAATGTACGGCATTTTTGGTGTTTATGCAGAGAGTGGCGTTGACTCGCCATTCTTTGCATGGGATTCCACACTCGCTCGTTATGCCGTCATTCTTCTATGTTCCCCGTACATTGCAGACGTCATAGTCCCCATAATCCCAGATCTCCAATTCTACAAGCAATTCACCCCAATAGTCCGACATATTTTGTTCTCATTTCCTACAATAATCCTACACTAGCCTTAGGTGTATTTTTATATGGTGTAGACAGGGATCATTGCCGTCAGTGTCACACCACATTTACATTAAAATTCTCCAAGGGGCCTCGATGTGTTGGCCTTCCCACGTCCTCACGCAAAGTCTAGGCCCTTTTTATAGCTCGTGGTTTTCCAGGACATACAGTTATACCACCTCTTATGTGTTCTACTACTGGGCTCGGACCTACCCCTTTTTTTAAGGGGCGGATCGGACAGTAGGTCTACCCATGATGCTTTTTCAAGGCTAACGTATCATACGTCGGCTGTGCTATCTCGAGGTTTCATCACAATGATTTTCCTCACTCTCAGCATGTCATAATTACAACAATACTTATGCACATTTGTCAAAATTGCCTTAGTGGTGCATGCTACCTACTCAGCTAAGTTTCAAACCTATGTTATTTTAAACGCGAAAGCATTAATCGGTAAGCTACCATAGTATTTTACCACTTATATTGGAGAGTGGCAGCCAAACATGTAACTGAGGATTGAAAATCTACCTTTCAGTATTGTTAGTCAACTAATCAGGTTTGAAAATATCATGACAATTTTTCAATATTTTTTTAGGCAATTTTTAGCGAGATATTGGAACCCAAAGTCGTATAAATTGTGTACTCTCTAACTTATAAACTATGAAGTATAAAAATATGAAAAAGATCTAGCTAAAATGCCTTCAAAGAATCCCTTTTGTAGTTTTCAATTAAATGATTATATATGGTCTCCTAGTCAAACGACAAAAACAATGGATATCAATCAACTGTACGGAACCCTTCAACGTCCGTGGCTCAAGATGCACTTAGCTGCTTTAATAAGGATATTATTAATAATGTATTAAGGATAAAGTTAATTATACTCACAGAATATATATATATATATGTATTTATTTAAGGAAATACGGTTACCAAAATAAGGATGGAATCATTGATATATATCAATGGATGGAATGCCAATACTATTGTTACGAGTAAATTGGTGTGTGTCCTCTTACATTTGAATTGCAAAGTGGGAAATCATGAAAAAATGTGTTAACTTCACAATTTTATTAAGTTTAGGACACACGCATATATTCATACACATATCGCACACACATATATTAAAACATATTCACATTAACAAAATATATGGGACAGGATAAGAAGTAACATGTGACCATTAATGACATGATAGAACTAAATGGGGATGTCCCTATTCAAGTCAAGTGATTAGAGGATAAAATTTTGAAAACAGTTATAATTTAATCTAGGGCCCTGAAATACATATATCGAGTGGTGGGAAATGAACAAACCAATGTAAGAAAAATGAAAACTTGAAAGGTGTCAAGGGACACCCGGATGGAACGAAGTTTTATTATTTATTATGTACAAAAAACCTGTATGTATACACTCAACAAAAATAATCGTCGCGACACCACACTGTTGCGAAATAGAAAGACGAAACGAAAATAACTGGCTTGCTTTCTATGAGAGAGACTTGCTTTCTTGCTTACAACTATAGCAAAAAGTGTCGTTACAACTTTTGGTCTTAATTTTTTCCGTCTAGCCCCCTTTCGCAACGCGCGATAAGGAACTTCGTTCCAAAAATTGTATTAGAAGCTCAAAATATATTTTGAACAAAAAATGATTGTTCCACTACTTTGAATCGATTTTGTGATACGGATATTTTTGAATAAATTCTTTCTATGATTTCGTAACATGATGACTAAAACAAGCGCAATACACCTTAACGGAACCCTTTATAGTTCGTGGACTTGTTATTTCGAGCAGTTGTGCAATACGGTCTTAACACACGTTCACACGTAACACAACTTATACAGTAGCTCAAAAGTTTCAAATAAGAACATGTGTGAACATTGTCTACCCAGGGAAATCGATTACGACCCCTGGGGGTCCATATCAATTAATTTGGGAAGCTAGAAAGAGTCTGTAAAGACACGCTTGGCTGTCTATCAAGGGGTGTTTAATGCCAACACTAATGTATGGGAGTAAAAGTAGATATGGCAGAAGAAGCATGAAAGTAGGATAAACACGAGGGCTTTGAGAAGTAGACGGGGAAGAGATTTGAGAAGTGGAAGAGATTATTGTATGATAAGGAATAATGTAATTAAGGAACGCTGTGGATTGAAAGAAGATATAATAACAAGAGTTGAAAAAGGAATAGATAGATAGATAACACTGTATTGCTCACCAAATATATAATTTCAAAAATACACAATTACAATATTGGCATGATAGAAATCATGCCAATAAGGTGGTTGGAGCATGTAGAGGGGATGGATGACAATAGAATCACAAAACAAGTGTACTGACAGCATTGTGAATGGTAAAGTCGGTACCGGTAGACCGCGAAGTACATCATGGTCAAATAGCAGAAATGTTCAAAAGAGGTCACGTAAAAAGCATGTCGTAAAACATGCATATATGAAGAGGTTATCGATAGTAATGAAGCGAAAGTTGTTTGTTAGGATCTTCGCAAGGGGAAATTTATATAGTTTCTGCCTGCCACATGGGTAACGTGCGTGATAATATTTATACACGTATGTGAAATCCACCTAAATAAAACAATGTTGAAGTCCGCGGTTCATCATCTACTACGTCTATGTGGCACCTACAAATAAAAGGTTGTTGAGAATGGCTACTCCAGATGTGAGCCGGGAAACCTTGGAGACCATCCACCCCCACCTGTCTCATTTGCTTCTTCGGAAACGGGGGATTCTGAGGTTTCGAGTGAACTTACCGAGCACCGACTGCTTTGGTAAATATTTCTACCAGATAGCGAGGTTGTCCGACCTGTCCCACACTAGAGAAGTTCTGAGCCAAGAGATCCCAGAGACATGCTTTGACGGCTGCAACAGGGCGCAACCTCCCACTGCACAGCGTCATGGGCGAGATGCAAAATTAGCAAGAGAAGATGACGTCAAGCTGCAGAAGGAGGCGGCCGAAAGACAGCGGGAGGAGGCGTCGCTATGCATACCTCCTTCGACGTAATGGAACCGGGTTCAAGTCGGGGGACCTCTCAAGCGAACCATACCAAGGGACGTGGGCTACCCTACTCCCAGCTCATGCCATCGTAACGGTTTGCGTCGAGGTGTACCTCGTGGCGCCTCACAAAGACACGGAGAGACGCTGGGAAATTTAATGAGTATTCTCGCAATGGCATCTTACAACTCCTTCTTGATGGAAGATGTGTGTGGAATCGGTTCATGGGTGCCGCACATACTCCTCATACACCACACCTGATCGTCCGAGGGGAAGTAAATGCATTCCCCTAGCAATGTTTAAAAAAATAAACTAAAAGTGCATGTTCAAGTACTGACAGGAATTTAAGCAATGTAGACGTGGCGTGCATCAATCAATCTTTGATAGTAAACGACTCAGTTAATTGGGGACAATTGTATTTTAACCGACGACTGTATTCTTTCGACGACTATTTCAATTAAACTAGCACATAGCTGTGCAATTTCAAAACCTAGCAACAGAAATGGTTTTTAAATTAATGTTCATACATACATTCTCTTACTAGGTGTTATCAGTTACTTTATTTGAACTACTGTTTTGTGCGTATATATGAAAAGTTTTAATTAAACATATAAAGGTACAATATATACATAGTGTAAAACAAAGTCGCTTCCCGTGTCTGTCTGTCTGTATACCCGCAAACTCCTTTTACACCACGCAACAGATTTATAAGCGTATAATAATTCATCACCAACAGTTAGATGCTTCCTTAAAAAAGGTTTCTATATAAAAATGAAGGTTTTAACTGTGGCTTCGCTGGCGATATATAAATTTAATTACTTAAGCTTTTATGCAGTAAAATAGAAAAATCTACCAGAGTTTAACCCGCGGCGCAATAAAAAAATTAGCTTTTTTAGTGTCGCAAATGTATGTATATTACCAATAATATTTAAGTCCCAAATCGCTGTCAGTCGGGCACGTTCCCAAAATGCTGGCTGCATTCGTGCTGGATGGCACAGCCGAGGTGTTGGCTCAAGTACAGGCCAGCCTTTTGGTCACGTGAGACTTTTCTCAAACGAGGTAATAGATCTCGATAAAACCGATGGGCTTCCGGACCCCATGGCCTTAGAGTCTCGACACCGAACGCCACAAATACCGGGTGCTTCAAAAAAATGTATACACACTTTAAACTATTGTAGTTTTCCCGCTCTACAAGGCTAATGTTATATTTCTTCGCCAGGTGCCAGAATAATCGTCCCTCTATGTTATATTATCAGTTGGAATTTGTAATATCAACATGGGGGGCGTACGTTTGAGTTTTGAAGAACGTAAGCAGGTTATTAAGTGGTACTGGAAATTTGAGAATGTAAATGAAGTTCAAAGACAGTGGAGAAGGGAGTATGATACAGAACCACCTTCAAGATTAACAATTACACGCATACGAGACAAATTCGAAGTTCATGGAACAGTGTGTGATGTGCCAATCGAGTTTCCAGCACGCTCTCCAGACCTTACACCACTGGATTTCTTCTTGTGGGGCACAGTAAAAGATGAGGTGTACAAACGTAAACCACGTAACCTAGACATTCTTTGGAATGAGATTCAAGCAGTGTGTAGAGAAATCTCATTGGACGTTTTGATACGATGTACAGAATCTGTGGTGACTCGTACTCAGAATTGTATTGATGCTGCAGGTCACCAATTTGAACAGTATTAACATTTGTTATTTATGTTTCATTTACATTGGACTTTCAGCTTTCTATTTTCCTGAAATTTAACTTTGTACAACGGTAAATAAATTTTCTATGGAAGTTCAAAGTGTGTATACATTTTTTTGAAGCACCCTGTATATATCTAGTATTTGCTTATATATTGTGTATGCTAAAACATGATGTAAACACTGTGCCAATCAAAATATTGTATTGCGCCCAATAAGCTTTATAAATAACTAGAGTTTACTTTAAATCTCTATTTCATACCAACCTAGTTTTATTTCTCTATCCCCTGTCTATGAAAACTATATAAATAACAAAACTTATTATAATGACACAAAAGGTCATGAAGGGCAAAAAGGACATAAAGGACACAAAGGACAAAAAAGACAAAAAGGATATAAAGGACAAAAGGGACAAACAGGACGAAGCGAACGAACAGGACAAACAGAACAAAAATAACAAACAGGACAAAAATGACAAAACGGACTAACAGGATAAAAAGAACAAACAGGACACCGACAAACGGACAGACAGGCAGAGTAACTTCCGCATTAATAATATTAACAGGGATCTCGAAATGGCATATAATTGAAGTTTATGAAAAATTCTTGGATCTAACTTGCTTGGTTTTTGAATAGCACAGTTGACATAATTTGTACACGTAATATATAGGTCATCCACAAGGACCCGGTAACATGCTTTTCAGGGTCCAAAGTCTTGTAACTTTCACAAAAAAAACATGCCAGTGCTAGTCAAGATCCATTCGACTGACGAAGTTCAACTATATATAACACTAGACAGAAATTCAGGTGCAATTTTACACGGTTTCAGAAAGCAGAAGATAGACGTTCAGAACAAGAACTCTCATGTAAACTTAGCTAAAATAGCAACTGCATAGACTATTGTTTAAATTTCTTTTATGACACAATTTGAACGGCGCTGCAAGCAACCCATGGGTTTCGGAGGTTTCGCGAGCGCCCGTACAGCCTGCACTATAGGTAAAACTGGCATTAGTACAGCCTCTAAGTCTGATTCCTGGCAGGGTCAATTACGTAAACATACTATGCGCTTACTATGGTTTGAGTATCTGGAATTGGTCCCAAAATGGTCCGTTGTATATTAGCAACACCAACAAGTTACAAGTAAGGATGTGAGATAAAAGGGTACGCACCTTGCACAAATTTGTCGTGTCCTTCGATAGCTTAATGAGCAGGCACCAGTTTAACACTCTCACATCTTCTAGTTTAATATATTAATGTTTTACACACGTCGCGGCGCGGATGGATTGATTTTGAGTAACTTATTTTAAATATTTTTAGTTCAAACTTTTTAGTAGGTCTACGTGCGTAGCGGGCGAGGTTTTTCAACGTCTTCTTTCTTTGGTGCGGAAGCGGGGTAGAGGGGGGAGATTTTGAATACGGAACGGGAAGGAGTGAGTGAATGGAATGAACGGCCCGTACATCTCCCCCGGCCTAGAGGTTATCCTCTAGAAATAGAGTAAATATATTAAATAATAATAGCGTTATATAAATACATATTATACGTATTTATACATTACATAGCGTGAGATAAAAGAATAGAGTAATAAATATATAAATAAGCGATATATGTGAGTGTTTTATTGCGATGGTAAAGGACAGACTTTTACCACAGGACGAATGTAACTACCACTATTGGTGCGAACTTTGACAGTGCGTATAACATTATCTTTGCCGTGGTAGACTTCTTCGATTACTCCTAATGGGCAAAATAGAGGATGCGTGTTATTATCTTTAATAATAACTACCGAACCTAACTCCACGGGTTTGGTCAGCGTGTTCCACTTTTCACGTTGTTGAAGTGAGGATAAGTATTCCTGACTCCAACGACGCCAAAAGCTCTGTACTAACTTGTTTGTTAGTTGAAAACGCGTAAGGCGATTGCTGGGTGTATATACTACATTCTCAGCGGGAAGAAACTTAAGCGGAGTAACATTTAAAAAGTGATTTGGAGTTAGAGCAGAGATATTAGAGGGATCTGAACTAAGCACACAGAGAGGTCGGCTATTTAACAGACCTTCTATCTGCACTAGTACCGTATAGAATTCTTCGTAGGTTAGAATCTGAAGTCCTATAACTTTATGAATATGCGTTTTGACACAACGAACATTTATTTCGCTAATGCCGTTGAAATGCGGTCCGTAAGGAGGACTGTTGAGAAACTTGATGCGTTGATCAGCTAATTGTTGACTCATGTAGTTTTTATGCGAATTTGACTCTAGTAATGTATATATTTCATCGAGTTTGCGTTTAGCGCCTAGAAAATTGGTTCCGCCGTCGCTATATATCATAGCCACGGGACCTCTTCTACTAATAAAGCGGTTAAATGCTGCGAGGAATAAGTCAGAACTTAAATCTGTAACTAACTCCAAGTGGAGAGCTTTTGTAGTTAGACAGCACAAAAGACAAATGTAAGCTTTCTGACTTTTCACGCCACGTCGACGAATATGCGTAATATAAAATGGGCCGGCATAATCCACTGACGTATAGACAAAAGCCTTGGCTTCGGACACACGAAACGATGGTAGATCACCCATCAACGGAGAGGATGATCTAGGATTAGATTTAAAACAAATGTTGCATTGATGGACACGTTGCCTTACTAGGTTTCTAGCTGACAGTATCCAGAACTTTTGTCTTAAAAGTGCTAATAAAAGTGAAGGACCAGTATGTAAATTAGAGATGTGAAAGTAGTCAACAATTAACTGTGTTAAGCGATGTTTTGAAGTGAGTACAATGGGGTGTTTTTGTCCAAAATTTAGATTTGAGTTTTTGAGTCGACCTCCGACGCGAATGATATTATCGGAGTCGATAAATGGGTTGAGTTTGAGAAGCGCTTTAGAGATGCGTTTGTTATTTTTAATAGCGTGTATATCTTGAGCAAAAAATGTATGTTGTATATGGCGTATTAGAAAGAGTTCAGCGTAATCTATATCTGATGGCGTAAGTATACCTGTTGAGCGTAATATTTTTGCGAAGCGTAAAACATAAACGGTTGTGCGTAATAGTATTCTATAAGATGAAATGCGTTCTATTAATTGATCGAGAATGTGAGTTTCCAAGATATCTACGTTGGAAACTAAAGCTATAGTTTTCTTTTCTAATACATTTTCGTCACTAGAAGTGACTTGGAACGGCTTAATAGGCCACTGCGAAAGCGGGTGGGAAACCCAACTGGGTCCGTGATACCACAGCGGTAAGTTTATTAGAAGTTTGGGTGTCACAGGTCGTGATAATACGTCCGCGGGATTTTCATCACCACTGACATGATACCAGTGATCAGAGGGGAGCTTAGAGTTTAATTCTGTTATTCTATTGGCTACAAAAGTTTGAAATCTAAAGGCGGGTGAGTGAATCCACGACAAACTGACAGTAGAATCAGAAAAAGCGTGAATAGAACTAACAGGGTAACGTTGAGATATAATGTCACGGACTGAAGTGATGAGGTTGGCTAAAAGAAGTGCAGCGCACAGTTCAAGACGAGCGAGCGAGATTTTCTTAAGCGGTGCGATTCGCGATTTTGAGGTGAGTAGTTTAACAACTCCAGGCGAACGTGAGTCTGGGCTAACGCGAATGTATACAGCTGCGCCATAACATTTTTCGCTAGCGTCTGCAAAACCCACTAATGACAAGTGACAACCTGCGGTGATACCTATATGGCGCGGTATTTTTATTAGCGATAAATAAGTAAGTTCGTTTTTGAACTGGGTCCACTTCTGTTCAATGGAATAAGGAACGGCCTCATCCCATGATAATTCACGTTGCCAACACTCCTGTACTAACAATTTCATAAAGGCGGTTACAGGGCCCAAAATGCCCAAGGGGTCAAATAAACGAGCAGTAGCGGACAAGATTTTGCGCTTTGTACATTGACCTTCATCAATAGTACAAGTTTTATAAAGAAAAATATCCTCTTTAGGCTGCCATTGCATGCCTATAATTTTAGTGCAGGCGTTAGAGTCAGAATCAAAATCTACAAGTTGGGTATTTCTATGTGAATTAGGGATTTTATTCATAAGTTCCGAGCTATTTGAGATCCATTTCACTAATTTGAAACCACCGGCCAAGAACATATTAACCATTTGGTTATATACCTGTTCGGCGTCGACCAGGCCGTCCATGGACGATACATAGTCGTCCATGTACATTCGAGTTGTGGCTTCACTAGCGGCGATTGGGTATTTGTCGCGTTCGTCAGCAGCAAGTTGCCGTACGACGCGCATAGCGAGATAAGGCGAGCTTGAAACACCGAAAGAAACCCTATTAAATTGATAGGTATCGATCGCGGACTGTGAATCAAATCTAAATAAAATGCGTTGAAAAGATTGATGAGAAGGATTTAATTTTACACAAAAATACATTTTTTCTATGTCAGCGGAAAGAGCAATTGAGAAAATTCGTAAATTAATTAAAAGATCAAAAATATTAGTTTGTAAATTTGGACCCGTAAAAAGTAAATCGTTAAGCGATTTTCCAGAAGTGGTTTTACAACTTGCGTCTAGAACAACTCGAGTTTTAGAGGTGGTTTTATCAGGGCGATATACAGCCCTATGCGGTATGTAATAAGAGTCAGCGGTTAAATTAGGGTTTTCAACTTTTGACAAGTATCCTCGTTCAATATAATCTTGAATAGTTAAATTATAGTCAGTCCGTAAGTCAGAGTCAGAGTTAAATTTCTTTTCTAAGTTAAATAGGCGGCGCTTAGCGGTTGAGTAAGAGTTACCTAGTTCCGAAAAGTCGGACTTAAACGGCAGACTCACAGTATAAGTCCCAGTATCATCGCGAGAGTATGTCGATTGAAAAATGCTTTCACACTGTTCATCTTCTGGGCTTAAATGTTGTTTATGGGGTACACTTTCTAACTCCCAAAAACGTTGAGTGATAGTCTCTAAAGAGGGCGTCTGAGTATTACAATAAAATGTTTTATTGCTTGGTTGCGAACGCGGAACATCACACTGAGCGCGACCCATCGCGACGTAGCCTAGTGTAGTTTCAACACCTACGATGGAGGATTGTGGAGAAAATATTTTATTTTTACCTAATAAAAATGGGAATACTTCATTGCCTAGCAAACAGTCAACGCATGCAGGCATGTAAAAGTCGTCATCTGCCATGGGCAAATCCTGTAAATGCGTTGCCTGAGATAAACAAATCGGCGCGTTCGGTAAATAGTCTGTGATAGTGTTAATAACGCGGGCTAACACTGTGTATTTAAATCGCGTATCGAAACGAGATTGAAAAGTTAAATTGACAAAACCTTGCGAAACACTTTCCGAGCGCCCTATTCCTTTAATTGTTATTGGAGAATAATTGATTTTTAAATTAAGTCGATTACAACAATCTTGCGTTATAAAGTTAGTCATCGATCCCGTGTCAAGAAATACACGTAACTTATGACGATTTCTATGAGTATCGTATGCATATACAGAAGCGGTAGGCAATAACACAGTAGAATTATTGTATTGCGGGTAGGTTGTAGCAGAGAGCGATAAGTTGTTTCTTTCATATTTCGTTTGTAAGTTATCTGCGCTAGCGACCTGTGAATGAGTAGAAGAATGCGTGTTGCACTGAGTGAACGGAACCGGCGGCGTCGAGTGAGAAATATGATGCGTGTGTGCTGAGGGTGTAAGCGGCGCGGAAGATTCGGGCGGCGACGAATGTGCGTGCGCCGCCGTACTCGGCGAGATCGGGCGACATCTTGAATTTATTTGTTGCGATGCTACGGGCTGGGCAGACATGTCCGCGGATGTTGTATTTTGTATGCCACAATTATAAGTATTAGAAGTATTGTTATCAGTGTTCGAGTAATCAATGTGTATATATGTGTGATGTTTGCGTTGACAAATTGAGCAGCGATTTTGTGATTTGCATTGTTTAATGTTATGAAAACCTAAACAGTTTTGACAAAAGTTGTATTTAGTGACGAGTGTATTGCGAGTTTTTATGTCTTGAGATAGGAAATGAGTGCATTTGTATAGTGCATGAGCGGGAGATATTTTACATATTGGACAAAATTTGGGAATGTTTGAGTTAAATTGTGTTTGACTGTTTCGATTGAAATGAGGTGGAGAATTAGCGTTTTGCGAAAGGTTTTTGTTAGCGGTATTAATGAAGTATGAATGTGTGTGATTAGGTTTGGACTGAGTAATGTTAGGTTTATTTGGAATGTAGCTAGGTTTGTTTTGCGTAAATGTTGTGCGTAATGAGTGCATTCGACTTTGCTCTTTTATGAACTGTTTGAGAGAACTAAAAGAAGGTATTTTTATATTCCTCTGAGACTGCTCAAATAAAGTAACAGTATTTTTATCAAGTTTATTAAGCGCAATATGCGTGATAATGAAGTCTGAGAGATCTTCAATATCCAGACGTCGTAAAGCTGCCTCAGCTGAACAAAATTGTTCTAAGAAGGTTTCTAAAGATTGCGATTTAAAGTTGAGCATTTGTTCAAAATACTGTGAAGCTTGTACTCGAACGTCATGATATTTGTCAATTAGTGCATTCCAAATAATGTGGTAGTTTTCACCGGTTGGTGGAACACCTGAACAAACCGTCAGAGCATTTCGAGATAGTTTTCCTACTAAATATTGTGCTTTTTCAGCTGTAGTTAGCGTAGGGTTATCATGGATTAGCGATTTGAAGTTTTCGTAAAACACAGGCCATTTAGTGGGTGTGCCGTCAAAGGAGGCTAATTCAAGTGGCGGTAATTTTTTAGTGAGATTGTGTGTATCACGCACAGAGTTCTCACGGCTTTTAGATATTGCCTTTTCGGTAGCAATGATCACACAATATAAATCATCAAATGCGTTAATTTCAGCGTATGAAGGTTTAGCGTCCTCATCTAGCTTTAAATAATGCATGTTTAGAGTGTCAATAGTGTCTAAAAAGTCTAGTCTAGTCTTTTCTAAAGACTGGAAACGGGCTAAAAATAATGTTTCAAGCGCTGTGTCAGTTGTAACTTGTTGAGATAGATCATACAACTCTTGTATTCTTTGGAACAAAGCTTCTTTCTTCGATTCCAAAAGGGTAACCTTGCGTCGTAAGTCTTTCTCTGCCATTGTTATCGAGAACAGAGTGAGTGTTTAGAGGAAGAGTGTTTGCGTGTCAGATATATAATACCAAATAAAGTGTGAATAATATAAATATGAGTATGCGTTATAATGAATTGAGATAGATTGAAATATGAGTATATAAATCGAATTGCGTGTAGCGGTTAGCGTTACGAGGGTATGCGAATGAATAAAATGGCGGCCGCGCCGTATGTAATAAAATGTAAAAATATACTAAATATATAGTAAATATGCGTGTGAAAAATAGATATATAAATAGAGGAGATTTGTAAGGCTCGAGGGCGATAGAGTTGGAGAAGGATGCGGATCGAGGGACCAGAGAAGGATGTGAGATAAAAGGGTACGCACCTTGCACAAATTTGTCGTGTCCTTCGATAGCTTAATGAGCAGGCACCAGTTTAACACTCTCACATCTTCTAGTTTAATATATTAATGTTTTACACACGTCGCGGCGCGGATGGATTGATTTTGAGTAACTTATTTTAAATATTTTTAGTTCAAACTTTTTAGTAGGTCTACGTGCGTAGCGGGCGAGGTTTTTCAACGTCTTCTTTCTTTGGTGCGGAAGCGGGGTAGAGGGGGGAGATTTTGAATACGGAACGGGAAGGAGTGAGTGAATGGAATGAACGGCCCGTACATAAGACATTGTTCAAAATCAACAAATTAAGGGAAAGCCCTTAATTTTCCGTTTGATATTCCTTCACAGAAATTGACCCTTACAACTTTCAAGCTACATTATAATTTGGTATAATAATACGTATACGTATAATAATGTGTTTATTTTTTCAAAATCAACCCGAGTCATTTCCTGACAACAATAATTGATTTTTCAAAAATCTAATGACCACTTTAGTTTCGTCAAAAGTTCGACCTTGAGATTCCTTTGAGTGGTTTTCACTATTTCGTATATTTTAGGATTTGGTGCTGAATACCCACTTGCAAAATTAAACCTTTAGATAATGATTAAAACTTCGATTGTATGGATGCATGAATGCATTACACCAGTTTTTTTTTCAAAAGTTACAACGCCATCTGTGATTATAACATATAATCAAACGATCCTAATGTATATAATTTTTTCATCAAACTTACAGATGGCGCGGCGCTGTGAGTATACTAATATTTAATTAGGTATTTTCCTGGTAAGCTTATTACATATTAGTCGGTACTGTTAAAATCATCATTGGTACGTGAAATAAATATATTCTTTATTGCATGTGCAACACACAGGCAGATGGCACACCACATAGTAAGCGGTTACCATTGCCTATGGACATTTGTAACACCAACAGTGCTACCAATATACTGCCGCTCTCTAAAGGCCGACTGGAACCTGGCCACTAAAAATGGCGGAACAGAGCTCATTGTTGTTATGGCGGCATATTCCAGACCAGAGATGGTAGCCATCCAGACGGGTAAATACCACCTGGGTATCAGGTTGTTTTATCGCCTCTTACGACAGACCGCCCAGCCGTAGCAAATTGTATTCTTTCTCCATTACTGCACAAATAATCATATATACCCTTCGTAAAAGGCTCTCGACGATCTCGCAAGAAACGAGAATCATTATATTGATACGTGAAGTAAAAACTTTGCACACTTTTTTAAGAAAATTGCGCGGACGAAGGAGTGTGTAGTGGAGGAGAGAGAGAGGAGAGGAGTAGTAGAGGGGTAGCACACTTATAGTTTATATAGAGAAGGAGTGCAGAATGCTAAAAAAATTTTTAACTATGCATAAAAAATACATGAAATAAATAAAACAAGCATAACACGCACTACCATGTATTTGACACACACGCATATATAATCTTTTGTTTATTGTTAAGGTCAAATAAACAGTGTAGCCTTGGCTAAAAATCTGTGATTATAGAAGTAATATTCTTTGACAACAGAACCTTAATAATGTTCAAACTTATAATTTAAATTAATTATGTTCGAATTCAACTGGGCGACCATTAGTATAATAAAACGGATGTTCCTGTTCTCGCGAGGATGTGGAAGGCTTATAAACACATACATATATATAGTTAAGGCAATACACCGAATATCTATTACTGTTATCTATTATTGTGTTAGCGAATGACAATGTTATATAACAACCAGATAACAATAATAACAATAAAACGCTTTATCGTTAGCCATTTATTATCACTTGGACAAAGTTCACTGTACGTGGGACATGTTATCTTATTACTTTTATATGTTAGTCGATAAAGGTTAATACAGCAAAATATTTTTTACAAATTATATTTGCAAGTTAACTAACATACTTTGTTTATATTTTTAGCCTTCCTTGCAATTACAGAACAGAAATTTTGTAAAATCATATGAGGTGAATTAATCAAGTGAGCCTCTACGGCTAAATCCGAAACTATATGATATAACGAAAAATATTCAAATAAATAAAATGAGCCTCAATTTTGATGTAAAACCACTGCGGTATCAATAGATTTTTCAAAATCAATTACCAGGATTGGTATTAGCTAATTTAAGAAAACGTGTGCGTCTCGGGACGCCCGACAGAAGTGATAACTTAAAGTAATCTAAGTTGAACTATTGAATATTGAAATTGTTTACTTAAGAAAAGCTTACGTTATTACTTAAATTTTATGTATATTAATACGATAATGTAAGGAAAGGTTATTTATTAATTAAATGTTTTATTCATTATAAAATATATTTTATTCTTAGTTACAATTCTTGAATACGTTAGAATTTTGTTACGTTATTAGTATAATTATTTAATCTAATTACCTAAATAAGGCTAGCGCTGTGGGTTAGAGTGAGAGAGGAGGAGCCTGCCTACCGCTGCCGTGTGCATGAGAGAAAGGACAGACTGGTGCCGTAACGCGTTACGTAACGAAGCGGTTTACCCTACCATAAGAAGTTATCACTTCAAAAATACAACTGTATTATTACACCAAGTCATATTATAGCTTATAGGTATAGATTTGTGTGAATGGAAATATCGTCGGTTCACTTCAAGAACTCATTAAGTGACATACTCGTATGTTTATATATAAATACTTCTTCTGTACGTGTGTACTACCCGTGCGCAGAAAGTTTGCCGATAGCCTCATGATGTCACAATGGTCAGTCATCATCATCATCCGAGCGTTAAATCCCGGTTGCGTTTGGAGCGTTCACTCCGACGCCCAGGGTCCGCTTTCCTACTTTTTTTACTCCACTTCGAGCGGTCTTCAGCATCCCGGTTTTGACACCATTGGCACGCATGTCATCTTTCACAACGTCAAGCCAACATTTCTTGGGCCTTCTCGTTTGTCCGGGACCTGGTGGAGGCGGTATGGCTAGGCATTTGTTCCCCACATAATTAGCCGGTCTCCGTAAAACGTGGCCGTACTAGCGTAAGCAACACTCTTGCAGTTTGTCTGCTATGTCACGGACATGAAGGCTGCCGCGGATGCGGGAGTTTCTGACCCGGTCTTTCCGCGTCACTCCACACATCCATCGTAGCATATTCATCTCCGATATCAGGATGGTCAGTATGGTTGACAAAAAAGGTTACATATATATGGTTGTTGAAATAAATTTATTATTGTATGTACTTTACACAAGTATATAATAATAATAGTAAGTAGTCATGGGAAACCTTCTGCGCGTGGCTTATATGTGAATGAATTCCTGCTAAACGGTTGGACAGAATTTTATGAAATATTTTATGTGTTTAAGTGGATTCGAGAATGGTTTAGATTCACAATTGGATCCGGTAGGTAGCGCTGCAATCGGTTATAAATCTTTTTCAAGGACAACGTCTCCTGGGATCTCTTGTAATTTTATATAACAGTTAATAAGTTCTTGCAATAAACAGATGATAATGTATCTACGCTCTACGGAAGACAATATTGTGTGCGGAATGGCAAGCACCCAATATAATTAAAAATAATTCTGCATAGCAAACATAATACCGTTAAAACTACCTTAACCTTCTCTACGGGCCAAATTTAATATTATTCTCTGCCTCTCATTTAGGTTGCCTGGAAGAGATCGCTTTGAGCGATAAGACCGCCTATTGTATTGCATAGAAAATATTGTAAATATGGTCTGTTTCTGTAATTCTATATTTTGGTGTGCAATAAAGTGTTATCTATATATCTAACTATCTGTGTAGTAAGAGGGAGAAAGCATCAGTTCAACGTTCATTTCAATTATCTGTATTTGTTTGAGGTACTTCCCTAATGAGCCATGTGTGACAGTTTCGGCAACAAATTTGTGGTGGTTCCGTCTTACAGGTTAATGTAGATTTTAAATGCATAAATTTCTAGCCCTACAAGACTAGAATTAAAATAAAACAAACAATTTTTAAACAAAATATATTTATATTTGTAGTGGCACATAACATAAAAATAAAGTTATCCCTAATTACAAAACCATTTTAAACAATAACCCACAAAATCCATCAGGTTATTTCAGATACGCAATTTTAAAATCTAGTTACTGTCATTGATTTTTAACCGATTTGAAAAAAGAAGGAGGTTCTCGATTTGTAATATATATATTTTTTTAATATTCAGCCATAACTTTCTTATTTCTGAGTCGATTTTAATCATTCTTTTTACGTTAGATTCACTACAGCTTTGAGATAGTTTCCTGTAAAGTTTATTGCAATTAGACCCCATATGCGGAAAACCTACTTCTAGATTAACTAAAAAGCAAAAAATTATTATTTTCTACAGCATGTTTAAGACGGTGTGAAGTAAAACATAAAATTGATTTATACTTTGCGAATTTGTTTTTGTTCTTCTATTTTTACTTGACACAGACTTTTTTTGTTGTATGAGTTCAGGAGGCAGGCACACGGCCCACCAGATGGAAAGCAGTTACCATCGCCTATGGACGTTTGTAACAATAAAGTTCCTACCAATATCTCTATGAAATCGGAATTCAAGATGTTATTGAAAATAATTTTTATTTTATTTTTAATTACTCTTGATGTCGTTTTCTTTTTTGCTACAACTTTTTTTTTATTAAATAAACGTTTTTGCAGTTATTATCTTACTACACTGATTATATATTTTTCTAATCAACCCACGTAACGACTGTATCATAAAAAAAACTTCGTTCAAAAAAACCGACTTCGAAAACTAAAAAGTATAAAATAACTTAATAAAGATTTTTGACTCAGAATTTATTTAGTTTATTAAGACAAAACAAATTAAAATTTTCTACATCCTGAAGTCGGTCGACTAAAGTAAAAATCTTTATTAATTTATTTTATAATTTTTAGCTTTTGAAGTCGGTTTTTTTAAACGATGTTTTTTTATTTGTTACTTTTTAGTGTCTAGCTATGGGTACGCCTACAAGCGGTGCTGCGTGCCTTAAAAATTGTAGGTCCCAAGAAACGGGAACGGAAAATTTTCATAAAAAAATGATCATATAATGGAAAATACTGGGCCAAACTATGTTAAGTTTTTAGGGAACCAAATGGCAACTATTCCGCATCAAACTACAGAAGAATCACGTAAATCGGATCATTAATCTCAGCGTAATCGGTGTACATACATAAAATAAAACAAAATACCAATCAAGTTGAGGACCTCCTTTTTTGAAGTCGGTTAAAATATGATATCACTCCCAATAAGTATGCTTAATGGTTGGTTTTATAATGATATATCATTGGGGTTCATGATATTTTTATGCTGTGGTGTAAAATTTCTTGGAATGCATTCCAAAAATCTTGTTAGGTTTTAAAATCGGGTTTTAAAATCGCACAGCTGATCTGTTTTTGTTTTGTTCCTTAAGCCTATTTTAATACTCACTAAATAACAAGAGCAAGGAATATCTGCAAGCTTAATAACCGTAAAAACTGACGGATTGTACAATATCTAGAAATTCCTTTCGCTTTATAGAAATATATTTAATGGATTGAATAAAAACAATGTAATTAATTATACGTTTTAAAGTATTTTAATAAATACTACCTGTCGTTGGAATATGATATTTAAATTCATCTATAAACATTTATAGATATCATATTTTATAGATATTTATTTTTAAATTATATAGATAATAGGTAACAATGGCAATATATATAAGTAATATGTATTTAGTCTTTTTATATTTAGTTAAAGTTGTTATGATACTTTTTATTTCTATTTTTTTAAATTATTGTATGTTCACTTCATATCTTTTTCTCATTTGCCTGTGATCCTGTGTCACTAATGGCCCTAGCGGAAGATCAGCGCTGGTTATCTTCACCGCCAATTTTGCCAAGTGATATTTATTGTAGTTCTAAATAAATCTTTTTCTCTCTATGATATGTATTTGTATGGTATGTATATAAAGTATATATCTATTTAATATACTGATATAATTTCTGTATTTATTGTTAAAAAATAAGTAGTTCGTACTATAGGTCACGTATACCACCATCGCCATTATCATCTCAATTCATTCCTGGGGTTGTCTGGAAGAGATCGCTTTTTAGCAATAAGACCGCCCTTTGTACGTAACTAGATATAATTTTAGTCTGCAAGTTCATTTTTGTATAAATAAAGTGTTATCTATCTAAGTAAATATCAGTGGCGCGGTGAAAATTTGATTTGACAGAAAATTATGTTTAACTAGTTGACAATGAAGATTAAAACTACTTAGTGATTTTCTACCTTGTCTCAGAAGGTTTTTTAGACATGGAAAACCTATTTATTGGTTTTATAATAATATTTCTGTTAAGCGTAGTAATTATATCCTAACTGTTTCTTATTGTTAATCTCAGCGTCTCTCATTGTCAACAATACAATTTTCTTTTTTCACGTTTCTTTGTTTTATAAACATTTATTAAAATGTTGGCAGTATTTTTTTATTCGAGCAAGAAAATATCGACTTTAAGGTGACGAACATTTTCATTCCCCGACTTAACGTAGTAGGTAGCAAAGTGAAAATTGAGATATGACCATTTACTATTATCGATTTCAATGTTGTAAAATTTATAATAAATTTATCGTCAAGATAATTCCAGTGTAAGTTCACTGAGTGCTTCAATAAGTGCATTTTTGGTACCAACTCCCTTAGTATAAATCACAACCATAACACCTCAAAACTAATAAACTAACTACACATACATTGCCTTTAAGTCTTTTCTCAAAATCTTCCCCGACGCTGTCTTTGGTATAGCATCAACGAACATAACTTCTTCGATTTTTTTGTAGACGGACACTTTATTAGCAACGAAGTTTTGTAACTCTTCTTCGGTAGTTTTAACGTCCTTTTTACGTATGATGAAAGCTTTTGGTGCTTCGCCATAGAATTCGTGAGGTACGCCTATCACTGCGGCGTCGGCTACAGCTGGATGTGACCTAAGAATGCTTTCTAATTCCGCTGGTGCTACTTGCATACCTTTCACCTGGAACAAAATTACATTATATTGAATTGTCTACCACCCTTTTTTTATCTTTTTCCCAATCCTTTACGTTAAGCACAGTTTGTTCATATATTTTTTTATTTTTTTTTTAATACCAGGAGTTCAGCAGACAGGCATACGGCCCTCTTGATGGAAAGTGGTGGAGACTGGAACCTGGTCAATAATGCCGGAACACAACTCAAGGTTCTTATGGCTACATACTTTAGACCAGAGGTGGTAGCCATTCATTCATTCCACCTGACAAGATACATACTATTAATTATTTTGTACTACTTATTTATTTAACTAATTCAAACTAATTTCCCGCACACAAACACACACACACACACACACACACACACACACACACACTCACACACTCACACACAAACAAACCTACACGCGCTCACGCACGCACCCACGCGCGCACGCATGTATATATGCACATAGAATTTTTTGCACCATGCTAAAAGGCACTCGGTGCCGAGTTCCATACTTTAGTACTTTATCAGACACTTTTTGTCGTTAAAATAAAAAATGCTTTGTTATGTTTAAAAGAAATTATTATAGTGTACGAGTATTTCTATAAGGGCATAAATAAGGCCCCCTTAATAATTTCAAGTGTTTTAGTTTATTTTATCAGCTTACCTTAATTAATTCTTTGATCCTATCGGTAATAAATAATCCAACTCCAGGTTTAAAATATCCTAAATCGCCACTCTTAAAATATCCATCTGTTGTCAAACTTTCAGCTGTTGCTGTTGGATTTTTGTGATATCCCTTCATTATTGTTGGACTTTTGATATACATTTCTCCGGGCTGTAAGAAAAAAATAATTATATACATATATATATATATATGTGTGTGTGTGTGTGTGTGTGTGTGTGTGTGTGTGTGTGTGTGTGTGTGTGTGTGTGTGTGTGTGTGTGTGTGTGTGTGTCTGTCTGCTTGTATATAAATATATACAAGCTTTTAGTTTGTTTCTGTGCTGGAGTCAAATATGTATATTGTATCATTATATGAATGTAAGCGTATAAGAAAAAATATATAACCCTCGAGAACATTATTAGAGTTATGCATTTATTTTAAAATTTTCAATTCACAAATCAAAATTAAGATTGCCGCATCATCTATTAGTAAGTTCTATTATTATGAATAACATAAAAACTCTATTAAAAAAGCACAAATCCTTTATTTCGGTCGTAAAAACGCGACGGCAGAGCCATCTTTTAAGCTATATTAATTTATCTCACGGCAATGCCGTCCTTTATTGGGATAGAAGTATCCTATGTCCTGAACCAAGATATATGAAGCTAGCTGTATCCAGTTTCATTTATATATTATATTTTCTCACATTAAAATCATTCTACAAACTGAGGCGGACTTATTATATTATTATAAATAGATAGAAATGTTTTTACTTCTCCAATAGGCACGAACTTTCCAGTTGCTGGATCAGCGAACTTTAGTTTAAAACCTGCCATTGGCACTCCACATGCTGAATAGTTTACGTTCTTAGTGCCCTTAAAAGTTGAAGTGGTAAGTGATGTGGTTTCCGTTGCACCAAATCCTTGGTTAAATTCGATATCTTTCTGCAATAAGAAAGAAGATTTAGTTATAAAGCTAAGTTTAGATTTCGACACAAATGTCAGAGATTAATTTCTGCGTTCTTTTTGAAATTTGGATGAAAGTAGAATCGCAAAACAAGTGAGTATAGCTTTGTAGTAGTACAGGGTACATATAAAATGACTAAAATACAGACAACAGTACAAATGACGTCCTGTTAGAATGGTGTTTCGTGGTTCCTTTTTAAAAAAAACAAATTTATAAATATACGTCTTGACCATACAATAGTTAATAATGCTTTCTCTGTATCATAGAATATTCAATTGTTTTATACAGTTTACAATTGCACGGGTAAGCAATTAGTTCATATAATATAGTGTCATAACAGTCCCAAAGGAAACTCTGTTTCCGGCGCTAGGTCTCCTTAAACCTATGTGGCGGACCACAGTATGATTCACTTCGGTCATATAATTCTTATCATTGATGATAGTACATTAATACAATGATTTTGTGTAGTAAAAATTTATATGTATATATCATTGAAAGATTCAAGTTAATTCAGGTTGATTCAGCAAATACAAGCCAAAATTTTCTTTACGCTTACGACATAATCGTCCAAATATATTACTAGTGTACTCACTTTACTTTTCTCGAGTATGGCTTCAACATCAGAAGCTGCTAAAGGGGCGGCTCCACATCCTATATGCCTGATGTTGCGGAAATGTTCTGGGTTCACATCGGGGTGTTTGCCTAACAAGATTGCTGGAATATAATAAATATAATATTTATTATCTATATAATAGCTTTTGCCCATAGCTTCGCTTGTATTAAAAGGATATATATGTCATATTATAATTCTTTGAAATGTCGAAAATAAATTTTACTTCTAATTGCCCAATGATAAATACCCTTATTGCTTTTTAGTGAAGTGAATGTGGAACTAACCAAGAGAGTAACCTATTCAAATTGTCGTTGTCATTTTCGTTGTCACAACAATATATTTAAATTTTTTTATTGAATAATTCACTTGTATACCTAAGACATGTAATTGATATATTTTTGATCAATAAATATTACGTTACTTTAAACTATATTAATTTATTATTGTGTTAATATATTATTTTAGTTAAATATATTAAGTACAAAAATTTAGATGCCTTAAAAGGCGAAACATGTACGAAGCGTTTATTTATTTAATGATGGAAATGTTACAGCTAATACACATGAATAAACATTTGAAATTCATATTGTTGGTAACCCACATTCATGGCAGCTAATTGTTTATAGTAGATAATATGAAACTAAAGTTTTAGTTGTTACTTGTAATATAAATTTCATAATTTATTAGATTTTGTTAGGTGTCACAAAACATTAGCTATTTTAAGGCAGATGTTTATTGATCTGTTACAGTGAATATAGGATACCGTCATATTTACTAAATGTTTTGGTGTCATTTGTAACAGGTATTAACAAGTTGCTGGACATTTTAGATTGCTGACATTTAATTGACGGTAGTTTCAAATAATATATATAGTAGATAGAAGCGAGGCTAATACAGTTGTTCTACTATTCGCCAGGCGCTATGGTCTTCAGAAAACTGAGTAAATCTTACATTAGTTTTGTATTTAAGAGTCTATATTTTTTATGTGTGTTTAAATGTAAATAATTTTGAGATAATATAAATAAATACTTTGAAATAGTAAGTTGTTGAAGTTGTACGGAACGGATTGACTAAAAGGGGAGATTGGAGGTCACCGGGCCAGGTTGGGCCCATTCTTTATATCATCTTGGTAATATATCTAAATGTGTGGCCATCAAGTGATTGAATAAGTTCAAACTATCTGTTGTTTCGATCAGAAAACTGTCTAAGTGGCGCATGCGTTCCGGCCAGGAACGAACCTGCACCTTTTGAGTTAGAGGCGCATGCGCTAGCATTACGCTATCACGACTTTAGCAGCCACGATTTAGTACAATATTAAACAAAGCAGATCTTACCTACTGGAGGAACGATGTACAATAAACTGCAATTTTCATTCTTCAGTATGTCTAAGTAAATGCTGGTTGAGAACTTTGACATGGTAATCAGCTTGCAGCCTTTCGCCATGTGACCAATGAGGGTGACTACGAGCCCGTAGATGTGGAAAAACGGTAGAAAGCAAGGGAGAATATCTTGGCTGTTTCCTGGAGCGTCCAAAAAGATTAAATTTTTATTTATAACGTTAAAAAACGAATCTGAGTTTTTGAGTTAAATAAAAAAATCCTAAATATTAGTTGTCTGAAAGATAAAATCAAAAATAAGGACATCCCTAAAAGAACAAGTGTATCCCACTTTTATCTATAAATATATAATTGAAATCCACGTACATCACTATGTACGTGGAGTTCAATGAGTCACTAGTCATCACGATATCTCAGGAACTATAATACCTCTAGACTTGAAATTTGGTGTGGAGCTTCCTTTCGCCAAGTTGAGATCAGCTAAGAACGTATTTTTATGAAATTCCTTTACGGCACGCGAATCGGGCAGGTATCGGCTAGTAATATATAAAATTGTAAAATAGTAGTAGTTTTTTATTATTAGGTTTTTTATGTTTGTCTGTTTGTTCGGGATTCGCGTACGATAAATGAGATATCTAACACTGAAACAATTTTTCAAATCAGACCAGTAGTTCCGGAGCTTAGCACGTTCAATCAAAGAAACAAACAAACTCTTCAGCTTTATATATTAGTATAAGATAAATATGTTTGTGTAGAGAGAGATAAACAGACGGAAATGACATTACTAAATTTTAAAGGTTACAGTTTTATCCTTGACTGGAAGAACAATGAAAGAACATTTAAAATAAGATATAACTGAAAAAAAGTGTAAGCGATATAGATAGACTTTGTATTATTAAAGTGCAAATTCTCATATCACAATATTTTGGTATTTTTCTTACAACAACAATGCTTACGGACACGGATTGTTTGATGGTCTCTATGGTTGAGCGGGCTAAGCATTTGACAGCCTATCTCAATGCAACACAGAAATTCCAGGTTCGATTACTGGTATGGTAAATTTCGGAAATGAATTTTCTCCGTTATTTACTATGGTCTGGGTGTCTGGGATCGGCCTCAGAGTATCCGTTGTATATTACCCATAAGACAAGCGCTTGCCTAATTCGGGGATATACAATATGTGAATTTGACTGCTGAAAAAAAACACGACGCCAAAGTTCAAAAACTAACTTTATCTAAATTGATGTCATGTCGATAATGTTTCTTACATTGAGGTAATCCAGTACCTTAAGGAACGTTTTAAATTCCTTCGCCTATCCATTACCCACAATTTGTGCTCTGATACGTATCGAAAATTACGACACTTGCACACACTTCATCTTCTTATAATAATCATTTTACAGTGCAGGCTGTCAAACTTTGGAAATTGCTACCTCTTGCTAATGCTATTTCTTCTTTTGGTAGAGGCTTATGGTCTCAGGACCCCAAGGTCTAAGTGTTTCAACAGCAAACCGCACAAACATATAACTCTCACTGAGGGTTGCATATCTGCGCCGCTTGAGTGATTCAGCTGTTTCCATCACCCAACCGGCTGATCTAGCCATGTTTGGCAAATGTCACGCGGCCAATGTGTCCACGCAGGTAACAATCCACACCAAAGGCTTGTCACGTTGCCAGGGAATTAGAGTCCTTCGCCTGCATTGCATCGTCACGTGCAACACCGTTCGGTTCCAATAAAGCCGGCACGTAAGCGGTGGCAAACGCCCTTCGTAAGACTAGTTTAACTGAACAAAACTGAGACCCAATCCCAGCAAAACTATCAGACCTCAAGACACTGTGAGCTCTTTCTGCGTGCACCGAACTCAAACCAACTTGATTGACAATTTCTCTTTTTATTTTAACTCCTGCCCATTTTAATATTATATAAAAAATTGGGTTACACATGTTGCAGATGTGGTCCTTGCGTCGCTTATTCTCTTAGAGCCATATGTTGCGAAGCGGTGGTAAATTAGATTAGGCTCCCTTAATACATAATAACCATAAACACAAATTAACATGTGCACACATAAACATAAAAAAATATTAAGTACTGAAATGGACATGAAACGAGATGACGATTTTAAAAGGATTCCTTTTTTACAAAATGTCCAAAGAATCTTAAAAATAATAACATACCTTGAGTAAGGTAGGGATAGCAAACTTCTTTAGACTCCATGCAAGCGCTACTTGCTTTAAGATTCTTGTAAGTTATCTCTACTCCTTTAGGAAGACCAGTCGTCCCACTAGAAAATGGTATACAGGCAACATCATCGTCTTTCCACTCTATTTTATCTAAAAGGGCAAAATCTACTTCTCCTTTCTCAGCAATCTCTGAATATCTTATTACACCATTAGGCACTGGTTGGCTCGGATCATCTATGAGAACTATCTTGCTGTTATTCTTTGCATTTTGCATTCCTTTCCTGACATTGTCGTAGCATTCAGGAAGAGTTACTATTACTTTTGGTTCTGTTAGGTTTGTTTGATGTGCAATTTCATCTGAAATAATAAAAATGAAAATATAAACATTACTATATTTTGCTTAGATGTTGTTTTTTTTTTTTTACTTGGCACCAACTTCAAGTATTGTAGAAAATCTTAATTTTTTTAGTTTTACCACTTTATTTAGTTTAAAAATTTTAACAAAAAAAACCGACGTATTATTTATTATTTTACCCCTACAGTTTAATTAAGTACTCTTTAAGCCGATTAGATAACATTTTTATGATAGGCGAATCTAAGTACATTATGAGTAAATTTTATTTCAAATAATTTCCTGTAGTATATCTAAATAATATAGCATGATTATTTATGTTTATCAATTGAAATTATTATAAGTCTATTTATTAAAAAAAAAAAAAAACAAGTGAATAGAAGTGGTTGAAAATATCAAAAAGCGAGAGGACAATAATAGGTATGTAATTGCATCTAGTTGTGTAGGGTTTTTGAGTTTTTAAGTTACTTATTTACTGAATGGCAAAAAAAATCTTGACCAAAAACTTATCTATCTACTCCATTCTATAAAGATGAATATTTTTTATTGTTAGAGTATAGCAGACAAGCTCACTGCCCACCTGATGGAAATTAGTTGCTGTCGCCTATGTATGTTTGCAACACCAGAGGGTCTACCAATGTGTTCCCGGCCTCGAAGGGAGTGTTGGAACCTGAATACTGATACCAGAACATAACTGAACCTTTTTATGGCCGCATACTCGAGACCAGGTGCGGTAGGAATATATCCAGACAGGTTAATGCCCACCCAAATGTATTTCTTTTCCGTTCCTGCACGGATATCAGATATGTATAATGTATATACAAATAAATTAAACTGAACCATTTTATAATTAGTCATCATCATCATCAGCCAATCTCAGTCCACTGCTGGACGTAGGCCTCCCCAAGTACGCGCCACATATCCCGGTCTCCTGTCTTCCTCATCCAGCCCCTGCCGGCGATCTTGCGCAGGTCAGTCCACCGGGCTGGCGGCTACGCTACGCTTGCCGAGACGTGGTCTCCACTCCAGGAATCGCTTGCTCCATCGGCCGTCGGTCCTGGGGCAGACGTGACCGGTCCACTGCCACTTCAACTTTCTAATTTTGCGAGCTATGTCGGTTACCTTCGTTCTCTTACGGATATCCTCATTTCTTATTTTATATTTATAATTAGTGGCAAATTTTAATTGAACTCTGCTAGTATTTCGTAAATTCTATTTTTAGAATTTTGTCTATCAGGCTGTCTGAACTTGTGTTCTCAATAGACTTCGAAGAAACAACATGTTTCATGAAGAATTTGTTAATTAAAATAATAAATTTATCTTAAATTATCCTGTGTTCCACTTTCTTACAGGGCTCAGACGATATGAATACTAAGTCTAATAACGCGCTAATGAAGTCGTGAAACAGTTATTCTTAAAAAAAAAATTGTTCGTAAAAAGTGTTCTATCATTGACATTAAGAGAAAGACACAAAATATGTCTAAAGTAACTTAAAAATATAATTAAATACCAAAAATAAACAATAAATAAAGTGATTAAAGCAGGGCTTGAGAACGTTATTAATTGCCTTTAAAAACATAGGTAATTAGTAATTACCGGTATTTTCAAAAAAGGTACTTACGTACCGGTATATTTTTTACCGTTACTTGGTAATTTTTATGATTTTAATCTTATAACGTTAAAAATCCTATATGTATAACGTTATAAGTATCAGTAATTTTTTGGTTACTTCAAGCGACGTTGCCATTTTTAAGAATTTGATTTATTACGGCTGCATGTTACCGAAAGAATCGATAATAATAACTCTAAATATTACGCGCGCTCTTAACACAGTGCTGTTTGACAATCTTTGCGAGTGAAAGAGAACGACTATGGTAACAAAACATAGTTATAACGATAAATTTGCCGATAAAAATAGTATTAATGTTATATATTTTACCGGTAAAATGGCTAGAAATAACGGTAAGTTTTATAACGATATTATGTTTTACCGTTGTCTGAAATTAGTATAAATAACGATACCACATTTATACCGGTATTCAAGCCCTGGATTAAAGACTATACAATATTCACGTATTTAACATTTAGATACGGAATTCTTATTCATTTCGATTACTATATTATTGTTACATGCCGACAAAGTGAATGCGCACCTGGTTTATTAACTTTCCCCACATTTACAGTTCTTTTGTTTACTCTGTGTTTAAAATTTGCAATTAGACAATAGCCTATTGTTATTGTACTTGTTTATGGCCGCAGGTGTGCAGATTAAGGCTTCTCGGAAACTGCATTCCGCGCGGTCTTTTGTTGTATTGTACAGTTTAGTATAAAACGATGCCCAATCGGGGGGGGTGAAGCAGTCAAGCGAGGATTACGATACGGGCAAGACGTATAGTGACGGACTTTGAGCGTGTTATTGAATTGTGCGGATTGTACTGGTTGCATCCAGTTATATTTGTACCTGTGATATGCGTGTTTGTATAGTTCTAGTAAATTCTATAGTAATTTCAACGGTATTTTAATTCGAGTCAAGTCATGTTGCTTATTTAGGTACTACCCAGTAAAAGCATTTATTTCTTTAGTAAAATAGCGACTGATTACAATTTATCAGAATGCTAGTAATGATACTCCAGCACTGCGAATCCTCTTCTGATAAGTCGCCTTATCCTTTACACCTCGCGTGATAATGAGTAATAATATATCGGATATTATTATTATTTCTTATCACGACAAGCATTTAATAACCTTGTTGAAGTTTTCTTTTATCGTTCTTAAATCTATATAATTATAATATAAATATGATATACCCACGCTGGCACAATCAGCGGAACAGAAAAAAGCGATTTACGAATAATATGAGTTGTATATAAAATAATAATAATTAGGAACTAAGTTGCAACTTAATTAACATCTCTTAGTTTGGTGTGCACCGAGATTTAACCAATGGTTAAAATGAAATAATCGCAAAAATATATGGCTAAACATTGATTATTTTATTTTAACCACCGGTTAAATGTCGGTGCACACCAGCCTTAATGTGGTATTTGTGGAGATTAATATAACTTTTATTGAAAAAAATTCGAAATATAGCAAAGAGCACTTTTTTCAGATATTATATTAACTTAGAAAATTTGAATAATTTTGACATTAAAAATCTTACATAACTATAAATAAATGAAAGTTTAGTATTGCTCGTCTCCTCTCCATGCTCTGACTACAGCTTCCATCCACCTGGGCATGCAGCAGACAATGTTGAATAAGTAGCAAATCAATAAAATAATATATTAGTTTTTTTTCAAATGAGAGCTAAATAACAAGAAATATACATGTAACCAGCTAGGATTTGGAGAATATATTGTTTTTAAATTTTTGGGGTTTCTAGTGTTCCGCTGTGTGTAGTGTTCCTGGTATAGACTTTGAGCGGCCGGGGAAATAGTAGAGAGCGCAGAGCGTAGCTAATGTGATTTGTCGATGTATCGATAATATTGTTTTTGTCCCTTTACTCGAAAGATACAATACCACTTACTTCGAAGAAGATATTTCACTTGTGCATTGGCCAAGATCACCGATCCAGAATCGTGCCCAGGATTATAGGTACATATGATGGTTTTTTCTCGGCCTTTGCTGGTGCAAACTTTCTATACGTTTATTGCGAAAAATACGCCCTTCTGAGATATAATTTTTAGGAATCATTACTATAGTACAAGTATATTAGGAATGTTTGCAGAAGGTATCTTAGTAGTTAAAGTACCCGTGTCTGAAATTCACAAGACGCGGCATCGAACTCTGCCCGGGAAAGTATTGAATACTAAAGCAGTTTTCTGATCATATTGTTACAATTACCACGTGTTAACGATGAAGAAAAACATGGTGATGAAACCTGCACATTAAGATAACCGCAGTGTGAAATCCACCAAACCGGCTTGAATAAGCGTGGTGGGTATTTCCGTTACCCAAACAAATTGGGAGTTCCGAGACCAGTAATGGGACATTTATGGGCTGTTATTATATATTAGGAATAAAAATCAACTCTGTAAAACTTCTGTATTTTATACCATCTTACCTTTGTTTATAACGCATTTCTAGTACCTACAAATTACTCAAAAATTAAAAAGAAAGTTATTAACATTTTAATTTTCTGACTTGTTTGGTCAATTTTCCCTAGCACTAGCAGTAAAAGATTTACAGCCTTATTCATAGAAAGCTAGAGTACCTTTGAACGCTTCCCTAAGAACCAAAAAGAAGCGTTCAAACATACTCTAACTCCTACGAATAAGAACGAAATCGTTCAAAATTAACTTTCATATAAAAGCAACTTACATTCTTTATATATAGGATTCACAGTCGTTAGGATACAGCCAGCGTGAATAGTCCCAAAAGCGATTACAGGAAACTCAGGACTGTTTGGTAGCATCACAGCCACCACATCTCCTTGTTTGAGACCCAACTTCTTGAGTAGAGAAGTAGCAAACGTTGTTACATTCTTCTCGAGTTGTGCGTAAGTGTAGGCCTTCTTTGTCTCTGCACTTTCCTGTAATAACGATAGATAGCACTTGTATTACGATTGGTGTTTTTCTCCAGGCTTCGCTCGCATAGATAATTCGTATCAGTATCCCATGGGAACAAGCTCATACTTCAGGATGAAGAGTAACACTATTTCCAGTGTTCTATATATTGAAAATTCGCATATATATAAATGGTATCAAACAATTCGCTTTCCGGGCCTATATCTATCTGTATATTCGCTAACTCCTCGTAAACCAAGCAAGGAATTTTCAAGCACTGTTCACTGTTAAGTTAGATAGTTTTACATCGAATGTTTATATTTTTTCTCTCTCTTTTTTTTTTTTTTTTACGCCTTCTCCTCCGTCGTGTGGGCGCATTCTGCGTTATAACGCTTCCTCGCGAAAAGGGGGCACTCGAAGATGATGTGAAGGGGCGTCTCTTCTTCTCCATTGCCACAGGCGCACGAGGGATCTCCCTTTAACTTGAACCGGTGCAAGTACTGGGAGAAGCCCCCGTGCCCCGTGAACATTTGGGTCATCGTTCCAGTCGGCTTCATTGCACTGATGATCTTGTAGGCGCCCGCCGTTTCCGGGAAGAAAAACTTAGTGACGGACGCAGTTGGCTCGTCCCTGTATCGCCGGTTCCATTTGTCAAGCGTCTCCATGCGGATCACTCGTTTCACAAATGAAACCGGACACCTGACATAATGAGGTTTTACCTTCAGGGACTGAGCAGCGGCTTTCGCCAGAGCGTCCGCTCTATCGTTTTCCCTCACCTCGGCGTGCGCCTTGACCCAATATAACGAGACCCCCTTCCCTATTGCCATACTCCGTCTTAAGTTTTACTTTCTCTCTTATTTACTATGGTCTGGGTGTCTGAAATCGGCCCCAGAGTAGTCCGTTGTATATTACCCATAACGCAAGCGTAACTTGCTAAATTTGGGGATATACAATATGAGTGTTTGATTATTATTATTATATATATATAAAAAACCTAATTAAGTTTTTCTGTAAGTAAAATAGACCTACTTCCTAAGGTTTGACGGAAAACTCTGCTACATGAAGTATACCTAATATATAGCAGAGCCCACCTATAGATAATTTGTCACTTTCTGGACAAATTCTATTTCCCTCTTGTTTCTTAGGACCTACCAAATTCAAAAATACTTCGCTTCACTTCAAATAATTTTTTGTCTAATGCTAATATTACACAGATCAGCCGAATTGAATCAGTTTGATTGAAATATAGATAATTGAAAGGACACGATGGTATTCAATAAGATTGAATGATGAAAGTTTATCTTTATATAGATCACTTTGGTTGTGGGAGTTTTTGGCGGGAACTGAAAGGAGATGTTGTGCTGTACAGTCTTATTTCTAAAAATGTGTTCTAAAATTATTGTAAAATGAACAGTAGTTGTAGGATATTGATAGTTTTTGAGTAGTAATTATATGTTTTTGTGAGAAATGTGAACTGTATAGTCAAATGTGGCCTTTCGAGTTGTCACAATAACTTCGCTGAATGGCGTCATTTAAGATAACCTACAGTTCAGCTGAGCTATACATAGTAAATGAAGAAACTATATTGTAATCTAAAATCTGGCTTAAAGGCCTAGCTGCCAAGCCATAAAGTTACATAAATTACTTTGGTTGTGAAACACAAATTGCAGGCCAAAAGTGAACCATGATTTCCATTTCATTTAACAACTATATAAAGATGAAAAAGAATGAATGTATCATTATTTTTTTGGCACGAGTTCAGTAGGCAGACAGACGACCCATCTGATGGAAAGCGGTTACCATCGCCAATGGAGATTTGAACACCAAAGGAATGGTAGCCATCCAGGCATGCATATGCAGGGTATATACCCTACCACCTGGCTGTGGGTTGTTTTGTCGCCTCTTACGACAGGCCGCCCGGCCGCAGGAAATTTTATTCTTTCTCCGTTCCTGCACGAATGAAACAGATAATTGAAACACTTTATCGCTCAAGAAAAATAAGCAATTACAATGAAGAATTTAAAAAAAAACAAAAAAAAAACTCATTATACAGGTTGGCGCAATAGAACGTGCATATTTAAAATATTGATTAAAAATAAATACAAAAGGTATAGTTAAAATAAAACTGAGGTATTATTAAGAAATAACTGAAGTTTATTTTTTAAAAATAACATTGTCTAAATGATGACCCTCTCTATGACGACACTCCTCTAATCGCAAACGGAAGTTATTGAAAACTTTCTTCAGTAATGCTGGTGTAATTGCTGCCATTTCACCACGGATATTCTCCTTGAGCTGATCGATGTTTTTCGGATTATTGCTGTAGACTTTGTTCTTGAGGTATCCCCACAAAAAAAAGTCAGGAGGCGTCACGTCTGGACTACGTGGGGGCCATGGGATATCACCTCTTTTCGAAATCAGTCTGCCAGGGAACATCTGTTTCACAACTGCCATGGAGTCATTTGATATGTGACAGGTAGCTCCGTCTTGTTGAAACCAAGTCCTAGAATTCACTATTCTTGAATTTTCAAGCTCTGGAGCCAAAAAACCTTCCAACATCGCAACATAGCGTTCGGTATTTACAGTGACGTTTTGCCCCCGCGCATTTTCAAAGAAAAATGGTCCAATTATTCCTCTACCAGAGATTGCTGCCCATACTGTCACTTTAGGACTATGCAGTGGTTTTCTCAGATGAGGCCCTCATCTGAGAAAAGGATATTGTCAAAATTGGAAAATCGATTAAGCATTTCATTAGCAAATGCGAGCCTTGCTCCGAAGTCAGACTCTTTCAATTCTTGTGTTAACTGCAGCTTGTAAGGATGCAGTTTAAGATCCAAGTTTAAAATTCGTTGCAAACTTCGTCGCGATAAGTGTAAGACAGACGATCTCTTGCGAGTAGACATTTGTGGATCTCCTCGTACAGACTGCATAACTCTCTCAATATTGTCGTCGGTCCTAGATGTTCTTGGACGACCTTTTGCTTGTGGTTTAAACGTTGAACCAGTCTCTTCAAAACGCTGTACCCATTTTTTAATTAAATTAGCACTCTGAGCTTCACTAATTTGCCGTAGTCCATATTCAGAACAATATAAACGCCTAGTAACGATGTATGAACGAGAGTTCTCGTAAAATGCGCGCACGCAAAATGCGCGACGCTTCCCGTCGAAGTGACTCATAGTGACTAAAACTCCATGAGCCCGCCTACCCAACGATGCAGGGTCCCCCCGCCCGCGCACTTTCTACCCCGCGAAAAAAGATGATGCAATATGCACGTTCTATTGCGCCACCCTGTACTATAAATTTTAATTATTAAAAATATATTAATTTCCTTTATGTTATATATTTAATTACAAGAGTTCAGCAGACAGGCAGACGGCCCACTTATTGGAAAGCGGATACCATCGCCTATGGACATTTCCAACATCAAAGGTGCTACAAATACGCTGCTGCTTTCTTAAGGGCGAGTGGAACCTGGTCACTAATGCCGGAACACGGCTCAAGGTTATTAGGGGTGGTAGCCATCCAGTCGAGCAAATGCCCTACCGCCAGGCTTATATTGTTTTTTACTAAGAAGATTATTTCGGTACAACAGATAATTTTTGGAATTATACTATTTTCTGTTTAATGTCTTAGTCAACCATCTAAAAAGGAAAGCGGAGGGCCGTGATGAGTGGCGTCGACTTCGGAGGCCTACGTCCAACAGTAGATTGTGATTGGCTGACTACTATATTATACTATCCAACCATCTAAAAATTTAAACCTAAAATTTATTTAAATTTATACATACATACATAACTTCACGCCAGGTCCCTTGCGGGGTAGGCACGAACAACAGAGCGCCATACAGACTTATTCATACACACCTCACTTGCTTCTTTGACATTCATAGCTCTTGTCATGCACGCTCGTCTGTTCTTAAGGCTCCTGACATCACCTTCTGCTAATACACGATCTTTTACATTTATCTTGTAAGAAAAATCAGATTATATTATATATGCACGTATATATTCGTATTGTAGAGAAAACATGGACAAACAAATGAAAAAGAAACAGAGAAACACAATGAGGGGCAACATCGCAAAAAGTGTCCTTTTCCAGACAATCCAAGGTGAGGACAGTAATTAACTTATGAAGTTACGGTAATATATTCCACCTAGACAATAAATACAATATAAGTAGGGTAAGTAAAGTATGCTGAAATACTTGAGACAACTCAAAAGGGTTTATGGTAATAAAAGTACAGCAACCGGTCACTATACTTATAATCAGAGAGGTTTAAATATATTTCATCCACTGACTTGACGAACATTTTTAGAAAAATGTCGTTTTTCAATCCACACACAAATTGATCACGCAAGTTTTCATTGAGGTTATCCTTGAAATTGCACGTCCGTGCCAACCTCTTTAACTCTGCTACATAGTTGTTAACATTTTCATCGCTATCTTGTCGCCTCTGCCTGAAACGAAATCTTTCAGCGAGCACTGATGGACTCGGTTGTAAATGATTACGTAGTCGTTCCACCGCCTCACTGTAATCTAATTCCGATGGTTTCCGTGGGCTAGCTAGATTTCAAGCAGTTCGTACACCTCATCTCCCATCACAGCAATCATCGTTGGTAATGTTAAGTCGTCTTTGATGCCATTCTCTTTAAAGTACATTTGTAGTCGATCCGCATATGACGACCACACTCCCGACTTTACGTCGAACTCACTAATTTTACCAATCGACATTTTACGCACAACCACAACACGCACAGTTCGATATTTTATGATTTCTCGTCGCCAGTATAATGTTCAGAGTTTGGGAGAAGAGAAACAACGTTTTCACTTGTAAGGTTTTAATCCGAACTGAGAATATATTACAAAATACAGAAGTACCCTCTTTTATCATGACTAGTAATACACTACAATCTGTAGTAATTGTGTAATATTAAAAATATTAAACGTTTTTATATCCTTAATAAGCTCTTTAAATACCCACAAAAGAACAAACCAGTGCCGATCCTCAATATTCTACAATAATAAATAGTAATCTATTGAATTTAGAAAAAAAAATAGCTATATAAGCCTTACACCATTAAATGGTCTAAGATATAAACTTATTATTAGATAACTAACTTCTGGGTCGGAATGCAGTGATAGCGGCTGAGCGTTGAGTGTTGGAGCTGACTCGTCATACTTGTGATTTGTAGGTACATACATAAGTATACAAATTATTTTGTTTAAATTGGTCTGATGTATTATTACTAGTAATTAGCATTTTATTAAGTTAAATTTTTATATATATAATTATGTGTATTTGATGTAAAAACCAATTGTGAGAAAAGTCATAACAATGAACATAATTAAATGGAAATATTAAACTGGTATGACTAAAAAATATATACCCGTTTTCGACTTTAAATTCCAGTCACGTTTACATATAACGGGTTAACAAAATAAGAATGTTTTTAAAACGTTCCTTAAGTATGTAGGTATCTAACTGTCTACTAACAGAAGCATTATGTTGCTACTTTATTCAAGCTAGTTTTTAACATATTGGCGTTTTTCTGACTTGCATTTTGAAGGTATTTGAAAAATGTTTGTGTCATATATACTTGTAGGTTAAAATTTGTTTTATTATTCATTTGAGGGCCGATTTTTAACTACCAGAGAAAATTTAGTCAAGTCAGAAAAATTGCCTAAGCAGCGCATGCTTCGCGGACAAGGTTCGAACTGTTATTGAAATGAGACGCGAATGCGTTCCCCGATAAGTTACCACGACGTAGCAGTTATTTCGCGAACTCCATTTTTTATATTCATTCGATCGCCGTAATAGGCATACATATCAAGAGATATACTTTCTACACTTGTATTCTCCCCTGCATGACATATACATTAACGGACATACACAGAGAAAATCTTGCTAATACAGAAAGAGCAATGGAAAGAAGCATGCTGAATATCAAGCTTAGTGACAGAATACGAAATTTGGAAATAAGAAGGAAGACAAAAGTAACGGATATAATTACTCGTATCTAAACATCTAAAATGGAGTTGGACGGGACATATGCTACGTTGTAAAATAATTCAATGGAGCAAGCAAGTAAACTTATGGTATCCAAGAGGTAGGGTTGCCAACTATTTTTGAGGAAAATAACGTATAACATTTTTTAAGTAGGGAAATAATACAATGTTTGGAAGAAAAAAAGTGTTTATGAACATTTTATTTATTTCTTCTCTTGGAAACACTATTTTTGTGTGTTTCTAGCACACACTAGCAACTTTTTCACTATCCTTAAACTTTTGGAAGCTATCTTTACATTCCCAGTTTAAATTTAAATAAGCAAGCAAATCATTTTTTATTAAATTTATAGATGTCCTGTCCCTTTCTTCTCGCCATTTTAGTTTCATTACTGAATAAACTCTTTCAGTGAAAGCTGGATCGATAATAGTTCAATAATTATCCATATATGTATTTCATTTTACGCATCATAGTAAATATTGGAAATAAAGTATTTTCACATATTTTCTTTAATGCAAAAGTATATTTACCAAAAATAAAGTAGGATACGTTATTATAAAGTATGGTTGGCAACCCTACCAACAGGGGACATCAGAAGACAGGGGCGTCCGAAAACAAAATGGAGTGACGATATTCGTCTAACCCTAGGACAATACTGGACCAGAGTTGCAGAAGACCGAGCTCAATGGAGAGAGCTGGAGGATGTCTATGCCAAGAGGCACGCCGAATTGCGACATATATTACGAGAATAAGAAATAAAAATCATAAAATTGTTTAATTGCATGTAGTTCGGAATAAAAGAGCTTTATTATTGTTTTATTTTTTTTGAAGACCGCGAGCCATAAAAATGGCCCGGACATTTGTAAGGCTTGCGTGGAGCCATGGGAAGGCCAACACGTAGAGGCCCTTTGACAAATTTAATGTAAATGTCTACATTTGACAACGACCAGAGATTATCCCTGTCTACACCATATAAAAAAGGCACCCAAGGACAAGCCCCGGCCAGTGTAGGACTATTGTGGGAAATGAGAACAAAAAGTACCGGGCTATTGGGTCTGGGATTCTAGGGACTGGCGTCTACCCGTTCTAATGTTCGGGGAACATGGAAAAATGGGCAGGCAGTGACTCGCCACTCCCTGAATGGGCTCCAAAAATACCATAGAAGACAGGGGCAACATGGGTGTGAGTGGCTAAGGGGTGTAGGGCTGCAGGTTCACCGAAGCTACTTCTGACGTGATGCCATTTATCACTTCCACCCCTGGAGTTTGAGTCTTAGCTTTAGCTATCTCCACTCTGTGCCAGCTCGTTAAGGCAAGCAGGGCGGTGGGGGCCTTGCCTTGGTCCCCGGAGTCGGCTACGAGGTATCGCTACTCACCTAAGGCTTCGCCACAAATCCCCCTGTGGGTTTATTTTATTATTATTATTATCGCCGTAAAGAAACCGATGAACGATAATTAGTTTATTGATCAATTCGACCTTTCGTAATACCTGGCCTTGCTTGCATTGTAAACAAAACACGTTACTGTAAACAGATGTTGCAGAAACACAATTATCCTTACCGGCATCTCTTCTAGTATTTCTTAAGTACTTAAGGTGACTTGTCGTACGAGGCAAAAAAGCAACCCACAGCCAGGTGGTAGAGTATTTTCCCGACTAGATAGCTACCACCCCTGGTCTAGACTTTGCAAAAAAAAAATGGTCATAAAAATTAACTCTGACAAGTTCCTGAGCCCTATAACATAACTAGATGGCGCTACTATATCGATAAGTTCCTTTTCGATTTTTGACCGATTAGCCATTTTTAAAATAAAACAAACAAAGCGAGAGAAAAACGACTTTTGACACAACTAAAGATCTATCGTATTATTATTTTCATTACTAACATGATAGAATATTACTTAGTTAATTTAAAAATACAAAACAATAGAACATAATAAATAATTTTAACATATTTACATATCGTGTACATAATTATGTTGACATTATGCATTTTTTCTATTGTATTTTTCTAAAAGTTCAAGGACTATGTTAAGGGGACGTATACGCATACGTATTCATATGTTCTTGGGCCCAGATTGAAAAAAGATGAGTGATTTTAAGATTTATTTTTATTATGATGATCTTTTTTGTAATTGTAGCGGGATTACTTATTTTTAATGAATTAATCATGTAACCCGTTTTCATATTATTAATTGTTGATATCCATTAACATAAATCATAAACTTATTTCATTTGTCACATTATTTTTAGATTCGTCATCTTCCAAAATATAATTAGGGCTCGTATTTAAAATTTTGTAATAGGAAATTATAACGCTTTTTAAAAGTAATATCTCATTATATTTCTTTGGCCCAAAAGTCCCCGCCTCCTTTAAGGGAAAAATCAATACTTTATTTCAGAGAACTGTAACCATTTTGGCAAAAACGGAACTCTTATAAAACTGTAATTTTTGTCTGTATTTATATGCCACACTCAGACTTTTTGCAAACGTAATCTATACACATAAATAAAAATGGAAGAGTCATAAATGTAAAAAATAATTCAGGGGGGACAATTCAGATCGAAATATTCAAAACATGCAATTTTTCGAATTTTTGCCTGTCTGTCTATCTGGATGTTCCGGCTAATCTCGGAAACTGATTTTGACCGGACATTCACTAGCAGATAGCTAATGTTATTAGGAGTAACTTCGGCTACTTTTTTAGAGTTCCGCGAAAAAATACACGCGGACCAAGCCGCGGGCACAACTAGTTACAAATAAATTCAGGTAGGCCGCAATGAAAATTTGTTTCAGGATGACTAGGTCAGATAATGAACTGTGTCATATATGAATGATGAGCAAATATGAATGAAATCACCGACATTGACACTTTAAAAGGCCGTAAGATAATTCGATTATACACCTTTGTAGGTCATGCATGTAATGACTTGCACTGTGTTATAAGAAGTGGTGTTACTTGCTGCCCTATTTGCTTTCTAGACTCCATATACATTCGTCGATACTTCGACTATACAAAAGATTACAAACTGTATATTTGTCTGCCGATGATTATTATTATTAGATATTATTAAGGAAAGTCTCATACTTCATCATAGTTGTGTCAGAGTAGTAATTACGCAATAAGTGGACAATAGTACTATTTTATCTATCTTTTAATATATAGTGATTACAGAACAAATATAGAACAGTTTTCCTTAACTGAACGGCATTCCCCCTGCTTCCCCTATAATGGCAAACGTTTTAAAGAACAAAACTGGTTAAGAAATTTTGCAATAGCAAGCCTAATTGCGATTCTTTTACTCCATATTGATTTTTTATCTGTGATATGAAATACTAATATTTATGTATTTATATAGGTCACTATTTTTATATTCATACAAGTCATTTTTCTAAAAAATTCAAGCAAGACCAAAGTCCTCGATAACTTAAACTGAACTATCAAAACATACATTTTGATGATATTTTATTTGGATACATGTTAATAAAAAGTTCTCACTATTTTGAAGGTTACAGTTGTATTTATCTTGAATATTTGGATACATTGTAAAGTGAGAAATTTGACCACGAAAAAAGGGAGATGTGAATCACTTTGAACTCGTATAGAACTTACAATAACGCAATTCATTATAATAGATAATTATATTAGTTTCTATTCCTTAATTAGCCAAATATCGCCAACAGATTGACCCTTGTAACCTACTACTCGTAAAAGTTTATTTTGATTCTAATTCAGGCACCATCCTCTTACTTAATGGTTTTACTACTTTTAAGTTTCATTGTGTATTTAAAGAGGAAATAAATAATTATATTATTATTATTCACATAATTTTATTTTCAATTATTTACATTTTGCTTTAAACATTATACAAAAAGCATACACGTATGCTTTTTGTACTATAATTTTTGAAGAAAAATGTAAAAAACCGATCAATGCAGGCAGTGGGGCCTATCGTCCAAGCTACCGGTGGTCAAGGCTCCAGAGATAGGAACCTCTTTAGAACAGACCTGCTTTCTGCATCCGACCCTTCGTCCAGATACCTTATTTATGTATTTACAAAAAAATTACATTAAAAAATATATATAAACACTAAAAAAATAAAAAAAATAAAAAAAAAATATATGTTGTTTAATAATTATTATTTTTACATTATTTTTTTATAAAAATACATCAAAAATAAAATATATATTCAATAAAAATAATATAAAATTTTGCAGCTCACCGCCAGCGGGGCCTGGAGTCCAGACTATCGCTGATTAGGGATCCAAAGACAGGAACCTACTGACAATTCGTGCCGGGTCCAAGAGTGCTGCCCTTTGTATCTAGCCCTTCACCCAGTTTCCTAGCGAAAGCCTTTCTAGATGATGGTCGAGGCTTTTCACTATAAGACCGTTGACGGTGGCAACTATCGGCACAATGCTAGTTGACGCCACATAGCGATAACCTCGTGAGCAAGATTTAAGTATATACTTAGTTTTTCTTTCTTCACAAGGTAATCATTAATGCGGGATACAGATGTCAACGAGTATTGCTCGTCGCGCATTGCGATCTATTATCACGACATCAGGCTTATTGACTACAATAGTCCTGTCCGTGATAATTGACCGACCCCAGTAAAGCGTGGCATGACTGTTTTTAAGAACTGGCTCCGGCAAATATTGGTAATAAGGCACCTCCGTTTCCACAAGACCGTATTGAAGAGCAAGTTGTTGGTGGATGAACCTGGCTACGAGGTTATGGCAAGTATTCACCATTAGAAAGCTGTGAAGAGCCGGAAACAATATGCCTGAGGGATTTATCTGGGCAATGGCATGCCCGAGAGATGTCTAAGGCCATTCTTCAGGATATATTTCCGATAGTTATTCGTCTTAATAACTTCGTCCATAATTGGAAAGACAAAAGTTTAGATAGAAGATACCTTATTATTATTAAAATATTAGCCGCAAGTGAAACTCTAGCAATTAGCACTGTTTTACTTACATAAAAACTTAATTAGGTTTTTATTTGTATATATAAAACCTTCCTTGGTAAATTATCTAATTGATGGCAAAAACCGCTTAAAATTCCGTTGCGTGGTTTACATGGAGTTAGTGGATATTCATACAGACAGACGCAGAAAGCGACTTTGTTTTATACTATGTAAAGATTACAGATGTTACTTTTCTTCTAACTAGCAATCTCTAGATATTTTGAGTGATACAAAGTAGTATAGAATAAGGTAACCGTTCTTACCAGAATGGCCATGGAAGACTATTCTGTTAACGTACAGCTTTATAGAATTGCTGTAAAACAATGCTATAGTAGATAACAGGTATATCATTATGACAATAATTGCTTTATTCGTCTCTAGATAATTGCTTTTACAAAGTCATGTGAACAATTAGACGATTAAGGGTATTTGCATAACATTTTCAAGGGCGTTCGTAAGATTTTTTTTTATTACCGATAAACTTGACGTTGTCACTTGACTAATTACATAAACAAGTTGATATATTGCAAAAACTTGAATTTGTCACTTGGTTAAATTCGTAAATAAGTTTGCGTATTGCAAAAACTTGAATTTGTCACTTGGTTAATTTCATAAATAAATTAACGTATAGCAATAACTTAAATTTGACACTTGCTTAATTTCATAAATAAATTAACGTATTGCAAAAACTTGAATTTTTCATTTGGTGAATTTCATAAATAAGTTTACGTATTGCAAAAATTTGAATTTGTCACTTGGCTAATTTCATAAATAAGTTTACGTAATGCAAAAAAAATGAATTTGTCACTTGGTTAATTTCGTATACAAGTTTACGTATTGCAAAAACTTGAATTTGTCACTTGACTAATTACATAAATAAGTTTATACCGAAACGGTTTAAAAGTTTGATGAAAAATCTATATTTGATGACCTCTGTGGTTGAGTGGGTTAAGCCTTTGCCAGCCGAGTTCATTGGCAGAGGCTCCGGGTTCGATATCTGGCATAGTAAAATACTTAAACGAATTCTTTGTTGGCTTTATATGGTCTGGGTGTCTGGGGTCGGCACTACCGTGGTTCCTTGTATAATCTACCAATAATACAAGGATACTTGCTTAGAATAGAAATATACATACAATGTGTTTTTTGCATATTTCTTTAATGAAATTATTGAAAATATTCGTCACAATGACATGGTAGATAAATTTTATTGCAACACGTGTCTACTGTATCGTTTCGGTCGTGTTTGTACCATTAAAAATATTTATTGCAGTTTTACATATATATATTTTGTTGTATTCGTTCAGCAGACAGGTTGGCGGCCTACCTGATGGAAAGTGGTTACCATCGCCTATGGACATTAATAACACCAAAAGTAACAAAAACTGGAACCAGGCGATTAATGATATAGACCAGGGGTGATAGCCATCTAGACAGGCGAATACCTACCTACCACCAGGCTGTGGGTAGTTTTGTAGCCTCTTACAACAGGCTGCCCGGCCGCAGATTGTATTTTTTCTCCGTTATTGAACGGATAAAAATTAAATTTATATGTGATCCTGTTGATATTTTATCATATTATGTGCCCGCTTTAGGCACTAATAAAATGTGAGGTAATCTACATCATTGTTGACATCGCACCCAGTCATTGGCACCTAGTCAATTTATTCAAGATATCAAAAAAAGTCTTAATATTATTTGTGGCTAAATAATACAATTATTATTATTATTTCCCATATTTATTTGGCCTCAAATTACTTACATTTTTCTTTAAACATACTATATAAAAAAAACATATATTAAAAAAAAAAAAGAAAAATCGATGTCCGCCGGCAGCGGAGCCTAAGCTCCACGCTACTGGTGGTTATGGCTCCAGAGACAAGGATCTCCTCACAATACGGGTCGTGTCCAGTATAGCTGCCTTCTGCATGCGACCCTTCACCCGCATACCAAGCGAGAGCCTTTCAAGATGACGCTCAAGGCTATTCGCTATTAGTCCATTCACTGACATCACTATCGGTACTATGATTGTAGAGTCCAAGTTCCACATGGCAGTAACCTCGTGAGCAAGAACATTATACTTTATTTGTTTTTCTTTCTCGGCTTTCACGGAGTTCAGACATAGGGAATCGCGACATCTACAATTACAGCACGTCTCGCAGACCGATCAACTATCACAATATCAGACTTATTGGTGACAATAGTCTTGTATGTGATAATTGATCGGTCGCAGAAGAGCAGATACTGACCATTGTTAAGAACTGGCTTGGGCTTGTACTAATAATAAGGTACCTCCGACAAGACAAGTCCGTCTCTATTATGGCTACATAATTATTTAAAATTAATTAATTTAATTATAAAAAAAATATTAAAATAAGATTTCTTAATATTTTGTATAAAATAATAGAAGGTTCGACCGTTGCGATACCACGCTCCTGCAAAATATCAGCGTGAAGCGGTTAGCCTTAAGCTAATGGTGTTTCTTGCGATGAGTGAAAGTTTCGATGACCCACTTCCCCCTGCCCTTATCCCGTCTTCTCTGCTCATCCTCTTATTCCAATCCCATATCCCATCCTCTCTATCCCGTTCCTCCTGTCTGTCTCAGTATTCTATACAAAAGACTGGCAACGCGTTGGCTTTGCCCTGGGTGTTGCAAACCTCTATAGGCGATGGTAACCACTTTCCATGAGCTTTTGCTTTGCAATTAAAAAAGCGCACCTACTCAGGTGCCAACAGAGGCAAAGTTTCCTTTAATTTGTTTTCCGTAAAAGCGTAACAGAGAGACAGAAAGATAGAGTTACATTCGCATTTATAATATAGGGAATAGGTATAGAGATGACGTGATATAACTGTTTTTTTATGAAAAGATTTACTAAAATGAAATGGACAAACAAACTTTATTGAGTATGGAGTTAGAAAGAGGTTATAAAGTCATGGCAAATTTCAAACAAATCACACTAATAAAAAGGCTAGAAATACACGAATCTATAAAACATTGTTGGTTATTACAACCTCATCTGCCACGTGCAATCTGCCCAGGTCAAAACTCAATGGGAGAATGATTGTACCTGTTTTATATGACGACGGATTTATGAACAAAAATCAATTACGAGCTTGTTTTAAAGCCCGTTCGAACCCATAGTTGTACTAAAGCGGGAGGCCAATATTCCCTCACAAGTCAAACAAATATAATCTCTTTAGCAATGTTTGACGGTACTGAAACTAATGAAGCATTCACTGTATAATTAAAATAAGAAAGTATTTCCTGGTTAATTTGAATTAATTCACTAAATGTACCTTGTTTATTTATTAGATGCTTAAAAAGATTGATTTCGAAAAGAAGAAAAAGGGGTTGAATGAAAGGTAATTATATACATACACGTATCTATATACCTAGCTGATAAATTTAGGCATGTCAAGAGCCAGGCTGAGGAAGCGACGCTCTAGGGCGGGGTGTCGTTGGCAAAATCTCTCGATATCGCTAACGCCTTCAACTCCCTGCGCTGGAGCTGTGTCAAGGAAGCACTCCGATACCACGGAGAGCCGACATACCTCCTCTGTGAGGGCTGTCGTCTACTCGGGTCAGCTAACCAGCTGGAGTAGGCGAACGATGACGTGCGGTGTTCCACAGGGGTCGGTGCTGGGCCCGCTCCTGTGGAACATCGCCTACGACTGGACGATACGCGGTGCGGTCCTCCACGGCTTCTCACATCATCAATTGATGATACTAGAAAATCAGCCTCATGATACTATAATCTATATAAACTGGTCTAGAGTATACCGCTATAACAACGTTGAGTTGTATTCCAGCATTAGTGACTAGGTTCCAGTCTCCCTTAAGAGAGCAGCAACGCATTTGTAGCGCCTTAAGTATCGCAATTGTCCATAGGTGATGATAACCGCTTTCCATCAAGTGGGCCGTCTGCCTATCTGCTGAACTCATGCAATAAATCAATCAAATCAAAAAATATCAGAAACGTTATCATTCTCGTTTTCAAGTTTTGCGCGTACACACATTTCTATATTTAATTTTTGTCCATATAGAGATATATTAAATCTCAAATAAGATATTTATAGTGATAAAGCAACCACAATAAACAGATTCACGTGAATTCTCACGAAATTTAATTGGCAATTTTCATAAAACATCGTCTTTATTATTCACAATACAAGTCCTATAATAAAACAATAAAAAGAGTAAGCCATAAAAAAACAATTTAAGATAAATATTACCATAAAATCATAAAAATACAAAAGTTAGCTCTTTTGTAAAGAATTTGTTAAGACTTCCTTTTTGATGAAATTGTCTAAAAATATTGTTGCCAGGTCCAATTTGTTTTAAATCGGGGTAAAAGTAAAATAAATCGGGATTTAGGGTTGTATAAAAAGATCAGACAAACATACAAACAATCAAAAAACAAGATTTTTACAATAAAAGTTGATCAACTTATATCTTAATTTTGCTAACAATAATATTAAGTATGTTTTCTAATAACAATGCTTAACAATAAATTAATTGATTTATCGGGTCATTTACTGTCCGCATCAAGCGTAAATCGGGACACGTTCTCAGACCCCTGAACACACCTGGCAACGATGTTTAAAACTTTTTTAATCATTTTTTATATGGCAGGAGTTCAGCAGACAGGCAGACGCCTCACTTAATGGAAAGCGGTTACCATCGCCTATAGACATTTGCAACACCAAAGGTGATACAAATGCGCTGCTGCTCTCTTAACGGATACTGGAAATTGATCCCTTATGCCGGAACACTACACAAGGTTGTTATGGCGGCATACTCTAGACCAGGGGTGGTCGCCATCCAGTCGAGCAAATACCCTATCACCTGGCTGTGGGTTGTTTTGTCGCCTCTTACAACAGGCCGCCCGGATGCAGGAAATTGTATTATTTCCGTTCCTGCACGGATAAATAATAAAACGTAAATAAGCGAAAGAAGAATAATGGAGCTTTGTTCCATCTAGTCGTTTAGAATTTAGGCGACTTTTAGAGATATGGAACCATCCATAAATCACGTTAAATGTTAAGGGGGGCCGACTAAACTTGACACTGTGTGAACAAGGGGTGGGAGGGGTATTAAATTTCGTAACGTCAAATTTCAAAATCTAATAAACTGACGGACTCATAAACTGCATCAAAGTTCAGGTTACTTTGAAATGATTTTTTTAAATAAGTATGCAAACTTTTTAGCTTAAATTATATAAATATGGAGAGACTGGCTCTTAATCTCAAAAAAAGTAAAATTTAAAAATAGAACTGCAGTAATTTACTCGTAGTATCAGATTTGCGTGTTATTTATAGCAAAGTTTTATATTGATTCTCATTGATTTTTTATTCTTTTGTCAATTGAATTATTGTTACCAGCAGAATTGTTGGGTTAGTTTTTTAACTCATTGGGAGTTTTTGAACCATAATATGGATACTTCGTTCGAACAAGCGGCTCAAATTGTAGCATTGGTGCGGGAGGGCTTGGATCAACGAACGATTGGTAGAAATTTAAATTTAAACCAGTCTACGGTTTCTAGAATATACAGAAGGAGACGTGGTACAGGCAGGACTCGAGCAACCACCGGTCGTGATGACCGATTTATTGTTACAACTTCCCTGCGAAATCGTTTCCTCACGTCTGTTAACATCAAAACAGAGCTTAATGAAGTGCGTGGAGTAAACGTGAGTGCACGAACAATAAGAAGAAGGTTAAAGGAAACGGATATCACCCCTTTTAGACCAGCAAATGGTCCAAAGTTGTCTGTAGCTCACAGACAAGCTCGCTTAAGATTTGCGCGTGATCACCTGAATTGGACAGAAGAGCAATGGACCTCCGTATTGTTCACGGACGAGTGTAGGACATGTTTATATGGTGCAGATGGTCGCAGAAGAGTCTATCGTCGACGTGGGGAGCGATATGCTCAAAGTTGCATTGAGGAGCGTGTTCCTTTTGGAGGCGGTTCGTGTATGGTCTGGGGTGGCATATCGATGAACGGGCGAACAGAACTTGTGTTCATAGACATGGTCCGTCAAAACGGTAACAGAGGGGGTTTGACTGCACATCGCTACATAACAGAGATCTTAGAAGATCACGTGGTGCCTTACATGGGATTCATAGGCGAAAATTTTACTTTAATGCAGGATAATGCCCGGCCGCACGCTGCTGCACAAGTTCGACAATATTGCGAAGAGGTTGGGATACGTACAATGAATTGGCCAGCACACAGCCCGGATCTTAATCCCATTGAGCATGTTTGGGACAATTTAAAAAGAGCTGTATATGCGAGAAACCCTTTGCCCACGACAGTGGCAGCACTAAGAACAGCACTTTCAGAACAATGGGACAATACTCCGCAAGATCTTTTAATAACCCTAATAAAATCTATGCGGAACCGATTAGAATCCGTAATAAGGGCACGTGGAGGTAATACACCTTATTAAAACATAAATAAACCCTTGCATAAAGTTTGTGTCTATTGTTAAAACCAATTTTTTAATTAAACCAATTTTCCTTAAATTTCTGTTTTTTCTTCAAAAAGTCTTAAGGTCCTTTCCAGTACACAAACATAAACTTAAGGATATGACCCTACGCTGTTTTAAAGTTCACGAACCAATCTAGAGGTTTCAATTTAAATCTGTATAGAAAGTTAGCATACTTGGTTAAAATATTTATTTCAAAGTTGTCTATTACTTTGATGCAGTTTTGAGTCCGTCAGTGTATTTTTAATTGAATTAAACTCCATTTCAACGGAAGCGCAGTAATTTATTTGATTTTTATTATTCCGACGTTTGGGCCACTTTTTAGTGGCCGTGATCACGAAAGACAAAGATGTCAACTGTCAATGAGTATTGTTAAAATTTTATTTAGCCTACCGATAAGTTGAGCGTTTTAAATTTGTTTATGGTTATTATTTACTCTATGCGATGGCGGGAGTCTAATCTAATTTATCACTGCTTCGTAAAATGTTGTGGCTTCGAGAGAAGAAGCGGCGCAAGAAACTCTTCAGCAAACATGCCAAGCTCTAATAATTTTATATAGTATTAAAATAATAGTTTTATTATTTTATAAAAGTCGCGAACACTTAAAAAAATATTATGTTTGAGTTAATTACGGAACTGCTGTTTTAATTTAACAATTTCTTAATGTAAAACTGAAAAATACGTGTTGTCACACTAGGGAAGGAGGAGTCTCACGGATGTGACCAGCTGTGATAAGAGTGCGCAAGGGGTTAAAAATCATTAAATTCGTGTGACGTAATTTGTAGATGGCCCCTAGTTTTTGGGCAATTGTTATACATTCTCATGGAAATTTCAAGAGAGCAAAGAATACGAACCCCTTCACATTGTAGCTTCTCATGCCTTTTCTTGAGAGAGTGTGGAAGCCCTTTTATTCCTAATATTCTTTATCCATGTCTATAAATTAACTGCCAAGTGGCTCTGGTGGCGTAAGCTTTGAATCATTTTCTTTGTAGGCTATCCAATTTTCTGGCTTGAGAGTAGCCATTTCATCCCCTTTATCAAAGTACATATACATATTTATTGTATATGTATGTAGGGGTTGGAGAAAGAAAATATAGATGTGATAATTCCCAAAATCCCTGAGAAACAAACCAACAACGTTTGAATGTTGGTTATGTAGTGTATATTATAATCAAACCAGTTCTTACTCGTATATTGTGGATACAGTAGTTTCACTTAAATGATTGAAAGCTTATTTAATTTAACAATTCGTTTAAACCTGAATTGAGAATTCTGAAGTCAGTTGAATTATCTATAGCCTGCACTACACTCGCATACAGTTCTTGCATTCTTAGATCCGTGTTCCAGCGGACATCATCACGAGAACACAAGATGAGCGTTCACATTCTCAGTTTCTCGCGTTCTCGCGAGAATGTGAAGAACTCTTACGATCTATCTTATTTTGTTAGCCAAAGAAAACCATCAATAAGTAAAATATAATAAAACTAAAAAAAATGTTGCACAATAATATACATGTAAAACTTGTATCGAATCAATAACTCCAGTGAATTGGAAACTAAAGTAAAAGTGGAACTTACTAAAGCAATGTGATTCTTAAAACTCGCAGATTCCTTCAACATATAATCGAAAAACCTAGCTTGAGGCACAATAATGTCAGGAAGAGTGGATTTCACAACGAATTCTTCGTTATTTTTCAATATACAACTCGCGGAAAGATTTCGATGAGATTTTAAACGTTTGGTTTCGCGTATAAACAATTTTCGCGCTATAGTACCCATTATGCGCGCTGCTTTGCTGACGACGTCTGAGCAACTAAAGTATAGTACATAAATCTATCGACTAAGTGTCGATTATATGCCGCGGCTGAGATAGGAATTAATTTGCGTACTTTGAAGTTTGAACTTGATAATTTGCTAATTTTCACCGGTGATTTGCATATTTTCATGTAATACAAGGATTTGCCCGCAACTTTGTTCACGTTCGACGGGTAACGTAGATTAGTTATTTTTTAAAATCAAAGAGTATTTTCAGCCGCGCAACGGTTGTTTTTAGGATAAAAATACATGAATTACGAAGGTTACAGTAAAAACCAGGAATAAGTAATATTACTAAAGGCATACTAACTAAATCTGTTTTACTAAAGATGTCTAATAAACATAGAAACTGACATATCAAGCAAGTTCTGATATCACATGGTTTCGAAGTTAGGAAATCCCGGGAAATATAAAAGTCCCGGATTATGTTGTTTTAGTAACGATGGGATCCGAATTCGCTAATTTTTATGTATCAAATCAATCACTTTATCAAATTAAATCAGAACATATTTATTTTGCATTACACCCGGTTTCAATACTTAAAAACACTCCCGGGAAAATTCCCCCAGGATTCCAGCAATGCAAAGTATCTCATAAAAAAGACTTAAGCTATCGTTCTAGTAGAACTGTATCTGGTAATTTTATGCAATCAAACAAATTTGTACCAGAGCTGGAAAAATTTCCACGGGTTTCCCGGGACACAAAGTAGCGCAGCATTTAAAAGTGAACGTAAATTATTGTTTTAGTAAAGCCCCGCTCCAAATAACTTAATGTTTATTCACATAAATCACGTTATACCACTGTCGGAAAAATCCCGCGGGATTACCCGGATAATAACGGTAACAGTAACGCAGATTTTAGGTAAGTCCAGAAATTTGAATGCGAAAACCGCATCGAAATCAGCCCAGTAGTTTTTAGGTGAACCCGAACAAACAGACTAGAAATAGAAATGTATTGTATCTCCATCGTTTATATAGTTTATTCTAGCTGGTTGTTTTATATAGCTTCCATGTATAGACACAGCATATTTGGAATTTCTTAATATAATATATATTAAGGAAGTCGTTTTGTTGGTATTTTGTGTTAAGTATAAAATTACTTTAGGTAATGTTGAAGAGAAGTGTCGTTACGAGCGCTCAGATTAAGTACAATTGGAAATCTGTGCCTCCAAAAACTATTATGCAGATAAAACATTTTTTCCCTTACAACATTTAATGTTTGCGGCAAGTGGAAATAGAAATTAAAAAAACCGATTTAAAAAACTAAAAAACTATAAAATTTAAAAACTACGTTTAAAAAAACCGACTTCAAAAACGAAAAAACTTCAACTCAACTTCAACTTCAAGATGTTTTAGATAATATATATTAATAATAATAGCATAAGAAATAAGTTATTTTATACATTTTAGTTTTATCGTTTTTGAAGTCGGTTTTTTTAAACGAAGTTTTTAAATTATATTTGTTACTTTTTAGTGTCTAGCTATGTATGGGTGGACCTACGAATGGTGCCGCGCTTCTTAAAAAATATAGGTCCCAAGAACCGGGAACAAAAAAATGTTCGTAAAATGAAAACTACAGGGCCAAACTATGTCAAATTTTTAGGGGGCCACATGGCAGCTATTCCGCGTCGAACAAAAAAAGAATCACGTAAATCGATTCATAAATCTCAGAGTAATCGGTGTACATATGGAACGGAGTGAAAATTATTTCCATGAAAAATGTTCATAAAATGAAAACTGCTAGCCCAAACTATGTAAAATTTTTAGGGGACCAATTGGAAGCTATTCCGCGTCGAACAAAAAAAGAATCACGTAAATCGGATCATAAATCACGGAGTAATCGGCGAAAATACATAAAAAAAAAAGATCCCGACGAATTTAGAACCTCCTCCTTTTTTAGAAGTCGGTTAACAAAGTTCTTTTTATTACCACATAACATATTTCAAAATTTTTAATGGTGTCGCGTACATGTATGGTCTATAATTAATTATTTAATTATGTATTACAAAATTTATTTTGTTTACTTTGACGCTCATGCTTTCTTTTGTTAAAACACTTGTATAATCTCCTATACCTTCTATAATATAACAAATCCGTTGGAGGTTTCGAGTTTGTACAACGAATTAATTAAAATTAAGGAGGCTTATTCAGACCTTTATATAACTTTTAGAATTATGTCTATCTGTTGGTTATAGCATCGCGTGAAAACTACTTAATGGATTGTAATGAAACTTGACAGAACTTTTTTTCATAAGGCAGGGGAATGTCTCGTCTTGTAACACACACTCGGGCTTTGGATACAGGGGGAGGTCTAATGCAGCGCCTAGTGCCGCCTGCACGATTTCGTATGATGCGACTCTCGTATGGTGCCGGTCCTCGAAGAGCGAGATCCGACGAACTATCCACTAAACCAGCGTTACTCTAAGTGTGTTCCGCGGAACCGTAGGGTTCCGCGATACCCCTGTAAGGGTTCCGCAAGAATTTAGAAAAAAAAAATCAAAACACCTCTCTATGCAAAACTACGCCTCTCAACGATTTTTGGTGCAGATTCCGTGGTGAATATCCAATGCTTACCAAAATGGCTCTGAATATTCTTCTCCCGTTCCACATATTTGTGCGAAACAGGGTTCTCAACCTATGCAGCCACGAAAACAAAATACCGCAATAGACTGGACGCCGAACCTGATATGAGACTTCAACTGTCCTCTATGAAACCTGATATCAACCGATTGATGAAAAATAAATACACATGTCAGAAGTGAAACTTCTTTGGCAAACTAATTTTTAAGTCTTGTTTATATTTATACAAATCTAAAACTTTTGATTTCCGAGACTTTCACTTCAAAAATACCTAAAATCGCGTGCGCTGCGCAAACTATGGATGATAGAATAAAATAATGTACTACGACTTTGCAGAACACATCATTATTTACAAAAAGTGTCGCGACAGCATATGTCTAACTATTATAGTTATGCCACAATAAGTGTTCTTTTAATTCAAAAATTTAATTAAAATACCCCGCTTAAAACCCGTTAAAACGTAGTTTTATTATATATACATGTCGCGAAAACTTAAGAAAATATTAAAATGCCGCCGCTAGAAAAGGCTCTTTATTTATATCTTGGTATTCATCCTTATCAAAATAAATTAGTTCATATTCAAGACTGCTTCAATACCTTTATATAACTTTTTGAATTATTTAATTCAGACATTCCATTTGAAAGATATCACGAGTTTAAAAATGTAAGACAAAAACGCTGCACGTCTTCGTGACGCTAATATTATTATTTTTGCGTTTCATCCGTAAAAAATTTACCCTCATGCGCCTCAAGAAGTTTCACTTCAAAAACAGTTTTATACCTCCCATTAGTTAGATTTTTTTTCTTTTTCAATATCTTCTATTATTATACTTGTTATGTAAGTAAGTAATAAGTAACTGTTACATGGTAGGTACTTTTATTATGCTTATTAATAAATAAATATACTTTTAAAAATTATTGTATCATTGTAGGGTTCCATCAAGTGTATCGCTTTCCAAAAGGGTTCCGTCACCAAAAAAGATTGAGAACCGCTGCACTAAACCTAACTTCGCCTCGATTATGCTTTTACGACTTTGTCAAAATGCCATGGGATATAGAAGAGAGTTTTGAACACACTGCCGGAATCTGTTGTTCCCGAAACCTACAACCTGGGTGTCTTTAAGTCTTGTGTTAATAGGTACCTTCTAGGTAAGCGTGCTCGATCTTAGACCATATCTCCGCTCAAATCGAGCGAGATAGTGGTCAAACGCGAACCTATACATGATAAAAAAAGTTACTGCACTGTTACGATCCAGTGTGCAAGATTGTTAAAACTCCGGGAGCAGGGTTGTTCCCCTACGTCATCAAAGGTAAAGCTCCACTGTTACGGAATTATGGGAGTAAACTTTGTGCATTGTCTTCTCCCTTTGTCTGCTTCGGCGGCCTCCTTTTGTACATAAAAACCCATAATACGTTCACATTAAATTATACACAAAAAAACCTGATCCACAAAACACAAAAGCACATAAAAATAAACAAGGCTTGTACGTCGAGTTTTTTAGTCAATGAGGTTGGCAACTCAGCATTGTGCTGCATCGGTATTTGAAGATAAATCCCGACATGCGTTGATTTTCAGTCACTTGACCCAATAACTCACATCTCTATATATATAAGTACATGTACACACAAACACATACAGCATATACACAAATAAAGACACACATAATACTGTAATTATATGAGAAAAACCAATATATTAATACTAACTGTGCCCGCAACGTCATCCACGTGGAATTTGTTTTCTAAACCCTCCGATTTTGAAACATTCTTCATTGGTGCTCCGTTCCTATTAGTCTTAGCGTGATGATATATAGCCTATAGCCTTCCTCGATAAATGGGCTAACACTGAAAGATTTTTCACATCAGACCTTGAGTTCCTGAGATAAGCGCGTTCAATCAAACAACCAAACTCTTCAGCTTTATATATTAGTATAGGATTATAATAAAATATATTGAGATTAAAAAAGGAGGAAATCTGCCAGTGGTTATCGCAATGGAGCATGGCCTCGGCAATGCGCTTCACCGAATCCACCGGCCCAACCTCGGCATGGAGTAGGAACCTCTAGGGTCCCACGCGGCGTAATCGACGAGCGTATGAAACGCTGTGTCGAGGGGTGGACCGCACTCCTGACATAACGAAGCGGGGTAACACCCTACAATACGATGCAGATACTTACCGAAGCACCCATGCCCGGCAAGTACCTATCTGTGTCATCCTATATGTTAGGGGTCTCGTGTTTCCGGGAGACCCAACTGGACAAGTGGTGACGGTTGGGTTCTACTCCAAAACTTGTCAGAATAACCAACATACGGTACTAATCCATGCCGGACCGGAGAAAGAATACAATTTCCTGCGGCCGGGTGACCTGTCATAACAGGCGACACAACAACCCACAGCCAGATGGTAGGGTATTTTTCAACTGGATGGCGACCACACCTGGTCTAGAGGATGTCGCCATAACAACCTTGTGTTGTGTTCCGCGGCATTAGTAACCAAGTTCGTCTCCCTCAAGAGAACAGCGGCGCATTTGTAGCACCTTTGGTGTTGCAAATGTCCATAGGCGATGGTAACAGCTTTCCATCAATCGCTCTGTCTGCTGAACTCCTGCAATAAATAAAAATACTACTACAGCACATGGTATAATCACCACTTAGGATAGTATTATCCTGATAAATGTCGTCGTTACCGTGGGATAGATAAATACTTGACATCTTTGTCATCCGCGATCACGGCTACTGAAGTGGCTGAAACGTCGGAATAATAAAAATCAAATAAATTACCACGCTTAAAACTGTTAAAACGTAGTTTTATTATGTATATTAGTCGTAAAAACTTAAGAAAATATTACATAGTAATTTTGTCGTTTTCCCACATTTTTGGTACAGAATAAACAATAGCTAATTAATTTTACAGGTTATTTTATTTGAATTCACAATATACATAAAAACACATAAAAAATTAGTTTTTTTAGAAAAGATAAAAAAAAATACACTGGAAATTGTATGCGAGTGTATAGAGCATTGCTTGACCCAATGATATCACATAACTTGAACTCAAATGCTATTATTTTCAAAGAACTTACTCTAAAGGCATCGTTGTACAAAAGAATTTATTTTTGAAGGTTATTATCCTACTTCCTACTATCCTATCCTACAAATATGTAAACGTGAAAGTTTGTAAGAATGTTGGACGTATGTGTGTTTGTTACTCTTTTACGCTAAAACTATTGAATGGATTTTGATGAAACTTTACAATAATATAGCTTACACATCAGAATAGCACAGGCTATAATTTATAAAAATAAAGTGTGAATTATCCAGAATATAACGATTATCCATCACCAGGTAAGTGAGATCGCGGGACGCAGCTACTTACACCATGAATTCGTTACTTCTGTTTTTGCTAGTACCGTATAACCAGAAAGGCAACAAAACATACTTTTTCAATTGTGGTCAATAAAGGTAGGCAACGCATCGGCTCCCTTAGCGTTGCAGCGTCCATGGGTGACGTTAACTACCTACCATTAAGGAGCCACCCAGAAACTAAGTCACACGAATTTCATGATTTTTGCTCCCTCCCCCGTCCTTCTCATAGCTGGTCACATACGTCAGACCCCTCCTTACCTAGAGTGACATCAGGTGGTAGGGTATTTGCTCGACTGGATGGCGACCGCCCCTGCTCTACAGTATGCCGTCAACAACATAACAACCTTGTGTTATGTTCCAGAATTAGTGACCAGGTTCCAGTCTCCCTTAAGAGAGCAGCAGTGCATTTGTAGCACCTCTGGTGTTACAGATGTTGTATTTTTTTTCCAACGCTGATAAACAAGTTTCACTTCAAAAAGAAATTTGCGAATCGCTCAGTAGACTTAAATTTTTATATTCATACCGTACCTTACGCCATCAGGTATTACAGACCTTTTTATATATAGACCACCACCAGTTCAAAATTCTCCATAAATAAACACAGTGTTAACAATAAAATATTAATTTATTTCATAAAAATTAAAAACAAAATTCGCGTGTTAAAAATACACGGCTAGATATAAAGATGTACATAATAATTTAATAATTCATTTTATTTATATTTCTTTAAAGACTAGCTGCTATAAAAAATTTAAAAACTAATTCTTATATTAAAGGCACTGAGTTTTGTGAACAACCATAATTTGTTGCATTGAAATTTTGTATGATTCCGATAACATTAGTTTGTTTGCACACCACCAAGATATTGTTTAATCTCCTTAGTCACGAGGTTGCCTGGTAGAGATCGCTATAAGCGATAAAGTCCGCCCATCATTGAAAAGACCTAGGTTTTTGCTGAACAATAAAGTTTTTATTTAAGACGATTTTCCCATATTATTTTGACAATACATCATTTTAATTTAGCACCGAATCCCTGCACAAAAGTATTACTTAAATCTATCATCTAACAATAATATTACAAAATAAAAAAATATACAAATATTTCTCTTCTTTCTAATAAGTGAACATCATCATATCGAGGGCTTCATAATATATAAGCGTATACGCAAAAAATAATTTTTTTTGATGTTTACTAAAAACTGTGCATGCTAAAAAGATTATTCCAAATTTCAGCCTTGTACAATCAACTAGTTTTGTTTTTCACAATTTTATCTATTAACAACATTGTCAATTTTTTTTATTGCGGGAGTTCAGCAGACAGGCAGACGGCCCACTCGATGGAAAGCAGTTACCATCGCCTATGGACATTTGCAACACCAAAGGTGCTCCAAATGCGCTGCTGCTCTCTTAAGGGAGACCTGGAACCTGGGCACTAATGCCGGAACACAACTCAAGGTTCTTATGGCGGTATGCTTTAGTTATGCGGTATGGTTGTCTGGACGGCTACCACCCCTGGTGGGTGGTAGCCGTCCAGACGAGCAAATGCCTTACCACTAAAGATGGCCTTAATGGTTGAATTTATTTATCTGTTAATTGGTAATTGTTTTTTTTTTTACCGATATTTTTATTGCTTGAAAATACCCGTAAATCTTTCCGTTGCAAAATTAATTCAGCTAATGTTTGATTCAATGAACTTCCCTTCATACTTCTACATTTTAAGTTAGATATAAAATTTAAAAATCGACAACAACAAAGTAAACAAAGGCTCAAAAACACACAAAAAAAAGTCAAAACACAAAGTACAAATCTCCTGAAATACAAAAACACAACTTTACCAAAATAATAGAAAATATGCAATGACCCGCCGTAATATCAATTACCAAACAATATATTACGTTTAAAAAATCAACCAATCCCGTCATCTTCGCGATCGGTAAAAATGTCGTTTCATATTAATTTTCTAACAAATAAAAATACCATTAAGTGTAAAAAACACCAAGTTAAATATTGTGGTTTATTTTGAGGGGCATAGCGCATACAATCAAATACTCAAAATTCAATATTTACATGATAAGTTGAAAACATCTGCAATGCGAAAATAAATCTTGTGTTGAGGATACTATAGAGTTGAAACTTGCATGTATATAATTTCCAATAATTACCTACGCGACTACACGCAGTGTATTTGTTAAATGGTATTTTTAACCGTTTTGCTTAATTTTATTTATCGAATACAAGTGTTAATTTTTTTTACCGGTAAATTTATTGGTTAATGGTTATATTTGCCACCACTACCTACCACCTGGCAAAAATTTTTGTTATGAAATTAATTTATGCCAAGTATTGTTTATTATAAGACAACTTGTTTATGTGGGCCAATCCCGGCGGCACTGCAATGCCGGGCCGACCCGTGACGGGAGTGGAGCGAGCCCCGAACATCCCGTCGATTTACAAAAATCAGTTTAATATACTGGTCCCGCAGTGCGGGAACTTTCAGATATTAAGCTGAAAAGAACAGATACTACACTTTGATCTTAGCCAAAAGGCCGAGAAGCGATACCAAACTAATACCAATTCAGAGACCCCAATTCCACAGTTGAGAACACATCAGCGCGTGCCAGTATTTTAAATAAAATGTACAGCGCCATCTAGTATTATACTGGCGATAACAACAGTCATTGGCCTTTCGTGCTAATGATAACCCTATCATGTTTTGGCTACAACAATGTTTATAAACTATATAACTTATTTAATCAAGAAAATACCCTAAAATTTCATTCAATAACAAAGTATCTATTACCATTACTTTTCTTTTTTAAATTTAACACTAATTCTTATACATAATTGTATTTAACTATTCATGAATCCCAATATTCCCGATCTAATGTCCCTAAGAGCCACCATGTTCTTATTAAAAAAAAAAAATATTTATGACTTGGCAACTAGGCCTTTAAGCCAGATGTTCTTATTAATATTCTGCTGTTTCACAGATTATTAAAAATAAATGCTTAACCAACTATAATACTGGTCGAGAGCAAACCAGTTTTTTCACCTACTATAATTTTCTTTTTTTACTAAGAGATTTTTTTAAATAAAACGCATATTTTAAGCAGATTGTAAGATATTTACAACAGAGCAGAGTTTATCAAAGGAGGCGGATACGTATTTATATATTCTTGAGCCCAGACTTTGAAAATATGAAAAATGATTTTGTTTTATTATGTTGCTATAATTATATTTGTAGTAACCGATTTATGGTAGTTTCCGTTTTAATAATTTTTAGTAGTTTAAAAATATTTTAATATTATAAAGTATAAATTCTTGGCAAGCTATTTATATTATGTTTAAACACTGTTATTATAGAATGTATGTTTTTTTAATCTATAATATTACAAAATTCTAAAAATGCCGTGTCTGTAGATTCTAGTGGGTTTAATTATTTTGAATCAATTAATCGTGTGGTGTGGTTTTCATATTATTCATTAACTTAAATTGATTATGATTATAAAAAAATATATTTTGTGACCTTATTTTTAAGACTTCTTGTCTTTCCATTTTGTAACAGAAACTCCTCACATTTCTTTGTCCCAAAAGACCCTGTCTCCTTTGTTTTTGAAACATATAAAAAAATTCAATTTCGAAACAAATGCCATTTAGGAGGTTTAAAATTTGCAGCCAAATCTTAGTCGACCTAACAATACTTCTGCTTCAAATTCCTCCTCAATATTTTTCCAGCTGGATTTTTAGGTATCTCCTCTATGAATTGAACCTCTTTGATTTTCTTGAAAGACGCGACTTTACTGTTAACAAAGTCTAATATTTCCTCAGATTTAACACTTTGGTTCGGTAATGGTACTACAAAAGCTTTCGGTACTTCCCCTGTTATGGGATCAGGTATGCCTAGAACTGCACAGTCTAGAACTTTCGGATGGGTTCTTATTACGTTTTCTAATTCCGCCGGTGGTACTTGGAATCCTTTTACCTGTAAACAATCTATAATGCTTAGCATCTTTTAAATTTTATTAACCTCTCTGCTGCACTCTATCAATGAAATAAATAGTAGTTTAAAAAAAAACTAAAAAATACGCTTTTATAGAAAATCCAACTAAAAAATTGAAAATAAATTTGAATTAAAAATAGTGGAAGAAAGAATGATTTTATTCAAAAAAAAGCGTGGGGTGCATGACATCAATAGTTATAAATATTTTATGAACAGATATGAGTAGAAGGGTTATTTTGATAATATCCTGAAAAGCACCCCACACTTTTTTACAATAAAATCATTTTTTCTTACACTATTTTTAATTCAAATTTATTAAAATTTATTTTCTTTTTTTAGTTGTATTTTCTATAAAAGCGATTTTTTTTAGGTTTTTTTTTAAACTATTATTTATTTTTCATTTTTTAGTGATTCGATTCCCTTCTCCGTGGAAACTTTGAAAAAAGAATTAAATACTCTCTTATGATAAAATGGAACGTTATGTAAAAATAAGCTTTTTTAAAAAGGTTTTTAAATACAAGCTTTTGAGGTACTGCATATCATGTAGCCGCAGAGTGCTAGCCAAGACAAGCATAACGAGCCCAAACACGACGGGTCTATCTTGTTTGTACAGGAGTTCCTATGGCCACCTTCGGACACCATTATCAGATCAGATACCATATTATTGCATTGTCACGCGATATACATATGCGTGCAAAATTTCAGCTCAATCGGAAACCGGGAAGTCTATCAAATTTAACTTGAAAGATTCCACCCGAACTTACATACATAGGTACATCCATTGCAAGTTAAATAAAATCTTGTAATAAAAACCAACGAAAGAATAACTGGAACCTGGCCGCTAATGCCGGAACACAAATCAAGATTGTTATGGTGACATACTCTAGTCCAGGTGTGGTAGCCATCCAGACGGGCAAAGACCCTACCACCTGGCTGTGGGTTGCATGTCGCCTCATACGTCAGGCCGCTCAGTCATTGTAAATCGTATTCTTTTACCATTCCTACACACCTAAATTGTTACAAATATTGTTACAATTACCACGTGCTAACTACGGTGAAGGAAAACATCGTGATGCAACCTGCACAGCGAGATAACCGATGTGTCAAACCTGCCAAACCGCCTTGGACAAGCGTGTCTGGTATACTGTTCATTCCCCTACAGTGGGAGGCCCAAGCCCAGCAGTGGGACAGTTATGGGCTGTTGTTAACTAACTGTGTAAGAATAAGCCTAAATGGCGCTCTGTTGTTCGTGCCTACCCCGCAAGGGACCTGGCGTGAAGTTATGTATGTATGTATGTTAACTAACAGCTAAATAAATAAATGTTAAACTTACAAAATCTTTTCTAAAATAGTGATTTAACTGTTACTAACCTTAATGAGCTCTTTAAGTCTGTCGGTGACATATAAAAATTTGTTTTCATCATATTTGCCAATATCACCGGTCTTGTACCAACCATCGTCGGTCAAAACTTCTCTCGTTGCTGCCTCATCTTTGTAATAACCACTCATTAAGTTCGGTGAACGAACCCAAATTTCACCTTCCTAAATAAATAAATAAATAAATATGTGTGTGTGTGTGTGTGTGTACTTATGTACACGCGTTAGAAGTTATACTTCTTTGGCGTATCAAGATAAAAATCTTAAAAAAAAAATATCTTTTGCTTTATTCTATGTTTGTAGAAAAAACGACACTAACAATAGAAAAACTAAAATGTTGACTATAGCTAACTTCAGGGTGTCGGTTGACTATAGCTAACTTCAGGGTGTCGGTTGACTATAGCTAACTTCATGGTGTAGGTTTATCGTGTGACGGTGTGGGCGCGCATCGTAAAAATTTACTCTCATCATTTTTCCCTAACGCGCCTAAAGAAGTATAACTTCAAAAATAAAAAATGGTTACGACCAGGATCGAACCCACGACTGAGTTTGGGACGCGTGCGTTAGCCATTACTACATATCAGTACGCTACCACGACTTACCACACGTTTTTAGTTACTTGTTTATTATTTTCCTTTTGTTTTATCTCTATGTCTATAAATATTATAAACGCAAAAGTTTGTAAGAATGGATGTATAGATGTATGTTTGTTACTCTTCCACGTAAAAACTACTGAATGGATTTTGATGAAACTTTCCAATAATATAGCTTACACATCAGAATAACACATAGGCTATCTTACATATAAAATTCTCTTGTCGCGGTGTTTGTAGTTAAACTCCTCCGAAACGGCTTGACCGATTCTCATGAAATTTTGTGTCCATATTGAGTAGGTCTAAGAATAGGACAACATTTATTTTTCATACCCCTAAATGTTAAGGGTAGTAGTAGTGTTAAGGGTAGGTAGTCCACTCCTAAATTTTGTTTTTTAATTTTTAGGTCAAAATTTTTTTATTGTTTTATGATACAGCATTAAAAAATACATACAACCCTAAATTTTTAACCCTTTACGATCAACCCCTATTTTTTATTTGTTAATTATACGATTGAAGCTTTTCCGGGCAGGACGACGTCTGCCGGGACAGCTAGTCATTTATAAAGATATAGTGTGAATTATCCAACATTAACGATTATCCATCACCACGCGGGTGAACCCACGGGTACAGCTAGTAACAAATAAATGAGACATGAGTAGACAACCTGCATTTAATTAAATAAAAATAAAGTTCAAAAAACACTGTTTCCTTTGTTTAAACGTGATCTCATACTAAGATGAATATGGTATAGGAAAGTTAAGATGCTAGCAATTGTATTGTTTCCGTACCAAACATTTTAATTGAGATCTTTATAATTCTAAGGGTGAGATGATATATTCAGAAAATAATTATAGTACACTACACAACACTACTACTACTAACCTTGCCAACACTAAGTGCATTTTGAGTGTTAATATCGGCAATTTTGATTTCAGTGTTGGCCAAAGCGTGGCCAACTGCGGAGTAGTTGGTGCAATCTCGCCTTCCAACTGTGACAGCTCCATTGGTCTCCGTTAGGCCATAACCTTGCCTGAAGATTATGTTTCTCTGAAAAAAGAATCTTATATATAAAATTCTCGTGTCACAGTGTTAGTTACCAAACTCCTCCGAAACTGCTTGACCGATTCTCATGAAATTTTGTATGCATATTGGGTAGGTCTGAGAATCGGCCAACATCTATTTTTCATCCCCCTAAATGTTAAGGGTAATCCACCCCTAAATATATTTTTTAAATTTTTGATAAAAAAAATATATTTTTTATTTTTTTATTATACAGCATTAAAAAATACATACAACCCTAAATTTTCAACCCTCTACAATCAACCCCTATTTTTTAATAGCGATATTAGTATTTTTATAATTTTCTACTGGGATGGTTTAGATTTTAATTTGAACGATTCTCATGACATTTTGTGTGCATATTGGGTAGGTCTGAGAATCGGACAATATCTATTTTTCCTCCCCCTAAATGTTAAGGGTAGTCCACGCCTAAATATATTTTTTTAAATGATACATAATTAAAAAAATACAACCCTAAATTTTCAACCCTCTACGATCAACCCCTATTTTTTAATAGCGATATTAGTATTTTTATAATTTTCTACTGGGATGATTTAGATTTTAATTTGAACCAGGTAGATGGGCGCTGCAATCGGGTACCAGAATTTAGGTGTTCTTTTTGTTGTTGTATGTGTTGAAGTTTGTCCCGGAATGGTTTAAATAAGCGATTGGACCCAGTAGGTGGCGCCGCGATACTCCTCCTAAACGCTGGGCCTGATTTTGATGAAATTTTTTGTTTGGTCAAGTGGATTTGAGAATAGTTTAGATTAACATTTGGTCTCGGTAGATGACGCTGGAATCGGGTTTTTATTTTTTAAAGGCAGAACAACGTCTGCCGGGTACAGCTAGTAACAATATAAAAATTAATACATTTATTACAAAATAAACACAGATTAATATTGAAAGTCATGAGACAGCTACCGCTTTTGGCAAATTCTTTCATACAAAAATAAACAGTATAACGGCATTAGTCAACCATTCTGGCATTATTATAATATCAGAAACGAGGCCCTGGTGTTACAAATTAATAATGATGCCACGAATAGTGGTTTGGCCGAATACCGACGACTATTCGGCCACGCTCTCAACCGGAGCCAGAATATTCGGTTAGTGAATGTTCGGCGTAAGATATGTAGCGCGATGGTGTTAAAAATAATTTGCCACGAATAGTGGTTTGACCGAATACCGAAAATTCGGCTTACGATATGTGCAATTCGCGCGTATTATTGCATATATCAAGCAATAGTTTGTAAAGTATTTTATTACGTTCTCGAGAATTATAGGTGTACATAATTAAAACTATTCTTTAATGGCTTTAATCGCGATTTTAAAGAAATTTTTATTTAATTCTGATATTTAAAAAACTGGCCAAAACGTTATATTAAAATAAAATAAAATTGAAATCGCATTTAACACTGCTAGAAAGTAGTTTAACTATCATTTTTGGGCTATGTTCGCGACTTCCTCCACGCTTGATTTGAAATTCAGACAGAGTACAGCATTTAAAAAACAATGTACGCCATCGTTTTAGTGAAAACTGTGTGGGAATAAAGTGATGTTTATGCACCCACTATAATCCACTTCTGAGAAAACTCCCGCGGGATTCTCGGAATAAAAAATATCACATATTTTATTACATAAAATTTGCTTTCGATCCGTGAAAATATCACTTTGGATTTCCAATTTTTTAATCTGATCATTTTAAATCATTCCTAGAAAATTTCCCGCGAGATCCCCAGGACAAAGAGTGGCGCAGATTTTAAGTCTAAGAATTTGCCGTCGATCAGCAAAAACCGCATCGAAATCGCCCCAGTAGTTACGTGAATCTCGAACAAACAGACAAGAAATCTAAATAAAACCGCATCGTGTTGTCCATGGTTTATATTGTCTATATAAACTATGGACCTATATACCCGTTCTCTTTTTATATATTTAGTGTACAGGAACGGAGGAGTTTTATAATACTACAAATATAGTTTTGAGCAATATGTGTGGTTTTTTTTTCACATAGTATTCGATATTCGGCCGAATACCGAAGCCGAATATTCTTGGCATCTCTAGTTCCAAATGTCAATAGGCGAGGGTCACCACTTTCCATTAGGAGAGCCCTCTGCCTGTTTGCCAGCTTTGCAATAAATAGGAGAAAACAAGTGTTTTTGTACATTTGACATCGTCATAGGACTTTGCCCCGTTGATAAAACATAAAAAACAAAATAAAGCTGATATAAATATGATTACAAGATAGACTCTTATCAAATTTATCGTATCGCTATATTTAAGATAAATAAAGAAGCTTCAAGCGATTACCAACGGGTAGTATTTAAATAATCAATAGCTAACATTATTTTTATCAACCAACTCCATGTTATATCAAACACTAGCTGACTCGGCGAACTTCGTACCGCCTTATATTCAAATAAATTAATAAACAAACAAATCGAGAAAACATGGCAAAGGGCTCATAGAATTTGAAAAATATATATAGCCTATAACCATCTACGATTAATTCCACGTCGAATGGTTGTGGTTTCATGCTGATCGGTCCAGTAGTTTTCGAGTTTACCTCGGACAAAGAACACAAACTTTGCTTATATATATATATATATATATATATATATATATAGATAGATAGATAGCCATAAACCATCTAGGAAAAATTTCGCATCGAATGGTGGTAGTTTCATGTCGATACGATCAGTGGTTTAAGCGTGATTGAGCCTCAAACGAACACCATTTTCATTATATATATATATATAGATAAATCAGCTGTACAAAGTACACACTATAGCAACTGACATGGTTTTTTAAACTAACGTTTGTGCAATAAATATCTTGCTAAGCATTTGTTGATGTTTGCCAAAAATATGAAAACCACATTAAAATATATATATCGAGGGCTTCATAGCAAATGGGCGTATACGCAAAAATGCAATTTTTCGTTTTTTATTGCAATGAATAGTACAAAACAAGGTCTATAAAATGATTAAACGCTCAAGTTCAGATATAAATGTTTTAATGTTTATGAGATAGTTACAAATTTTATAAAGTAATTAAATAAAAAATTATTTGTCCAACCTAACAAATCAATATTGGTTTTTATGCGCTCAAAAATTGTATCACTATTATAACTAGATTGTGGATGTTTTTTCTAAATAATGATTAAAATAAAGAGGCGAATTTACTGTTTACATAAACTATGCATGTTACAATTTAGAAAGTTTTACCTGCAACTTGTGCCTAAAAAGAAGGATATTCCAAACTTCAGCCTTACAACTAGTTTTGTTTTATTCATAATTATGTCCCTCGTCTGTATGCCCATTTGTCATATTTGTATTTTTAAATTGTTACGGATATATAGGTTTCCGTTTGACCACTGTCTCACCTGATGTGGAGTGATGACGCAGTCTAGGCTGAAGGACGGAATGAGCAGGACAGCTTATACTTTTACTACTTATAAAAACTTATTGGGAGCATGGAATTGCTGCCCAATTACCTTTGAAAAGTATGCAGTTTTAAAGTGGCATAATTTATCAACTAAATGAAGTTCGCGTTATTGTTTTGTGTTGTAAATGGCCAGTTTTGCAAATCAACTATATGCATACACACATATGGTCATAAACACAAACACACACATACATTCACATGTGCAGCAGCCAGTCCAGTGGGGATAGTAATAAAGGACAGTGACTCTAATACTTGTAATAGGACTTACATTCTTATTAAGCAGTGTTACCGCATCTTCAGCTGACAATGGAGCCGCTCCACTGATGACTCCTCTAATGGATTGCAGATGCTCCGGTTTGACTGCTGGATGTTTACCAAGGAAAACCACTAGAGGGGAAATAAATTTATTTTTTACGAAGTAGATTCCAAGCAATTATTTAATAATAGCATGAAAGAAACACTAGGAATTACAATTGCAGAGTAAAAAGTAACTTTAAAGCCGTTCCTACATCAAACTTAACTAGATGGCGCCACTAGTGCTTAAAAACCGAATTCAAACCGGTTATAACCTAAGTACAGATAAATTAGCTTCGAGATGTTTTTGCGTTTTTAGTAGTGTACGGTCAGCAAATAAATAAATAATTAATACTTTTTATATATTTTTATTACTCTTTTTGGGAAGGTACTGTTACGGAGACAGGATAAAATAAAAAAGCAGAAATTTCAAAGAGTGTTCTTCCTTGTAATCGATGGATACAAGTTATTTTTTTTATGACGGTGGATATTGAAAACAGTCGTTAATGTTAAGACGCCTATAAAAACACATGTAGTCCACCATTGGTATATGAAATTACGCAGGCGCTTCTTAACAGGTACTTCATAAGAAACTAATAAATAATAACATGAAACGATATTAAAATAATAAATATTAAACATAATTTTTAATACCAAATTGTTGGCTCCTGTTCTGAAACACGACATTTGCTTTCTGATAGCAGCTTTCCGATGGAAGTCAATGATATTCCAGTTGATTTAGCAACTAATTGAGCAGGAGTCATAATACTGCTCGGATTGCTATTGCACTCATTTTCTAAATATTTGTACAAATTATACAAAACTTCTTTAGGTTGGAAAGTCAAAGGTCTTACCTCGACCACATTTCAAGACCGGAACCCTTTTTAATTAACAAATTTACTACCGGAACCATTTTTAATTAATAAATAACAACAATGAGCAACAAATAAAATCAATTACTTATTAATAATTATCAAACTCAAAATAATTATCATTTATTTGACTTTCACCATTGACTTTTGATTGTAAATATATTTTTTTCTTTAAAATGTAACAAATCTCTTTTTGCTGACTGTACAAGGAATTTTAAATTTCAAGTTAAGAATTTCTGTAAATATACAAAAACTACGGACGGAAAAACTTCTCGAAGCTAATTTACCTATACATAAGAGATTTTCTTTTTAGTTCTGTTCTACCCTTAACCTCTATTAAACGGTTTTTTACAACAAAAGTTCGTTAAAGAGGTTTTACTGTATAAATCGGTTTCGAACTGTTTTTGCCGCAAATCTTCAAAGCGCAACCAAGTGCAACACCAAGTTCTTAGTCAAACAACAACAACAACAAACACATATTTGTTTATAACGTCATACGTAAAAAATATTTCTCGTGAAACAAACCGGTTTAATGGCGGTCTTTTTGATATTTACACTACGAACCAAGGCTTGCAAACCGGTAAGTTGAACCGGTTACAACCAATGCACACGGGAACTTTACTTTTCGCTTTTGTTCTAACTAAAACCTTAACCAATTGGTTTTTGATAACAAAAGTTCGTTAAATAGGTCTTGTTGAATAAACCGGTTTCGAATGATTTCGAACGGTTTTTGCCGCACACATTCGAAGTACAGCCAAGTGGTGCAGCAAGTTTTCAGTTGCACACAAGCACATGTGTGAGAGAGACAGAATAAGTTGAACCGCTTAATCAAGGTTTATATGACACTCTTTTTAAGGTTTAACTTTACACTATTTAACTAAAACTGGTTGTAACACTTAAAAAGTGGCTAATTTTAAACCAGTTCCAATTCTTAGGCGCCATAAGTTTTTCTTCTCTCAGTATAATCTATACAGATAAATAAAATTGAAATGTATGTTCGTAATATCAATATAAAAATGAGAAAAATATCAAGGGGTATAATATTTTGGGAGCATCCGAAAATACAATTTTTCGAATTTTGTCTGTATGTCTGTCTGGCTGTTCCGGCTAATCTCTAAAACGACTGGATCTATTCTGACGGGACTTTCAGTGGCAGATAGCTGATGTGATAAGGAGAATTTAGGCTAAATTTTTAGGGTTGCGCGAAAAAAAAACCACGCGGACAAAGTCGCGGGCACAGCTAATATTATAATAAATAATGTTATGTTCTAATTACAGTACGATATTTTATTTACATAATTATGTATTAAAATATCACATTCACATACATATCGTTCTGAAGCCATTAATTAATGGAAAGTTTCTTGTGTATTAATAGTTTTGTTATAATTATTATTAAAATAAGTAACGGCTCATATTTTGTACCTTATGAATGTGACTGGATTAGAATATTATAATAGCGGTGCATAAATGTTCGACTAGGACTTCGCTAGGCTTGAGTCTCCCTATTTTTGGGTAAAAATGCTTATAATTTTAGTAAGTAGTGATAAATCTTACCCATAGGAGGTACGACGAACAGCACGTCAGTCTTGTGTCCCACTATGGTCTGCAGGAAAAGTTCTGGTTTGAAATACGGCATCGTCACCAGCTTACAACCCAAAGACATCTGATTCATCATGAGGACGTTCAACCCAAATATGTGAAAGAAGGGCAATATTGCGGGAAGTACTGATTGGTGAGTTGCTGAAATTAATGAAATTGGAAATTAATTTATCACGTACAGTCGTAGTACGAAAAGGCGCGCCAGTCTGCTTAAGTCGTGCATTCTTTCGGGCCAGGATTCAAATCCGTGCCTTTTGAGTTTAGAAAAGTTAGACAAAAACTTAACCCGGTATACCACAGAAGCCGTACGCGGAAGCATTCGGAGGGCTTACAGCCTGTCTGCTGTACTATAGGAATAAATGTAAAGATAAAGTTGATTAGACTCCGTAGACCCAACACCAGTCTCTAGTGAGTACTCACACATTAAACAAATTAAACACATTTTATAATGATTAATAAAGCATTACACATTACAATGCTCTATTTGTAGACAACAATACCAATGTGTTTACAATAGAAGGAAAAGTTACTGAAAGTACCTACACAGGTTTTTACTAAACAATAGAATACTACCTATTGCAACATGCCTCGGGCAAATCGCGGCATACCTTATCTATTTAGGTTAAACTCATACAATCTTATATATAAAAATGAATCGCAAAATGTGCTGGTAAGCGCATAAATTGAGAACGACTTTACCGATTTTGATGAAATTTTGTGTGTGTGATTGAGTGGGTCCCGGGACGGTTTAGAATTAGATCCACAATTGGAACCGGTAGGTGGCGCTGAGATCGGGTTCTACAATCCTCCTAATCACCTGGAGCGATTTTATTTTTGTGTGTTTGAGTGGGTTCCCGGTTGGTTTAGATTCGCAATTAGAACCGGTAGGTGGCGCTGAGATCGGGTTCTAGAATCCTCCAATTTACCGGGAGCGATTTTGGTGATTTTGTTTTTGAGTGTTTGAGTGGGTTCCCTGATGGTTTAGATTCGCAATTAGAACCGGTAGATGGCGCTGAGATCGGGTTCTAGAATCCTCCTAATCACCGGGAGCGATTATGGTGATTTTCTTTTTGTGTTTGAGTGGGTTCCCGGATGGTTTCGATTCGCAATTAGAACCGGTAGGTGGCGCTGAGATCGGGTTCTAGAATCCTCCTAATCACCGAAAGCGATTATGGTGATTTTGTTTTTGTGTCATGAAACAAAGTCTTGTAGAAATTCAGAAAATATGGCGGTACGAAGTTCGCCGGGTCAGCTAGTTCAAAATAAAAATGTCCATATAAACTTAAATTATTTCGATAATAAATAAAAGGTTAGGTAAAGTAGGAAGAATCAGTGGAAACTTACCAGTAGTTTCTTCAACGACAATAATTTCTGGGTCAGCAATCATCTCGTTCATAGCAACAGCACTTTCGTGCGACAATACAACTGCTTTCGGCAAACCTGTTGTACCACTGGAGAATGGTAATATAGCCACATCTTTCGGGCTTCTTTGAACTGCCTTCAAACAATCAACATCTATCGTAAAATCTTCTGCGAGTTCAGCAAAATTGATAGTCCCTTCTGGTAAGTCACCATTATCAACTAATATAATTGGAATGTTCTTTTTCATTTGGTTTAAAGCTTCTTTTATATTTTGATATGAAAGTTTTGATGCTATTATACACTTACAGTCTATTATTTCTAGTTGGCGTTTGAGTTCGTCTGGAAAAAAAAACTATAAAGTTTAGGGTTATTAATTGTATTGAGACCTATTTAGTTTGATAAAAGATTCTCGACTTTTAAGAGCTAAGCTGTATTTAGGTTATCAGATACGAGTTGGCAGTTTCCGATGGGCAGCGATTTATTATTTATATATTGCTTGTAAATTATTATGTGCACTTTAATTTTGAATGTACTATTTTTTGTGTAATACAAAACCTTATACTATTTTTGGTTATAGGCACACCGGCAAATGGAACATATGATGATAGGTGAGTACCGTCACTCACGATCACTTGCAACATTAAGGGAACTGATGATTTTCCTACTTCCTCGAGACTTCTGTTTACGAAAAAATGTTTCTATAATTAAAATTGTTTATAAACACTCACGAGCCGTGTAAACTGGGTTCATCGGACTGGCAATGCACCCAGCTTGCAACACACCAAGAACAGAACAAGGATATTCTGGAATGTTCGGTAGAATAATGGCAACCTTATCATCGTTTTGCAGCTTTAACTTCTTGCGGAGAGACGCAGCGAAGGTTACTGACATTTTGTGTGTTTGAGCATATGTGTAGCCATGACCAGTTAAGGCACATACCTAGAAATTGCAAAATTGAGTCAATTTGTTTTTAAGTCCACACTGTTTGAATTGGCAGACTTTATGGCCCACTCAATCTCTTTTGTAGCTTAATATGTAGACTGGTAAAAGTATCACTTGCTGACCATAAAGGCAAACGTTGTCGAAAAACTTGCTCACGAAGATACGTGTCATCCTTAGAAGCCTCGAATCAGACCAACAAACTTTACGGAAAATGGTAATTAGTACTATGCTAGTAGTAGTAGCAATTTTATATTGAACTTTTGTATAAGTTTCAGGATTCCGAAAATATGAATATTATAAAGTCCAAGTCCAGCTGGAACGAAATGGAGGGTAGATAAATATCTTCAATTATAAAATATGTACGTCGGCGAAGTATGACAAAATCAAATCTGCCTAGAGACTAAATTACACTTTCCTACATTCAATTCCATGTTACACTTTCAAATAGAGGATAATGTCTTACATTACACGTGTGTCAACTGTCGTCTAAAAATTATTTCAATAAATGGAGGATGTCAACCTCATCCTCACCTCAAAACTCATTCAAAAATTATTTCAATTTGAAATGGCCTAGTGGCCATTTCACAGTATTGCATAAAGGCAGTTTCATAGGTAAAGACGTAATAAAAGCTCATCGCCTCCGCTGGCTCGGTCACCTAGAAAGAATGGGAAAGGATCGGGGCGCGAGGAAAGCGTATTTGGGATGGCTGGTCGGACGACGTCCGGTCGCCCATCCATAATATCGCTGGAAGGACAGAGTGGAGGCCGACTTGTGTGCGCTTCTAGCCGATAATTGGCAAGAAACTGCGCAAGACAGGGTAAAATGGCGTGTTCTCGTTTCGGAGGCCAAGACTCACTTTCGGTCATTGAGCCAACGGAGTAAGTATTCCGAGGCCCGGGACACCGTACTAATAAGTATGACCGTATAAATTAGCCATTTGTAATGACATACAACAACGCAACCGTAGAAACACGAAATTAAGTAAACAATGTACATAATAATTTCATCCGCTTTTAGTTTCTTATGTGAAGATCATTTTCTGTGTAATTAGTTTATAGTAGAATTCAAACAACTATAATAATACAAAGTTATCTACCAAATAAGATTAAAAATAAAAGTAGTTTGGGAACGAAACACAAAGTTAATTATCTATTGTATTTATCTTAATATTTTTACCTTATATATATATATATATATATATATATATATATATATATATATATAGTTTAATTTTATAACTAATTGTATTTTCAAAATGAAATGTTTTAATTAAATTTAAATAAACATCTTACTATTCCAGTGAACACATATTAAATACATATGAACTTAATTATACTAAATATACATAACAATTAAAAATAAATAATTATAAACTAAAATTAAACTATACTACAAATATAACTATACTTCCAAATAACAATCAATCTATAAATAAAAAAAATAGACTCCAGGTCGCTGTCGGCGGGGAGCGTGCCCAAAATGCACGTGCACGTTGGATGCAAGCCAGCCTTTTGGTCACGCGAGACCTCAATTAAACGCGTTGAGAGTTCTCGATAGAGTTGATGAGCCTTACTATGACATTGCAACTTTGTTTTTTATAGTAAAGTATATAAATTCATTTTAATTTTTTGGTGGTTTTTAAATAATTTTTGTAATCAATACTAATATTAGCCCGGTCTATCGTGAACCTCTAAGGCTAAGTGCGCACTACGATTTATGAATACAGAAGTCATTATTTTATAGATAATTCAATGCGGCCTTGATAAATGTAACTGTATACTTAGCTTTAAAGGCTTACATGAAAATAAAAGGTGTTAGGGGGGGCGGGCTTAACAATAAATATAAAAGTAGCACTGTCTGTCATTATTTCACGACTACACAGTTGAATGGATCTGAATGTTTGGCAAGGGGATAGATTTTATCCTGAGCACAGACAGACTGTCTATCAAAAAACAATACTTAAGGATTATCAAAGTTGGGGATGAAGTCTTGTATAGGATTCCTTGTATAGGCAAACGAGTCCTGGAGTGGAGGCAAACGTAGCGTAGGACGCCCGCCAGCCCGGGGGACTGACGACCTGCGTAAGGTCGCCGCAGGGAATGGATGAGGAAGACGGGAGACCGGGATATGTTGCGCGTACTTGGAGGTCTATCTCCAGCAGTGGACTGGAATTGGCTGAAGAAGAAGAAGAAGACAGGATATCCAAAATTATTCAAGTTATGGATATGAAAATAAATAGTATTTAAGCTTATGGAAGAGATAAAAAACTAATTCATTCATAAAGCAAAAAATAGATGTGAAATAAAACGCCGGTAACACCTTTTATGTCACCCGAGGAATGAATTCGGACCCCAGGGGATATCTACAAGTGTATGTGAAGTTTTCGTGGGCCAGCTATACACACATCTTCACTGAGATGCGTGATGCCGGTCCTTAAACATACTAGCGCCTCACCGCGTCTTTGTGAGGCGCCATAGGATCTGTTCCAGGCAGTTCGCCGCGTCGCCTCGATACATCCCGTCAAAATGGTGCCCCTGGGACTAGAGCACCCCATGCCCCTATCTGTGGTTCCCAAGGGGGTCTTCCGAACACCCCCAGTTCCACTTCATCAATGCGAGGTTCTGTGACGGGGGTCCGCTCTCGCTCATCATATCAGCAGCAAGTTTATAATGAAAACTTGCTAGAATAGTATTTTCCGAATCATGTCGTATAACGTAGTACCTACATCTATTTTGCTGTTTATATAGAATATGCTAATAGGAATCATACCGCTATACATAAACTTAGTACCTAAATGTATAAACAGCAATGATTTTTAACCTTCAAATGACACAACAAGTTGCTGTCTGCAAATAGCGGCCAGACAACAATTTGAAAATGTTAAGACTAAATTGTAATCTAAAGCCGCCTAAATGATGCTAAGGGTGGTGTAAATCTTTCTGCTCGAGTCTTATTCTCCATTCCAGAGAGTCGTGACCTTCCCCACTACTTCTTCACGGTTCATCAGCGGAATTATGCAGAGCGTCGTACACGGAACCGTCGAGTGTGGTGCGGATCTGTTCGGACCAACCCATCAGACCTTTGCTCTCAACAATCAACCATCTAGATTGTTTTTCTTATATTTTGCCAGTAACCATTAGTTTTTTAAAATTAATCTAAAAATTTTCCTTGTTTTCTGTTATTTATTTATTTATCCAAAGTACTCAAGGACTTTATGGAGAGGGAGACTAAAGAATCGGAAGACACAAAGATTTAAACATTTTAAACTTTTTTTTATCTTGTTATTTATTTGCGACTTTTGCCACATAGGCATGTCACTCCCATCATCTCCTAAACATACAATAACTTACATTTTATAACTTAAATAATGAGCTGGCTAACATACTAGTCTTTTCTGGGGCTGGCTGTGCCAAAGTCTCTATGTAAATTCCTACGTCAAAACGATTCAGTCCCAACTCCCTCATCAGTTGTTCTCTGTCATCTTTATTTTGGCTGCATTTCACTAATAGATATTGGACATCCTCACGAGTTCCACACAGTAGGCAGTTGGGAGAATCAACTTTGCCTATTAGGTGGCCAAATCTTCTTGTCAGGAAATGACCTGCTCGGATTCTATCATGCTTTAAACTTGTAAAATCACAACTGAAGTGATGTTCATAAACCACGTAATGGTTTTTAATTTAATCCTAGGCCAATTAGGTTTGATATACAAGGGCTAAACAATTGAATGATGAGGTTTTTTTGTATTATGTAGTTACAATGCTGGGAGCTGGGTGTTTCTTGCTACTTCCCAAACAGAGATATCGATGCGAAGTTTAAAATTATTAGGACAAATATTTTAAATTTGAAGTACGCAATATGATGACTTTCAGAAAAATGTTGTCAGCCGGTAACATAGTTTGGATAAAAACAACTGGATTAACAATAAGTATAACACAAAATTTGGAGTCAAGATAGCTCGCAGTAGCCGCGGACGGAGTACTGGGCACAGTTGAAGGAGGCCTTTACTCGGATTCCTTCCGAGTCCAAAAGATGACTAATGTAATAATATAAAAAAAACTATCTACATGTATGTATAATTAAATGATGGACAAATCTAAATATATAAAAATCAATTGCTGTTAGTTAGTCTCGCTAAAACTCGAGATCGGCTGGACTAATTTCTTAGTAACTAATTAGACTAATTTCGTTTTTTAATTATTTGTGGAAGTCCAGGGAAGGTTTAAAAGGTGAGTAAATAATAGTAAAAACAATTTCGCTTTCGCTTAGAAATTATTCTGAGGTGGTACGAAGTTTGCCGGGTCAGCTAGTAATAAATAAATACTGACATTTAAAGCATTATTGTATAACATGTCATGTTAGATATAGGTCAAATAAAAGGTTTTTTATTTTATTTTCGTAATATGATATTCGTTAGAGACTATGAAGAGTTTAGTCGTCGTAGTGGTCTAAGTAATAATGATATTACTTGAAACATTCCTTCAATTGTTTACAAAAACCTCTCACTTTATATAACTTTTATAATTTGTGATGTTCTAATAACATTCTTGAACATGTATGGAAACTAGTTCCACTTGAGCCGTACCGGTTTCTAATCCCAATATTACGTAATGCATACCTACTTGACATCTAGTTTTTTGATATGATATGCAACGATTATTACTTGGGTATGTCAACGTTATAACATGAATAGAGAGAAAAACGAGATATTTTCGGATTATGACCCATAACCGACACTGGTAGATTTTGTCATAAGGGTAAAGGTCCAAATGACGATTGAATCATAATAATAATAACAAAAGAAAAACCCTAAACCCTTTTGATGTTTAAGAACTCTCTCCAAAGGACAGCACAAAAAAAAATTAAGGGGTCGCTCCAAATTTTTTATGGTTTCAAAAATCGCCAAAAACCGATTTTTTAATCAATTTTTTTCTTGTTACGGTATAATTTTATAGACCAAAAAATAATACGTTTTAATTCAAAATGTGAATTTTAAAAGGTCGCTCGTATTTTTTTAAATGTACTAGTGACTAGTGCATTACAATAGATTTTTTTGAGCGACCTGTTAATATTATTAATATTCCATATATTTCGTAGCTTTAAATCACATTTGAAGGGACTAGGCAAAATAGGTTGTGGTATATATGTATACGAAGTCTTAACTACCTCCTAAACTTAAATAAGGTTAATAACTAAACCAATTATATTATAGATTCACAAAATATATTTTTAATATTCTTATATCTCGACATAAATGACTGATTAGAGCCTGATAAGAGATTAAAAAGGACAAAGAGCAAGTTTAAGCAATTCAATTAGTCATGACCAATTTGCAAATTAAGCGATTTGGCTGTATGCTGCCAGTACATTATAACAAAGATAATAATCAATACAAAGGCTATGAATGTCGTTTTTATTTTATTTTTATGAGGCGGATTTATTATGCACACATAAATTCAATCAATCAATCAATATCTTTATTTGCAAGAATGTAGTTTATACAGGTGTTACACGATTGTAGATGCACAGTACATTCTACCACTAAATTGTAGTCACTACAAAAAAAGGAACTTTTTAGATTAGAATAGAATAGACTAATATAGAATCAAAAGCAGCTATTATTGTTTTTGTTAATCTTTCAGAGGGAAATTGTATCGTAAGATCGGTATTAGTTATCAAATGCATATGCATAATATCATTAGCATACATGAAAGGATTTTAAAGAAATTTTACAGTTGATGCCACATTAAATAAACCTTATCCACTGCATTGTTTCATGTGCAAATAGCATTCGAGGAAATCCCTTTACAGCATTACAATATAGGTGTTTTCTGCACAAGCTTCGTACCATGTGCAATCATACTCTTTCGGACACAATATCACTCCCTCACATTAGACAGCTTTTAGCAATAACCAACTCCTTGAGGATTTTTCGGTAGCGATTTTTCGGCGTTAATGAAAATTCTATAGTCGCGGTCGGTTTCCAGATGCATTATTATTTTATTGTGAATAAAATAAAGTAATATATAAAAATAAATAATAATAATAAAAGTAATGTCTCTTTTTTATAATGTATGTATGTAGAGATTTTATCCGATTTTGAAATAAAAATGAAGGAGTACAATGGTTTCATGTCAATAAATTTGAGGTGCTTTGGCGAATTTTTTTCTTAACTTAAAATAACTATAGAATAAATACGTAAAAATCACGTTACGTTTCAAACTGGTATATCTATGATAATTTTCTAGATAAATTATTGGTCCTTATTTACAAATGAAAACTTGTTGCACCCCACTTTCGACCTTTCGCGGCAATAGGAGCCTTAACTAACAATTTAACCTTTTTTTTATATATCAATCCACCGCGTCTGGTGAGACGCCACGAAGCTGAGCCATAGGCATGCCTGAACATCCAAAGGTTTAGGCGCTGACTAATTTTTTGTGCAATTTAGGAGTTTTGAGAAAAACATTCAGATAGACTGACACATAAAATTCCAAAACCATTATTTATGATAAGGCATCACATATCTAAACAACAATTTTTACTTATGTATGTATACGTGTGTGTGTGTGTGTGGGTATACGTGTGTGTGTGTGTGTGTGTGTGGGTATGCGTATGCGTGCGTGCGCGTTTGTGGGCGCGTGCGTGCGTGTGGGTGGGTGTGTGTGTGGGGGGGGGTGTGCGTGCGTGTAAGAGTGCAGCCAAATGTATGCATTTTTTTCATATACGTATACAGCATTAAAAGTAATTCCCTTAATGATTAACTACATTAGTGTGTATATATGTTAATCTAACGTCATTAGCAATGAATGATAATATACCATTATAAATAATGCATTAAAGTTATTTTACAATGCATGGAATGGTTACAAAAACTAACTTTCTCCCAGATGGAGTAGGGACCCTAAATAACATAATATGTAATTCTATTTTATAGAATTTGTAATAATTTATATTTATAATGGACTTACAGTTGCAGTCTTATCAGGCCACCTGTCCAAGTTCTGCCATACAAAATCATTTACTGTATAATTTGTAACTGGTATATCTTTGAACACAGATGTCAGTATATTTGGTTCATAATTCCTTTGTCTGCTCGGAGCTGCTGTTGAGGCTGATAATGCATTAACATTTTTGTTCAGAAGATTTATACATGTCCGTCTTAATGCTACTGACATTTTTATAGCTGTAAAAATTACTTATTATAATTAACTAGACAAACATTGTAGCAAGTATATGGAGTTCAATTGAAATATTCTGTTAATTTTGATATCCTCTCATATCAATCACCCAATCATATTAATCACATCTAAATAAACTGTATTATCATGCACCACATATTATAGGTACTAGTAACTCAATCACTCAATGCCCAAAAATCTTTTTATATAGTTTCTAAAAATAGTTGCTACTAAATAATGTTTCTTTATGTGTAATAGTTACATGTGGGTTTGTATACAAATACTATATATGTATGATATATTAATACTAGTAATTTAGCTTTGTAATTTGAAAAACAATTGTGAGAAAAGTCATAATAATGAACATATAAATGGAAATATTATACTGGATTGACTAAAAATAAATACCAATTGTGGATTTTGAATTTGAGTCATGTTCACATCTAATGGGTTAAATAAACTAAGTAGTTTTTAAAATATATGTAAGAATCTAACTGTCTTGCAGAAGCATTAGTAGCAGTTTTTTTAGTTTGTTAGCGTTTTTCTGGCTTGCATTTTAAAGCTATTTGGCTGCTACTCAGATCTCCAGTGCAAAATTTTAAAAATTGTGCATCAATCATTTATAGATTTACCAGATAGTTATAGGTCAAAGTCTGTTTTGTTATTTATGTGAGGGTTGATTTTTAACCACCAGACAAAAGTTAGTAAAGTCAGAAAAATTGCCAAAGCAGTGAATACTTCCCTGACAGAGTTTGAACTGTTATTGGAATAAGACCCAAATGTGTTATACACTAAGGAACCATGATGATAGTGGGTATTTCGTGAACTTAATTTTTAATCTTTACTCAATCGCCGTCAAGGAACCGATGAATGATAATTAGTTTATTAATCAATTCAACCTTTCGTATGACCCAGAGTAGGTTAAGGTTCACATTAGATACATAGTCCATGTCCAACAGTATGGGGAAGCTTCTTTGAAAGTCAATATAATACATATTTAGCAGTTGCAAATAAGAAATTAAAGCAAAAAAAACAATTTTAAATAATAAAGAAATAATTACCTATGTTAATAGTGTACTCCTTAATATATCCGAATGAATATTTAAAAAATAATAGAGAAAAATACTAATAAAGTATTATATTTAAATAGCAAGTTAAAAATATTTGTCAATATGATAAATTTTGAATATGTAAGCATTAAAATAAACCTACAGGTTCTTTTGAATTAAATAAATTGCGCTTTATATTGTTTTTAATAGATACGTAACTAAAGAAAACAAAAGAACAAACAAAAAGTTTCAAGTTCAAAAGTACACAAAACATGTCACACTAAAAGATTTTGACCAAATTTAGACCGATTAATTAAACACCACAAAACAATTCCCTATTTTATAAAATACTTCACGAAAGTTGAAACTGTGTGAATCAAAAATGAAATGTGTGAATAGAAAACGAGTATTTAAAGATACGATTGAAACGTCATTTCCATTTTATATTAGATATGTTCACAAAATTATTTCTCACTGTGTTTGATATAAAATATTAATACTTTTAATAAACAAAAATAAAACAAACGCTGCTTACTATTCCGACAAGACCTTTAGCTCGGGTATATATATTATACTTCGTGTAAAACTGATAAAATTGGTACACAAAGGAAACATATGCGTGTTGTTCCTCGATTTGATTCGAAATACGTATAGTTTTGAGATAAGTTTGCTATATGAATTAAACAGAATACTTTCCTATTTACATTTTATTGCAAGCCAAATTCGTCCTTGGACTTTGATTCATTTCAAATTTCCATAGTAGTAGACAGTAGAACTAGAACTAGATTTTTTTTTATTAATTTATTCATGACCATAGAATCAAAGTCTTTCAGTCGGAAACATGTTAATTAATAGGTCTTCGTATAGTAGCGCAGTTGTATTGCAGGCTACAACCGACGCCATTCAATGGAGTTCGTGTGAAAACTCGAAAGATCACATCTGACTATACAGTTCACATTTCTCACAAAAACACATAATTTCTACTCAAAAACTATCAATATCCTGCAACTATTGTTCATTTTAGAGTAATTATACACATTTTTAGAAAATAAAACTGCACAGCACAACGTCTCCTTTCAGTTCCCGCCAAAAACTTCCCCGAACTAGTTTTTTTTTTTTAATTTATTCATTACCATAGAATCAAAGTCTTTCAGTCGGAAACATGTTAATTAATAGGTCTTCGTATAGTAGCGCAGTTGTATTGCAGGCTACAACCGATGTCATTCAATGGAGTTCTTGTGAAAACTCGAAAGATCACATCTGACTATACAATTCACAATTCTCACAAAAACACATAATTTCTACTCAAAAACTATCAATATCCTGCAACTATTGTTCATTTTAGAGTAATTATACACATTTTTAGAAAATAAAACTGCACAGCACAACGTCTCCTTTCAGTTCCCGCCAAAACTCCCACGAACTAGAATAATACGCCCAGTGTTGCCAGATGACCATGTTTATGACCCCAATTTATTTTCAAATCCCAAAAATAAGCTTTTTGAAATAAATGCCCAAAACAGTTTTTACTTATTTTAAGCGAGAAATAAAAAAGCAAAACTATAGTCGTAGCGAAAAAGCCGCTAATGAAGTCAACATTTTCGCTCACGGAGCACTCACCGTTGTGAGTCCCGTGTCAATAGGTTGGATAAATAACCGTTCCACTTGAGTTTACGATTGTGACACTAGCAAACAAGTGGATAGCGAAAAACTGCGGTTGTGAACGTCGTCGTTGTGAGTCTCTAACGGAAAGAAGCCTTTAGGATACGACGTATACGAGTAGAGACGGCATAACAATAAATAACGTTAATGAACGATCGAATGAATTGAATTATTAAAATGAACTATTGAATTGAAGTATGATTCACTAGTAGAATATAATTCTAAGATAAAGTAATAATACTATATTATAACTTAGATATAATATTTGTAGTGATGAGAATTGTTTTTACATGAATTATTGGTACCTAAAAAATCTCCAAAATTACTCTCAACAAAATTTTCCCACCGAATGGCCCCCCCAAAGAATCTTTACCCCGATTCTCCCACAAAATTGAAAATCCCGAATTTGCAGGGTTTTCCCCCATCTGGTAACACTGAATTCGCCACAAAGGCAGGCAAAGGAATCTTAATCCATACAGCCAATTCTGATGTTTAATAGGTCTTCGTATAGCGCATAGTAGCGCAGTTATATTGCAGGCTATTAGACGCTATTCAAGGGAGCTCTTGTGAAAACTCGAAAGGCCACATCTGACTACACAGTTCACATTTCTCACAAAAACACATAATTGCTACTCAAAAAAAACATTTTTAGAAAATAAAACTGCACAGCACGTCCCTCCTTTCAGTTCCCGCTAAAAAAAAACTCAAATTTTCAAATATCAGACATTTCTATGGAAGTAATACGTACTAGTTGTACGTAGTACTTATTACTTCCATGGACACTTCACATGAGACCTTTTTTTAACTTTATGGCTTGGTAACTAGGCCTTTACACAAGTTATTAATTATTATAAATACAATAAACTGTTCAATTAATTTCGTTTCTTTTTGCTTCATATTTATGTAAATTATAATTTACCGAAAGTATTTCTGATATATTTAAATAATGGCTTATAAGAGTCTTGAAGTTTTAAGATGTCACGTAAGCGGCGCGAGTCATTACGTTTTAGCACTTTGTGCACTTCATTTATGGCACTGGCAAGAACGAGCATAACCAATGAAAAATTTGCGCACATATGTGCCAAGGAGTAATTTCGTGTTAACTCAATGCGCTCTTACAATGAGCGGCATTTGTTATATAATATGCGCATAGTCGTATTATATTATTTTAAGCTAATTCAAATGACCTACAATTATAATTAGCTAGCTAATTTTCATTTAATTTTAGTCTGTAAATGATATTAACTTTCATCAAATGACGGAAAAGGATAATAGGCTTCTAACAATAAATAAGATACCAGTCGCGCGGAGACAAGCAAAACGCAAATACAAATTTCGCATAACTATAAATTATTGACTATAGGGCATCATTCATAGATTAATAAAATAAACTCATAATCGAATTGCAATGTGCACATTATTCTATACTTTTAATCTCCTATTATATATATAAAGAACCTCTCTTTAAACTGGTATAATTAAATAACAATATATAATAAAGAAAAATTACAACACCCGCTTGACAATCCAACTATAAATCACTCGTTGCTACGCAACCACCATCCTACACTCGGCCATCCTGCAAAATATCTGTCCTCAGATATTCTATAAGCTTCAAAGAACATAAAATTAAACGTACTTACAGAATATCCTATCATTACAAATGAAACACAAGCTAGACTAACATATAAACAAACAAAATCAATGAACCATTCTTCAATAAAAATAAAATTATTCTTATATGAATTAAAAACAAAATATTCACGTCGTCCATTCCATCATTACATTTATATCGTCCAGTTATTCGTCATCTGGCCATTTTTCTACTTCATCCAAATAACCATCTAAGTATCTGTAGCATTTCTTTCTTTCTGACTTTATAACACAATATTATATCTTGAAACTGTCTCTTTCCAATATAAAATCTTACTTTCATAAAGCTTTCACACAATACTTTTCTTTTAAAAGCAATACCTGCAACTCTATTAACTTCTCTTCTTTCCTTAAAATTACTCTTCTTAGTCAATATTTTTCTGTAGTTCATCTTTTTCTTCAGAATCACAAAACTTTTGTAAAACCCTTTATTGGCGTATTTTCTTTCAATAAATGTAGAATTCCTGCTCTTCAATGATTTTATCCATTTGAAAAATAATTTTCCCCCCCTTTTCTTTAAAATTCCTTGTTTTTTGTTATTATTCTTAGCCTTAGATTTGCTTGGTAAAATAATTTCTGCTTCTAAAGGTATTGGAATACTACTAGTACACGTTTCTGTAATAGTATCAGGATTTTTACATGAAACTGAACCGCTGTTATCATATTTATAGTTTTGGCTATTCAAGTCGTCCACATTTTCACACGTTGCTATCGATATATTATTATTTGACACCATACTAACCGTGACTGGTGTAATCACCACTTGTTGTTGCTCTATTAATTCGTTCTTTGAATGCCGATGCGTTTTGAAAAACCAATAATTTATTTGCTCTTCACTGATTTTACCGTCCTGTATACCTTGTTTCATCAAATGCCTCGTAAAATTTTCTGGCATTTTTCCTCTTTTGCCTAGCTCTTTTACTCTCAAAAAATAATCGTAATTACTTTCGCCTCTGTTTCTTTTCATCATCTCATCTAAGATTCGCCCCGTATCCAAGTTTTCTTCAGGGAATTCATTAAACAAAGCGATTTTTAATTCCTCGTAAATACTGAAACGACTTTCAGTACGTAACCACAAAGCTGCAGTAGAAACCAAAGATCTTTTCGCAATAACAATACAAAATTTGGTGACAAACCGTATTTTTCGGTAGCTGTGTCAATCTGCTGTGCCCATCTTAACACGGTATATTCTGGATCGTCGCCTGAAAATTTGGTGACAGAGTCTTCTACACTCTTTAAATCAAAATACATCTTCGCCTTTATCTTCAAACATTAATTCTAAAACATCATAAAAGAATCTGCTTCCTCTTCAAAAAAAATTTGACATCTTATAAATTCGTCTTCAAAATTCTCAACACAACATAATAATCTTCAAGCCATCTGTCCACATCCCGAACGATTTTTGTAATATCCCGGACGAGCCCCCAAAAATGTAGGATAGCAAATAAATAATCTCCCTTTAAACTGGTATAATTAAATAACAATATATAATAAAGAAAAATTACAACACCCGCTTGACAATCCAACTATAAACCACTCGTTGCTACGCAACCACCATCCTACATAAATGTACTCTAATTTAAAATAACTGCTGCGGAATAACATTTGAATGAACAAACAAAATGTTTAATCTGAAATCTTAATGTATTCTATGTACTCTGTGACTCTGTGGAAAATTACCTGATCCTGGGCGCGGCAGCCGATGCTTCTTGAGTTTAAATAAAATTACTGTTGTTGAATTTGTTCTTTTAATAGCATATAATTAAAATAAAAATTTGATCAGACCTTGGGATATTTATTGATATATACAAAGGAAAAGTAATATTAAAAGCTTAATAAGTTCCATGACAACCAGAAAGGGATATTAGTTTTAGCATATAGTCTGGCTTAGACTCTCATCACGCTACCCTAATTTAGGAACTCCTTAAAGCGTGGGCGTGGCATAACTATACATTTCGACTCCGTAGTTCTTACATCACCCTGATATAGTGAAATGATCCTAAAACAAGAGTACTGTAATAATTACTTTACATGTATGGAAATATGGCATAAAAAATTACTTATAGGCAGCTCATACCTAAATGGCATTTAGGGATAATATATTGATTGATTCAACACATTTTGAAAATATTTCAAGTTCAGGGTGCAATACCTTTTGAGCCAGTCTTGTCAACATTTATTTTATTTAGTCATCCCCATTTAAATTGTAAGTCTATGACTGCCGCCAACAAAATTGAAGATTGACGCCAAAGGAAGAAGTTCTTGCGATAGCTGTTCGTTACATTTCTCTAAACAATTAAGATTTCCACACAAAACAACTATTACTCATTTTTAACCAATATTATACATTCTAATAATTATTATTTCAAGTTTCCAATATTGGCATATTTAGAATTTGGAGTTGCCATATTGAAGTTTTTTAATGCCACCTTTTTCAGTCTACTTTCATTAGCCAGACTCTGGAAGATATTAAAAAAGTAACAACAAATATGACAATAACTTTTAATAAGGCAATTAAGAGGAACAATGTAGCTTTCATTATGCATTACGTAATGTATAAGTATTGTACATAACAGGTTTTTTCCAATACAATTTGAAATTAAATATTATCGTTCATTAAGCCGCATCGGGCACGTGTCTGACAGTTTGCAATAACGTTGAAACATACCTAATATTAAGCTTTAATTATGTTTGCATTATACCAAATGATATTTTGGACCATTACAAAGAATAAACTGACTAGTATTAACTTATCTAAAATTACGTATCATTTTTGGCATATATGAAACTGATTCTTGGTTTTTATAATTATAGCCCTTAAAAATGTTGCTTGATTAGGATCACAGCTTTTAAAATAATGAGACTAGTGCTAAGAAACTACTCATCGAAAAAAAGACGCTAAAAATTTAAAATTTTTTTAGCGATGGTAAGCGTAAGGGGATGAATAATAAGATATAGGAATTGGCCATTAATGTTGTATATTTTAATCAGTATTGTCATCATCATTAGAATCAGATTGACTGAAATCAAAACGGACATCGCGTTTCCAATCGTTTGTGATAATTTTCCGAGTCCTTGATGACGTTCACCTTCTTCCGGTCATCAGCAAGAGAATTATGAAAAGAATTATTGGATTTGAAAAGAAACGATTAATTTTATATGCAATATCGATTATAATCGTCTATGATGAAGATGACCTTCTGAATATCTGATTCGTGCGGTCGTGTCAATAAAGTAAGGGATTGTGGTGCGTACACTTTTACCGTCTCATAATAAGGAAGTTCTGTTCTATTCTTGCGTATAATGGCTCCAACGCATTAGGCATTGATTTTGCCAACGTCACAGTTTAATTAAAAATGACAGGTACAAAAATTACAAATAATTGAAAAGAATAATTTTGATGTTTAAATGTTTTCTGTAAATTAAATATGGAAGTTATTTGGCTAGTATAATGACAGCTGTCATTTTAATCAAGCTATATTTTAAGTGCAAGCATCGAACTCACTAGTGCCGGATTATATATGCATTTATTTGCCTTACTACTCGTTAAAATACGCCAAACACCATACAAATGTATAGTGATAACGCATGGAAAACATCAAATGTAAATTTTCTACCAATAATAAGGTAAATGAATGGACGGTAAGATATAGAAACCTGAAATAAATCTAGAAATATTAATTATGTAACGGCTTCTAACGAAAATATTCGATGCAGAGCGTTCGGTTCTACGCATGTATTTATTAGCTGTCACGATATAGCAAGTAGAACCGAATATACCTAGGCACAACATTGGTCCTTCGAGCCGGATAATATATATAAGCTGGAATTAAATTTCTTATGGGCATAAAAAAGCAAGCAAGTGTAGCCATTTCCACCGGCACCTAATACTTAGGTCTCATACGCACTTTGCGCTTAGCCGCAGTCCGACAAGCCATCCATCGGTTTCCCGCAGTATATAGTCTAATTTGCAGTCAGCCAGATGTTAAGCCACAAACGCAACACACGGTTGAAAATTCGGCCGCAAATTGAAACACATAGTGCTTATAGCAACCATGATACTGACCGAATGAGGCCGTAGTGATTCGAGCAACCGGAGTGGTTTAGTGGAGTTATAGATTAGTGCATATAGAAATCAGTTTTACATAAATACATATTCTCATTTGCGGTCAGCCGATCGGATGTGAATCACTCAGTGCGTATAAGACCTTAGCTTATGGTTTTTTTTAAATAAATCATTATACATTTATTAATTAATTATTCTGAAGATTTATTTATGATGACATGTATCATTCGATATGACTCGATCCTATAAATTCATTCTATTGCGTGTTTACTTTAGCTTGCATGGTTACCAACTTCCAAAAAATGTCACTACTTAAAAGGGATAATAAAATAGCTTAAAGTAAAGCTCATCAATGGCAACATTAGTGTTTTAAATGCTACACTACATATTTCTAACAGTACTGACCATATACAATTAAATAAATATGATGTTCATAAAAGAAAAATACCATAGGTATTTTTTTTATTTACGAGACCAAACTGACAGGTGTTAGCATATTAAGGTCTTTATTCCATATTCGATTCGAAACACCTATAATCCTACGACGTCAAACCTAAAAATAATATACATTATTTTTAGGTATGACATTTTGACATAAGTTTAAAATTTTCAATTGTCAATTTAGTCTCTGTATAAAAAATGTTCTGTATTATTGACAATTGCCCATTAAAGTACATCATTGTAATACCCTGTGACTAATTTTTTAAAGGACGAGACACATGTCTTTTTCTATTGTGTTTTGATACAAAAATCATTGCAAGAGTTTCAACCAACAGACTCGTTAGACAGAATTATGAAAAAAAAATAACGAAACTTACATTTCGGATTTCAGTGATATAAAAATATGTTTTAAACAATAAACTATTTGTTTAAAAAGTAGTGGCGTTTCGCTTTATCAATACAAGAGGAGACTTGTGGCGATCTCTGGAACTGTACTCCCTTATTCGTATTATTTATACGAGATTTATAGGCTTATTAAAAAAAACCAGTGTTATTCATAGTTTCATCAACAATGCTATTACGAATACCACTTTTTAAAGTATATATACCTCATAACTACTGTGAATAAGGGATGTACGATTTAAGAGTATTTTTAAAGCTTTTTAACTAATCATTATCATTCCTAGCATTTCTTCTGTGGTTGAATGAACACAATACATATTAAGGATACTTGTTTTGAATAATTATTGATGATGACCTATTTAAAGCCCAGACACGATAGTAAAAAGCGATTACAGTATAACACTAGTGTATAAATAAATATACACAAGGCAATGTTAATCAAGATTCTTGCTCAGCAATGTCCTGAATTGACTGCTGTTTCACGAACTCCTCTGTAAAAATAATAATAAGGAAATTAGTTTTTTTTTGCATAATATGAGGATTATCTAAGAAAAAACAAGTATTTATCGTCCAGGCCTGAATGGCCTTGAAATACACTAGGTACCACTAAACATCAAGCAGACATGATCATTACCTGCTTTTAACAGATTAGTTAAATATTACTATCTCAAGCTATAGCTTTATTGTTTACTTTTTAATGTATAATATATATATATATATATATATATATATATATATATATATATATAACTGTTTGTATTTATATATGTGTGTGTGTGTAAATATTACTTTTTATTATTTAATGTATTAAATTCTTGTATGAGTGCTGGTTATTACTCCATCCAAAGGATGTCCGGAAGACGGCGATAAGACCGCCGATTGTACTTGTATATACTAATGTTCTTGATTTTATGTAGCATTTTAGTACAATAAAGTATATTCAATTATATTCAAAATCAAACCTAACTTTAAACCTACTGAACTGATTTTAGTGTGATTGTCATCGATAATAGTTTATTTACCTTAAATTCTGCACAAAAATCATTAAAATCAGTCAAACTGAATCGGAGATATGATTCTGTTTAATTTTATTTGAGCTAAAAATTCATTACTTTTTGAAAGGTATATATTTCAGAACTGACAATATATACGGGTGTGATGTCATAGTTTTTTTTTCACTTGAAAAAGCTATCCAACAATGTTTGACTCATCTTGATTGGACAGGCGTACCAAATCGCCTATCATCTTTTGAGAAGTATGTAGTCAATAGAAAATTTACTTTACGGAATTCTACCCAACTACCTGACGGATGGTTACAAAACTTAGCGACATGCTTTAGTAAAAAACTCACCGTAATTTACTGGAGATTCCCAATATCCTCCTCGAACAGCCGCTTCCCGCCTTTCAAAATCTTTTCCGAATCGCTGCTATACTTCTTCATATAATTCTCGAGTCTTATCAACCATTGGGCCCAGTGTTCCCTTAGTTTATCAGTAGTTAAATGAAAAACATCCGCCTTCGAACCATCCGTATAAGCAATAACTAACAAGGCGTCCCTAACGTTCAAATGTTTATAGTTCAGATCGTTGCAAACAGCTCCAAAATAGGCGGCTAACTGTACAGGATTATCGTAAGTCATCGATATCGATTTGCGTGGTTTATCCGATTTCTTCCATTCGATTAGTGTCGGCTTTTCTCTGGAAAGTTCGAAATTTTCTATAAGATGTCAAACAAGTATTTACTCCTTATTTAACAAGTATTTACTCCTTGTTGAATAAGTATTTACTACTTGTTGAACAAGTATTTACTACTTGTTGAACAAGTATTTACTCCTTGTTGTATAGTTTATAAATGTCGACTGTTCTTTTTACGAGCGAATTTATTACAAGTATTCAAAAGAGAATATCAATATAGAAATCGTAAATTATGTAACCAGCCAATAGATTAATTAAAAGATTTTTTCTGATAATACAAGATTTACACTCTTATGATAATACAATGCTCAGACGCAAACCAACATTGAAAAGATTAGTCCAATTTAAATCGTACTCAATATGGAATATCACAGTGACAATGGAATTTAGTTCTGAATTTTTAATCACCATAAAAAAGTTCAGCATAGAACAATATAATAACTAATAATTATATTGTCTAAACAAGGATACAGTGACATCAAGTGTGACAGTGACACCATTTAACCCCTGTATTCACAAAATTAATTATTTTGATTGACTTTGATTTTTTAGTTTGATAAGTTATGAATATGATATACAAGCGTAAGATATTTCTTTAATATTTAGGAAATCTTTATATGTAAGAATTATATATATTAATAATATTACAATTAAAGGTATGTATGTTATTAAGCTAGCATTTTAAGTACAAAACTAAATCAGACAAAAATAATAAACATTATGAGGAAAAGAAAACAATAAATAATAATTCGACTCAAACCAGCACAATGTAAAATGAGGTTGTGTGGTTAATAAATATAATAATGCATGAAACAAAATACATACATCTGGTCACAAACATAAGTATGCATAATACAAAACGATTTTAATGTAGTATCTACTACTATTTTTGTGTACAAATCCTAACTTGAATGTAGAAAATTCTTAGAATTACGAACGGAGTTAAAATTCTTTGAACTAAATTTGGGTTGACATGCCTAATTATAGACAAACCTATTTAAACAGAAAAACAAGTAGGTAAATGGAATTTAGGACATTCGAGATTATAAGACCATTGACGAAAATCGTTGGACTACTGCCAAAGCGTCCCAAGAAAATGCAATAACATTGTTTTCTTTATTAATGACTCGAACTAAATTAGATATTGTATTTTGATAGCAAGATTGATCACCGAGTAACAGATTATGCATGAAGAAATGTGATAAACTGATAACATTGAATTTCTCTTGACATCGTGTCAAGGCTTTGACATGACATACTGTGGCGAAACAAACGTTTTCGCCCACTGGCTGGCAGGCCAGATTTTAAGTTTATTATTGACAACTGTGATGTCACATACATAGAGATAAAAGTCGTCACAAAAATGTTGTTACAACTTAGGCTCCGACAAAGACAAATTCCACGTACAGATCTGTAAAAGCACATTTTATTACCTGTCGGCATTTGAACTGATTGTAATCCTTTTATGATCGTATTCTTTTGTTCTCTTATTTCTAGTTATTGTGGAGAACAGCCTATTGTCCTATTGTACTCGTTTACGGCCGTTCAGGAGCATCATTAGCCATGTGTTGAGGATTATAGGTACAAGCTAATTCTAGGAAATTATGTCGACGTTGCCGGGCGGGCACATTTGCATTTGTGAAATATAAAACGCCGAGAGAGGGGGTTAGTTGAGCTACAACTACGATCTAGGCGTGACGTGTGTACATTCGGGAATCTAATAGTGACAGACTTTGCGCGTTTTATTGAATTACGACCTTCTACATTACGTTCGGATGTTTATTCGGATTATTGCGTTCGGTTATATTTGTACCTGTGTTATACGTGTTTGTAGAGTTGTAATAAACTCTATATTATTCTAACGGCATTTTAATTCGAGTCCCGCAAACTCGAAACAATATTATTTAACAAATTACATATTGCACAAATGAACGGGTTATTTATTCTTGCAAACGACCGGTCATTAATGGTGACCCCGACGCGATGAACAAAATTTAGAACGTATAAAAAATTTGGAATTGTACATTTTTGTGACGTCTTTTATCTCTATATATGTGACATCACAGGTGTCATAAATGTCAATATATAATATAAATGTCAATAATGTCATAATTACCTTAAAATCTGGCCTGCCAGCCAGTGGGCGAAAAGGTTTGTTTCGCCACACTTACTATTAAGCTCATGTTTATATGTACTTACTATTTATTTTTTAGATTAACAAAACGTACTTTATAAGATTTAAGATTAAAATTTAAAAAACAATCATGACCCAGTTTAGTAATTTCAAGATTAAAATTAATTTAAAGACTAATAATGCTCCAATTTTATTATATATTAATAATTTTCAATATTTCAGCATAATAAAAAATGTACAGGAAAATTTGGATAACCTCATTTATTAAACATTACCTAAAATAACGAGAAAATGATATCAATCGCTCCATTTTCCTGTATCCCGTTTTATTGTGAATTAATAATTTTATTTGTAAAGGTTATTTTGTTGATTCATGGTACAGTAAAAGGTATTGTCGTCTACAGTATATTATGAAAGTTTGTGACTTTTTATCTTGCAGAGGTTGACCGTATGATATATGGTGATAAATCGTTCATAATGAAGTCACGTTTTTCATTATCTACGCAAGAATTCTTGCAAGATTAGCGGGGACGTGTTACGTTGACTGATAACAGCTTATAAAGAAATGGAGTGAGGCCTAATTTCAAGCAAATAAACATACGAGTGTCAGATTATAGTATGTCAAACAAGCCATCAAGTAGCAAATTAGGGGAACTACTATATTCTAATAGGAATTAGTATAATCTTGACTGGACTTATTATAGTAGCTAATCACATTTTATTAATGAAGACATAATAATTATATTAATTATACTACTAGCTGACCCGGCAAACGTTGTTTTGCCATATAAATGATAGCTTCTGCCCGCGACTTCGTCCGCGTGGTGCAGTTTTTTAACTATCCCACGAAAACGAATTAATTTTTCGGGATCAAAAGTATCCTATATGTTGATCAGGGATATAAGCTACCACCATACAAAATTTAATTTAAATCGGTCCAGTCGTTTCGGAGATTAGCCGGTACAAACAGACAAACAGAGAAATAAAAAGTTGAAAAAAATCTATATTAGTTTTATTTCACTCCTTACGCCTCCCTTACTCTGTTTTTAGCAAAAAAATTTTCATTGTACAGAAAATTGAAATCTACAGTTTTATTATATATAAAGATAAATATACTTTTTTCGAATAATGTTCTAATTAAATGGATTTATAGTAATGTGCATTCAACACACTTATATGACCAAAAACCTTTTCACCATTTTATTTAAAAAATCACACACTGATCTTGTACACAACTCGTATGAAATCTCAATCATGTAATGAAAAGAGAAAACACAAGACGAAAATTATGTTCAAAAGATAGCAATCATAATGGCGCAAACCATACAATGATCAGTAAAATAGAATATCACCTTCATTACCTTAAGTAAATATCATTAGATCCCTTCCTTACATACCTATCAACAATATTTACAAGAGATAAAATTAATGGCATATAAAAAAATATTGTATTTATTATCAGTAAGAAATAATTCTTTTAAACTTTGAAGTGTTAGTTTCCTTGAGATATTGAAGTCTTGTTTATTGTGTTTTTTCTATATATTTTAAATGTCATGGCCAACAAACATTTCTAGTACAGTAAATGCAAAACTTAAATGTGCTTTGAGAGGCAATAGCTTCGTGAGGTTGCACAGATCTAGTCGAATGTTATGTGCGGCTCCCACACCATTGTTGAGTGAACGAGGAAACACTTTTATAGAAATACTAGAGTTTGACCCGCGGCAGAGCCGCGTACCTCTTGTTTAAACAGCCGGCGTTAAAACAGGTTAAATTGTTTTATATTTTTATATTGGTGCTAATTGCCCTTATAAGATTTACTTTTTTTTTATTGATTTATATCGCAAACTATCCCATCTCCCGGGATGAAAAGTATCTATGTCCATTTTCGGGATTCAGACAGACAGATCGAGTTACTATCGCACTTTTTTCTATAGATTATGAATTTTTATATCTATAAACTTGAGAAACGATTAGTCTCTCACTCAAACTTTCATCTATTTTAGTTTTATTTTTGCGATAAAAAGTATGACCAAAATGGTCAAAATGACCGAATTGGCCAAAATGACCAAAAAGGCTAAAATGACCAAAAAGGCCAAAATGACTGAAATAGCAAAAATGACCAAAAAGGCCGGAATGACCGACATGGCCAAAATGACGGAATAGACAAAAACGAGCAAAAAGGCCAAAGAGGCCAAAATAATCAAAATGGCCAAAATGATCGACATGGCCAAAATGACCAAAAAGACCACAGTGACCGACATGGCCAAAATGACGGAATAGGCAAAAACGACCAAAAAGGCCAAAATAGTCAAAAAGCCAAAATGACCAAAAAGGCCACAGTGACCGACATGGCCAAAATGACGGAATAGGCAAAAACGACCAAAAAAGACAAAATGACCAAAAAGGCGAAAATGGTCAAAATTACCAAAATGGCCAAAATGAAAAGTATCCCTTGTCCACCCTCGGTATTTAATTTACATACGTACCGAATTTCAGCCAAATCGGCCCATTAGTTCTTCCGTAAAAGCACAACAAACAGAAAGACAAATATATTTTTATCCCGAAAACGATCCCATTTTTCGGGATAAAAAGTATCCTATGTTCATTCTCGGCATCGAAAATATATATATATACTGAGTTTCAGCCAAATCGGTCCAGTAGTTTTTACGTGAAAACGGAACAGACAGACAGACAGAAAGACACAGACAGACAGAGTTACTTTCGCATTTATAATATTAATAGGGATAGGCGCTCAGTAAGCTCAGTAACTCATACTGAGCATATGACTTCATATAAGAAAGTGGCCTTAGTTGTCCCCAACAGTGATGCTATGTGAGTACAGGTAGAAGTTGAGCAAGAGCTAACACTTCTCTCTCAGTTGTGTATATACCTCACTTACTATATGCACTGTGTTTCATTGCAAAGTATGAATTTGAGACACATTTAAATTTTGCTCATAATGTACTCATTTTAAGTGAGAAACACATTGATTTTACATTGGCTCAATTACAATCATAGTGTAATGAAATGAATGAAATCAAAACTTACTCATAATCAGCAATAGCATCCACAATCCCTCTATACTTTAGGACTGGATGGACAACATTGGATTCTATGGCTTTTGGAGAAGATATGTTCTTCAATACATCAGCAACAGACACCCAAACACCTTCTACTTCTTTCTCTATGCGGAGCTGTGTACGTGGTTGGGTGAAGTAGTTCTTTAGGGTGTTATGGAATTTGGTACCAACTGCCATTTGCGCTGTGGAAATAAGAGATATTTCGGTTAATTTTTTATAAGTTGTGTAGTAATAACCAAACACGGGTCCAGTATTGCTATTATTTTATACTAGTATATGAAGCTGAAGGATTTGTTTGCTTGAACATGCTAATCTCAGGGACAACTGGTCTGATTTGAAAAATTCTTTCAGTTTTTATTATCGAGGAAGGCTATATGCTATACATCATCACGCTAAGACCAAATTTCTTTTAAACTATTCCACGCGGGCAAAGTTGAGGGCAGAAGCTACCTAATCCATTGACTTCAATGAGCTAGACTCAGTATGCTACTTAGAGCCCATTTTTCCAACATCAGATAAAAGTTATCAGCTGAATAAATAATAACCCAAGTTAATTCAAAAGTAAAAGCATTAACTGTTTTATTTATGCAACTGACAATTTTGATTCTTCTATGTTACGTGCAGGAACGGAGAAAGAATACAATTTCCTGCGGCCGGGCGGCCTGTCGTAAGAGGCGACAAAACAACCGACAGCCAGGTGGTAGGGCATTTGCCCGACTGTGTGTGTTCCGGCATTAGTGACCAGGTTCCAGTCTGCCTTAAAAGTGCAGCAGCGCATTTGTAGCACCTTTGGTGTTCAAATGTCCATAGGCGATGGTAACTGCTTTCCATCATGTGGGCCGTCTGCCTGTCTGCTGAGCTCTTCTGTGAATAACTTTTAACTGGTAATTGAAACTCGGCTCTTTTAGTTAACTTAATATAAGAGTTACGTTTCCTTCATTGTAGTAGATTATATTGTTTTAATTATAGACTATGATTCTTGCACAATAATTAGAGTGCTACTACAACATGTGCATCAAACCAAAGTTGGTGTGAGCATGCTACTCAATGCTCTGCCCGCTTGCTTTAATACCCAAGTGTGCTAGGTAGTAATCACAGCTATCCACAGTTGTTATGTAAATGGTAATCCAACCTGTTACAATAATACAATTATCTAACAGTATGATGAATTTAAATATTACTTGTGACAAGTTTAAGTTCAAAACTATTCATTTGAATAAATTCTTGCCAGACATTTCTGTAGTGCAATGTTAGTACTCTTTTGCCATGTCCATCTGTCTATGTGCCAGAAATTACACATACATACTTTTGATTAAAATTTTGCCTATGTAGTGTTTTTTATGGACCATTCTACAAAGGTAAATTGCCTACATAGAACTAAAGGAAAAGAACACAATTTTCTATGCACATATATGTGTGAGGTATCCTTAAAATAATAAGGGTGTTTTATAGTGACTTCTTCATTTAACCCTCAAACGGGGACCCAAATTTTTTATTTTTTTCCAAAAGCGGCCATCAGAATTGCCGCACCAAAACCGAGAGAATTGTATCATCTCTTTTATTCTAATACAAATTTTATGTAGTTAGAGGGACAGTTCAACATTCATTTCAATTATTTGTATTTGATCACAAATTTGTGGTGCATCCCAATTAACCGTGTGTAATTTGTGGTGGTTCTGACAGTATTTAGTTAATCATATTATTTATATATATAGTAGTAAGCTGTGCAACTGTTAAGTTTACTAGCGTGACTGCAGCCTTGTAGTAGAAATCACATAATATTGTAAAGCAACTAATAAATCAATCGATGGGCATTTCCACAGTTGATATCAATGAAGATATATATATGTGTTTCTGTAACGACAAACATATTCATGCTAATTAAACACTATGAACAACAAGTGAGCTATTTACTTCCTATATTATCAGCTGATTACTTGTATGGCCTCTTTTATTTTAAGAGAATGTAAACTGATTTATCTTGCATATTATATAGACACACACATACATACATTTATAGGGTATAGGGTAGGGCTTAATAAGGTTTCATTGTGGTTTAAGTAAATTTATTTAAATGTTCATAGTAATACTTGTGTCATATTAGTGCTCTTTATTTATCTCTGGTTAAGGAAAATATATTGAGCCTTTACTGCAATTTTATGGTAAGCAATATTTGGACCTAAGTATATTTTTGCTTGTACAGGTGATTCAAACAATTATTTTGTTTAATCATTGTAGTTTGAAACACCTGTACAAGCAAAAATATACTTAGGTGCAAATGTCGCTTACCATAAAATGGCGGTAAAGGCTCGATATATAAAATTTCATGAATATCTGTTCCTATCCAACAGCCTGGAACAGGAACAAAGAGACATTTATATTTATGTACATATGTATGTATGTATGCAAAAATCAATGATGAAAATTATACATACATACATAACTTCACGCCAGGTCCCTTGCGGGGTAGGCACGAACAATGAAAATTACCATATTTATTTCAATATAGAATCTTCCAGATTGTTCTTCTAATGATCTAATCTAATCTACCACCTCTTCCAAGGCTTTACTTAGCAATAAAAAGTGTTAATAAAAATATAACACTAGTTTCTGGTGTGAGAGTTATTGTAATATGATGCTAAACAATGCTCTGTGAATAGTAGTTTACCCTGGCAACAAATTATAAACTGGTTTTAGAATAGGTTTTGTTTCTCAATTGTTTAAGTCTTTTTAAGGTCACTTATGATATTTCATTTCACTAAGCCTTATCTTTTTGCCACATTTTTTTCAATTGTTATATGAGCCCAATCATAATAAAATTAGATAACTAACAATTATTACATGATAAAATTTATTGCATATTTTTAAAACTGAATTTTGATTGATTACCCTTTATAGTACACCATTACAGTAAAACTTCGAGATTAGTAGTACTGTGTGTAATAGTAGTATTCAATGTTGGTCAAATGTGTACCTATTAAATATAAATAACTAATAATGTACAAAGAAGAGTCTTATCATTAAAAAGCAATCTCTTCCAGACAACTTACTCATGGTAGGAATAAATTAGATTGGAAACAGTGATAGTGGTATACGTAATTATTGAATGACTAGCTTCTGCCTGTGACTTTTTCCGCATGGTATAGTAAAAAAAAGTAAGTTAACAAAAACCCCGCACTTTGAAACTTGTTCGTTGGTACTCGGCGGCTATTGATCTTAGCGTGATGAGATATAGCCTATAGCCTTCTACGATAAATGGGCTATCTAACACTGATAGAATTTTTCAAATCAGACCAGTAGTTCCTGAGATTAGCGCATTCAATTAAACTCTTCAGCTTTATATATTAGTATAAGATTTGTTTAAAAATAGATTTGTTACCTATTTTTTTGACCAAAGTAATGTTTCAAAATCTTAAATATTAACAGAAAAATATGAACATGCCAATATCATAATTGTATAAAAATAATTGTAGTCTTCATATGATTATGTATCAAATGATCTGTTTATTAATTATCACCATTTATTTAAATACACATCATGTTTTTCTTGAGATTTTGAATTTGTTAGTTATTTAATATTGCCATGAAGATAACATGTTTACGTTTGAATATGGTCTTAATTATGCAGTCTGGAATGTAGAAAGCTTACATAGAAAATACCTTTTTACTAGTATTGTGGTGGAAATGGTTGTGAAACTTTTCAATAATTTTAGTATATGCAACATATCAAGGACTTCATAAAAAATGGGTGTACATAAGTGTAGTTTTACAGAGGGAATGAAATTGTGAATAAAACAAAACTAGTTGATTGTATAAGGCTGAAATTTGGAACACCTTTCTTGTTAGGTACACTTGCATACTGGTAAGAGTTTCTAAATTGTATCACACATAATTTTTAAAAAACAAGAAAAAAAATATGTAATTTTTGTGTATACACCTATATGTTATGAAAATCTCGATATATCATGCTAATTGTTGTCCAATAGTAGCAAAATTATAAAATAAATGACTGCTATGCATAACTGGTTATATCTGAAGAGCTACACTTTGCATAGATAACAGCTTTTCAATCACAAAGCTTGAAGCCTTCTATTAAATTCGGTAAATGTATAGCTTCTTTATACAGGAATTTCAAGTAGCGGGGTGGTGAAGTGGGGAGGGGGGGAGGAATACTTACCTTTACTACAACCCTTAAGGTCCGGCGATCTTGAAATAAACTTTTTTTAATAAACATAACCTCACTTATTTTCACTGATTTTTTGGCTAATATTGCACTTCTATCATAGGTCCGAAATCGAAAAATCCTTTCAAAGTTCAAAAAAAGCCAGTAATCAACATAAAAACAGCCAAAATAACCCAAAAACCAGCTTAATTGGATAAAAATGAAGAAAAAGCACAATAGAGCACATTTGTATACAATACAAGAGTAACCATTCAAAATGGCGACCAATAAAGACGATACTTTTTTTACGTAATCACATTAATTTATATTTAACCAATATAAAAAAAAATCAGCAGTGTATTGAAATTGAAATAAAATTGATATCATTAATATATTAATTCATTGTCATATTAAAAGCCAACTTGCTAGTCGTCCACTAAATTGATAAATAAAACAAATGTTTCATATGAAACTTTCAAGGTGTCGTAACTGTCTGTGTATACAAAAAAAATAGTAAATGGTTACAGTCGGTTCTGGCACTCGCCGGCCGCTCCCGCGGCACGCTCGCTTCGCTCGCTCGGCTCGTGCGCTTTGGTCTGAATATCACCTAACATAACCGACTGTTTGTGTATAAAATAAATAGTAAATGGTTAAATATTTTTTTCATAGAAATATATCGATTTTTTAATATATTAATTATATAAAACAATATGTTAATTAATTCTAAATCTTGACCTACAAGATTTCGAATTTCTTAATTACAAATCGATAAGTATTAATCACATATTGAATAATTTATTTTTATAATCACACCTTGTTAGCCAAGCCATTAAAAACAAAAGTGACACTAAAAAATTACACTTTTTAATCAATCGAGGGAGTTTTTGGCGGGAGCTGAAGGGGGACGTTGTGCTGTGCAGTTTTATTTTCTAAAAATGTGTTGTAGGATATTGATAGTTTTTGAGTAATAATTATGTTTTTGTGAGAAATGTGAACTGTATAGTCAAATGTGGCCTTTCGAGTTTTCACAAGAACTCCGTTAAATGGCGTCGGTTGTAGCCTACAATACAACTGCGCTACTATACGAAGATTTAATACATCAAACTTGGCTGTATGGACTAAGATTCCTTTGCCTGCCTTTGTGGCGAATTCTACTACTACTTAATCAATCGATTATACAGGGTGTTTGGCGCATGGACCGACAAAAATTTTTGGGGGATTGGGTGGATCAAGAGCTATCTTTAACCCATAGATACCTATGTCCCAAGTGTCACTGTAATCGAGATACGATTTTTTTTGTTTGTTTTCGAAAATTACCTGGTTCATCGTCTTTAAAACGACATATTTTTCTAGTTTGTTGTTGTAATTGAACCAAATAACTTCCATCGTAGTCTTTAATGTATGATTATTCTAAATTAAACATTAATTCTTAGCATTAGACAACAAAACGTTCTTGACGAGCTTTCAAACTCTTAAAAATGAATTAATCTATGAAAAAGGTCAAATTCAAAATTAATTATAAAAAAAACTAAAAGGTATTAAGAATTTCATTTGATTGAAACAAAATCTGTACTTAATATCCTTTCCAACGATATACCACATGGCCTTGAAATTATTCCTTATGTGACCAAATTATCAAAATCAAAGTAGGGACGAACACGCACTCTAACACCAAACCCGTTTTTTAGAACAATAGTACGCAGGTAAACACTGTCTCTTTCTTGCACATGAAAATATCCCTTGTCTTTGTCTGTCATTGGATCGTAATTTGTGTCGTGGTCTTTGTTTAGTATTAGTTGAGATTTTACTATCATTGCTATCGGTATTGTCGCGATTCACATCTGCATTGTTGGAGTATTTTTGTGTTTAACTTTGTTTTTGTTACGTTCTGTTTTTGTTAAGTTTTCTTTGGTTGAACTATTCTGTTAAACTGTTGGTGTGTTTGTCTTCACTGTTCTCGTTACAATGTCTAACTACAGTAACGAAGAGTATGCTGATATGTTGTTGGCGTATGGCAGCGCCAATTGTAACGCTCGTGAAGCGCGTAGAATTTACCAGGAGCGATATCCTAATCGGCGTGTACCACACCACGAGACGTTTTCTACGACCTATCGGCGTCTGAGGGAGACTGGAAGCATAAATATTCTAGAGCCTCGAGTCAATGTGAGGCAACATAATGTTGCAGTGGATGAGAGTATTTTACAAGCTTTTGATGAGAATCCAACGACAAGTATTCGAGCTGTAGCTAAAAGACTTAACTTGTCGGTTTGGAAAGTCTGGTCAGTTCTTCGGCAAGATGGAAGGCATGCATTCCACTACACTCCTGTTCAAGGTATGTTTTTTAAACAATTCAAAACTCATTGCATGTGTTTTTACAACTTAATTTCAATTACAACAATTTAACAAGTAAATTCTTACTCTAATAGTTAAAACAAATGTGTTTGTTTTTGTTCAAAAAAATAATTTATTCATTGTGGCCTTTGGGTCAGCTCACAGATGAAATAAATCGCGTCCGTACAATTCTCACGGATTTAATCGATTGTTCTAGGTCTCATAGACGATGATCATAGGAGGCGGCTGGAATTTTGCAGGTTTATGATGCATACAGACGTAGAAGATACAATTTTTTTTAAAAGAATTTTGTGGACCGATGAATCCAATTTCAATCATGAGGGGATTGTGAATCTCCACAACCTCCATCATTGGGGGATAAAAGGACAAAATCCCCGCAATAAAAGGCAAAGTTCATTTCAAAGTAAGTTTAGTGTGAACGTTTGGGTTGGGGTTATTGGAAGACACCTGATCGGTCCACATTTCTTACCGGAGCGCCTAACCGGAGAAAGTTATTTTTCTTTTTTAATGAATAAAGAATTTTGTGGACCGATGAATCCAATTTCAATCATGAGGGGATTGTGAATCTCCACAACCTCCATCATTGGGGGATAAAAGGACAAAATCCCCGCAATAAAAGGCAAAGTTCATTTCAAAGTAAGTTTAGTGTGAACGTTTGGGCTGGGGTTATTGGAAGACACCTGATCGGTCCACATTTCTTACCGGAGCGCCTAACCGGAGAAAGTTATTTTTCTTTTTTAATGAATGACTTACCTGAATTGGTATTACCAATAGTAGAAGAAGAAGATTTTATTTTCCAAAATGATGGTTGCCCAGCACATTACCAACGAGACGTTCGAGAACATTTGGACAATTGTTTTCCCAATTCGTGGATCGGAAGAGGCGGTCCGATTCCTTGGCCTGCACGGTCACCAGACCTAACACCTCTGGATTTTTATGTTTGGGGGCGCGCAAAAGAAATTGTTTATGCGACAGAAGTACGGACAAGGGAAATTTTAATAGAAAAAATAAATAGCGCCTTTAGCATAATGAAAGAAGAAATGCGATTAAAAACGACGACTGTGGAAATAAGAAAAAGATGTCGTGCATGCATTCACAATGGAGGCCGTCATTTTGAACCCAATCTGTGAATAAAATTTAATTAAAACGTCGTAAAATACAAACAAGGTGTTTTCTTTATTCTGACACTGGTTGAGTAATACCTTGTTTTGTGATCACATGAATAATTTCAAGGCCATGTGGTATATCGTTGGAAAGGATATTAAGTACAGATTTTGTTTCAATCAAATGAAATTCTTAATACCTTTTAGTTTTTTTTATAATTAATTTTGAATTTGACCTTTTTCATAGATTAATTCATTTTTAAGAGTGTGAAAGCTCGTCAAGAACGTTTTGTTGTCTAATGCTAAGAATTGATGTTTAATTTAGAATAATCATACATTAAAGACTGCGATAGAAGTTATTTGGTTCAATTACAACAACAAACTAGAAAAATATGTCGTTTTAAAGACGATGAACCAGGTAATTTTCAAAAACAAACAAAAAAAATCGTATCTCGATTACAGTGACACTTGGGACGTAGGTATCTATGGGTTAAAGATAGCTCTTGATCCACCCAATCCCCCAAAAATTTTTGTCGGTCCATGCGCCAAACACCCTGTATATCTAGCATGAATTTGTATTTATGCGTAAATTAGATTTGAAACTTTATTTCTACATTAAAAACAGTTTTAGTGTTACAAAAGGTTCAACTTTACAATAATGGACACTGAATTTCAAGTAGTGGAGGGGGGGGGGGGGAAGATTACTTCTCCCTCCTGCAACCCCCATGTCTAGGAGACATGTAGTTTTTGAGATATGATTTTTTTTGTAAACATAATTTTACTAATTTTTTTCAAAATGGTATACTTATTTCTTGTGTCTAAAGACGAGAAATGCAGAAGAAAAGTTAGTGGTCAATGTAAAAAACATTTAATACAGTCTAAAGCCCGCAATCCTCGCGAGCAAAGCAAGTGTACCATGACAGCGGTCAACAAATGTTGCAACCGATTTGTAACCACCATTTAAATAGTTATCAATAAATAAATGGTGATTAATCGGTTCTGGCACTCGCCGGCCGCTGCCGCGGCACGCTCGCTTCGCTCGCTCGGCTCGTGCGCTTTGGTCTAAACACTAACCCAACCCAACCAACTCACCGTTTAAGTCACTGGTTGCGAAAAACCGTAAAATGGTGACCAGTCGGTTCTGGCAGAAACCGTAAGGATATCCCTGACTGAAATAATCATTAATTTACCTCCTGTTTATTTATATCACACCCTAAATCTCACATAAAGGATTTCTTTAATAAAACATGATGTTTATAGGTTTAATTAATTTTATACACAAATTTTATTGCATTCAACAATTCAGTAAATGCATCTTTTTTAAATTTTAAGATGTATCGTCGCCACAAGAATTCAATAATGAGATCTAAGTCCTTAAAATTAGACGTCTTTGTAACTTGTTTATTTCTGAAAAATGACTTGACGACGCGCCATTGGGCTTCTATTCGTTGCGTATGTATCCCCCGTCTACCCCTACAAATGGGTTCTCGGGATCAGAGTGGTTTACCTTTTTGTGAATAAGGCCATAATCTGGCAGGCAATTATATGCCCGCCAGCAATCAGTATGTATAATTGTTCCCACCTCGACATGTTTTTGAATTAATGGTATAAGAACCTCTGCTGATCTGATATTTTCAGGACAGACTTCTAGACGAAGATCCTGGGACCCGTCTTCTATCATCCCCAATACCCAGTGTCCTTCGATATGACGTCCTGAAACAAATAAAAATCTGCAGTAAACTACAAAATTTACAATAAATGAATTTAATTATACAACCTTAATTAAATATATTTATTTACCTTTGTTGTATTTTCGTTTTCTAAACTTGCTTTCATCTATTTGTACGATTTTTCCTGGCCCGCCAATTTTCCCAGAAAATTCATGATTTTTTTTCTAAGTAATAAATAACAATTACCTCACGGCAGTAAGAATACCAATCTGATATTGTGCACGAACTTAAACATTTTGAGTTTAACTCTTTGTAAGGATCTTCCAAAATCGCATATTCATGAGACCACCCACGAGCATATGCGTAAATAAGGTAATAAACATGAATTAAATCAATTTTAGCGTTTTCAAAAAAGGTTCCTTTTCTGCATGATATTCTTCTGCCATTACCACCAAATTTAGCTTTACATGTACCCTTCATACATACAAATGTTCCAAAACTTTTACAACCAACAGAATATAAAATTTTCATATTAGCACGATGTACAGGGCATTTTTTTTCTGTTGGGACCAGCTCCTCTTGCTCACTAAATGCGACACATTGTTCATTAGTGCCAAGTTTCCGCATTATGCCTCCTAAATTCCACATACTTAAAATATCACTGACATTCAACTTTCGAGGCATGCACATATCGTCATGATGGTAATCAGATTTAGCGCATCAGCAGACTGCTCAGCCGCATCAGTAGACGGCCCTGCTACATCAGTAGATGGCCCTGCTACATCAGTAGATGGCCCCCCTGCTTCATCGGAAAATTGTCCTTGCACCAGTTCGTAGTCGCTCATTATGAAAATCAGTAACCACGTTAAGTACAGATCCAAAATTCAATCAAAGTCCAGTATAAACGCCAAGTCAAAAGTTGAGTAATCCAATCAGTCCAATAAAAAAGCCAAGTTCCAGAGTAAAGCGATGCAATCGAAGTCCAGTGAGAAAGCCAGTTAACGTAAATATAATTAATAGAATAATAGAATAACAAAAACAGCACAAGTCATTGAAAAATCAGAAAACAAAACTCAAATACACATTACACACTACATTCACATTCATTTCATAAAAAGGCGGCAAAACATTCATAATTCATAGTGCCGCGCTTAATGCTCAATGTTTGTAATAAAAATAAATTGATTACAAATACTACTCATTGAAACTCGTAATATATAAGCAATAACAATAATTTTCATATTTAAAAAAGGATATTATTGGAATATCGAATGATATTCGAATTAAAAAATCGATATTATTGACATACTGATTTGGTAACATTTATTTATCGTTGTAAAGTGAAAAAAGTGACAGTACTGTGATTTATTGTTATGTACTTTAAAATTATAATAACTAATTCAAAACTTTTAAAACAAAACTAGTTTACTAAACTAAAAAAAACCGGTTTTAGTGTTTATATATCAGGTGTAAGTGTATTCCTAAAGACAAATCAAAGTTTTTTTCAACAAAAGTGACATAACCTTGTTTATCAAACATATTTTTGTTTTTCCCATTATTCATTCAAAACTTGTTGATGGACCCTAAAAACTTGTTTCCTAGCCCAAATAAGAGGTCTAGTGTCTATATATAAGGCGTATGTATACCCCTACACTTGATTTTCGTAAAATTCAGTGTCCATTATTGTAAAGTTGAGCCTTACAAAAAGTTCTATTGGTTATACGTAATTCATGAGTACATTAATAAACAATTCGTGAGTACATTAATAAACTCAAATCATGGTTTTTCATTATCAAAAGTGGCACAATTTTACAGCAAAAATAAGTGAGTTCATGATTATAAACTAAAAAAAATTTAAACCCTCCGGATCTTAGGGGTTGTCGTAGGGGTAAGTATACCTCCCCCTATTCACTACGCCCACCTTCAACTTAACATTTGTGTATAAGATTCTTAAGTAGCAGCCTTAAATTCAAGTAACTTACCCTCATAGAACCTTTTGAACTCTTCTTCTCCTATTTCAGCAATCCTCTCTTGCTTCCACTTTTCCAATGCAGATCTTGACTCATCAGTCATAGTTTTATTCAAAATCAGTGTTACTGAAGGAAACTGTTTGGCAAAATCATTTTGGTGCTGCTTGATTTGGAGAATCTTATCTTCACTTACATACCCAGGCTCTGCTGGGAAGCTTTTAGCTGCATTATGGGTTGCAGCAGTCTTATATCCTCTTATAGCAGTATTGTTGAATAAAACCCCAACAATATTCGCACAGTTTTTTGTATTTTGCCACATCTTAAAAACCTCTTTGGGTACAGCAGAATTATATTTAGAATAAACACTCAAACACTGGCCACAAACATTCTCCAAGAATTTCAAATTGCTTCCATTTGGTGATGCTCCTCTGTTGTTTTGATGTGAACAACTATTTTTAGCTGCAACACACAGATAAAATAATTTAATAAGCACGCGTCTATATCTCACGGCGCCAAATCTGTTCTGTCATATGATTTTAATTGGCAACATATCACATTTGTTGGACACTACACAACAGATTGAAAGTTGTCGGCGATAGAAACAATCGGAACTGCGTAATAAATATTGGATTGCGTACTTGCAGTGCACAGATTTCCTCATGCCGTAGGTAGTTTAGAAAGTTGGTAGTTACAAGGTAACAGAAACCTTAGTAGTAAAATCAATTACCTTCTTTCTGTATGCGCTGTTTCTTTTGTTTATTTGTCTCTAACAGGGGGCCGAATAGTTCTTTATTTTCCTTGTGATATAATTTCAACTTTTCCGCCGGTTTCAAGACAGAAGCGGGTCGAACCACTTTAGTCCTAATGAATTCCTTAGATTTCCTCTCCAATGAGATTCTATGAGTGATTGAGCTAATCGGTCGAAACATTATGAGATTGTCGGCGATGGGTTACTGAATTGAATAAAATATACAATTAATTATTAAAGCTCAAAAGTATTAGATTACAAGAAAAAAGATGAATTTATTATGAAATTCCTGAAATTCTTTTTGCAATATTCAAATTTCAAATACTGACAAGTGACAAATACTCAAAAATTCTGACAGCACTTTTTTTATTATTATTTATGGACTGACAGCACTAAAATTGCTAATATATAGACAAATTATTGACAGTACTAGATTCGCCACAAAGGTAGGCAAAAGAAATTGTCCATACAGCCAATTCTATTCAATGGATGTGAAAATTCAGGGCCACATTGGACTTAAATTACTACTCAAATGATCGTGTACTAGCAGAAGGTGATGTCAGGAGCCTTAAGAACAGACGAGGGTGCATGACAAGAGCTATGAATGTCAAAGAAGGAAGTGAGGTGTGTAAGAATAAGCATGAATGGCGCTCTGTTGTTCGTGCCTACCCCGCAAGGGACCTGGCGTGATGTTATGTATGTATGTACTACTCAAAAACTATCGATATTCTACAACTAAAGTTCATTTTAGAGAACATATTTATACATTCTTTATACACATTTTTAGAAAATAAAACTGCACAGCACTCCGTCAGCAATCGTATTCCCTTTCAGTTTCCGCCAAAAACTTGTATCGGCGTTTGTTATTTTTTTAATTTTATAAGCTTTTTTTTATTTCTTGCCTTGATAACACAGATCTCTTCTAATAAAGTCACAGTTGATATTTTCTAAACCAAATACGATCTTGCTTAAAAGCAACTGATTTATGACAGGTTTATATTTTTTTAATTAAATTTCATATTTTAACTTCCCTCTTTCTAGTATACAAAAGTACTCTGTGCTTCCCTCTATTTCCCACTAAAAGCTCCGTAAACATTGCCATCTTGCGGTTTCTTTTTAATACGTTGGCTTAAAACCCTAGTTGCCAAGCCATACATATTATAAAAAAAATACGTCACCAATTCGTCGTCGCGAACAGTGCCATCTATAGTTATAATTACATTGTTATACAGTGAGGTTTTTGTAAACATCACCAGTTAGTTATTATTATTGAACAACAGATGGATGTTGACTTCTATGCATTTAAATTAAAAAAGATTTTTCTTTATTATTATTACAAATAATTTACTTGGAATAATATTTAGAAAGGAAACTAATTTATATAGGAGTTATCAAAAAAGACACGGAGTAGTATAATTTGATAGAAAAGTAATAGGTAAATTGGCGGGAAAGTAAAGATCAACTCAAATAATATTTTGTAGACGGATTTTCAAAACGCTCACAGTCGCTTGTGCGAAATGTGACGTCTCCGAACTGCAAAATATATCCAAAAATTTACTTTGAAAGTGCGTTTTCATAATAAAATACAGTGACTGTTATTTTAAATTAAAATCCAGTGATGAATTAAGGTCAGAAGTGTTATTGTGGAATCATTTCAGAACTGGCGAATCGTATTTGGCAGTTGTATTTTGCAAGTAAGTACCTAATAATTTTATCAATGGTATTTTTTTAGAGAATCATTAAATTCATATATTTCCAATGGCTCCTAATTTGTTTCGTAATTTTTGGGCAGACACAAATACACTTTTCTGTGTAGTACTAATAGTATTTCCGTTCTTCGTATACGAAGCACAGCCTAAGGTTGTAGAATTTGTAGACCATACAGCTTCGTCAATTGTATCATAATTAATCAATGGTTCAATGCCAACCAACGGAGTTCTTTTAAAACATCTAAAGGCACATTTCATTAAACAGTGGAGATTTTCAACATAAATACATAATTCTGGCTTAAAATTTGATTTTACAATTACAACTTTAAACAATATTAACATAAATACGTAAAAAAAACTGAAACAAAATTACACGGTAAATGATTACCTCCAAGTTCCCGCCAAAAACTCCCACACTGTTTGAAATACTTATGATTATGACGACACGACATGATCTACTGTCGCTGCCTGCCCCTATAGCAAACAGGCGTGATATTATGTATGCATTGTTCGAGTATGTTCCATTTCCACAAAACTGCCTTCCATAAGGGGTTGCGGACTTTTTTGTTTATGTTATAATATCAAAGGACCTTAAAAGTAGGCAGCAAACATGACTAATGATGACAAAGGTTAAAAAGGGTAATTAATTTACATGCCACCTTTTCCTTTTTTGAACCTCGACCCAAAAAAGGCTCGTGGCTCAAGCTTACGGTAGGTATAAAAACAAAATCTTCAAATATTAAGGTATTATTATCTATACTTATTTGGACATAAACCTTTTTTATGTTATTTTTTAATTTAAATGTATTATAGCGAGCCGATACTAATCCTTTGCAGTTCAGCAGACAGGCAGACGGCCCACTTGATGGAAAGCGGTTATCATCGCACTATGGACATTTTCAACAGCAAAGGTGCTACAAATGCGCTGCTGCCCTCTTAAGGACTGGGACCTGGTCACCAATGCCGGAACACAACTCAAGGTTGTTATGGCAGCATACTGTAGACCAGGCGTGGTAACCATCCAGTCGAGAAAATACTCTACCTGCTGTGGGTTGTTTTGTCGCCTGTTACGACAGGCCGCCCCGCCGCAGGAAATTGTATTCTTTCTCCGTTCCTGCACGGATAAAGCTTGTAAGGATCAATAAATTTCTGTGAAGGAATGAGGTCAAGATTAAAGCTAACTCGTAGATAGGTTTGTATTAACCATATAATATAAGCAAAGCCAGTGATTTCCTGAATGCACCATTGTTCGCAAACAGTTTAAATCTGGTGTGCAGTTGTGCTCCGACATTTAACCGGTGGTTAAAATAAAATAATCGATCAAATCAAAATGTATGCATAAACAGCGATTATTTTATTTTAACACACCACACACACACACACCACACACCAGCCTAAGTCATTAATTATGTTATTAAGAATGCCTTTGATTCAAGTGTCTTGTTATTATTATAATGCAAGCAAGTAAATTTTTTATGCTTAGATTTTAACACCGTTTTGTCAAAGGCTTCCAACGTTCTGTTTTGCTCTATGTGCCTATGGTAAAATATATTAATTATGTAAGGTTTATATTTGTGAGGAAATATTTGAGCAAACGTTCAGTTATTCTCACAAAAAGTTTTTCCTCCATAATCTGCAAACAGTACGATGAAAGGCTCTCCAAAGAGAAATTTATATACATCATACTAAACGTCTATTTGTTTTTAGTGTATGGTATCCAAATAACAAAAACTTTCGTACAAATAGATTAAGCTTTTATAAGAAACTAGCGGGCAAGCAAATATTGTCCTGACCTGAAAAAAATGAAATACTAGAACGCGATCGCAACGCCATCTATCGGATCCAACTGTGAATCTGAACCACCCGGCTCCCTGGATGGTTCAGATTTATGGTGTAAGAAGAATAATGATCTAAGTTTTCTAATATAAAACCTTCCCTGTACCCACTACTTAAATTTTGACCGCATATCTGAGTAGCAGCCGAGTCATGGAGCCTTCGATCAACGATACTGTTAAATAAGGTGAATACACACCTGCCTGTCATAAAGCGCAGTTTATTACCTTCCCGAATTTGGACTTATTTTGTTTACTTTGTGTTTGTAAAATTCGTAATTAGAAAAACAGTCCATTTTGTATTGTCATCTTTTATGGCAGTCATTAGGCAGGTGTGTCGAACTGATTCTAAGAAATTCGATCTATGCGGGCTGGCAGCCATATTGTGTCGTGCAGCAATAGCCCAATGGAGAGATCGGTAGTCTAGCGAGAACCACGATCAAAGCAAGACTTGTACATTCAATGAGCTATATAGTGACGGACTTTGCGTGTGTTATTGAATCGTGCAGTATGTACTGGTTGCGTCCAGTTATATTTATACGTGTTTGTATAGTTCTAATAAATTCCAACGGCATTTTAATTCGAGTCCCGCAATCGTAACAATTTTGATCGAAGCTTGGAGCTGAGAATTCAACAGACATTCTGAAATCTTCTGAGTATTCACTTACTTACTTATGTACTATGCTTAGCTATAATTAATTATTGAAACGATTAGAAAATATTTTAATAGTTTCTTCACATTTTCAAGAAATAAAAGGAAGTAATACAATACATATACACATAACAATATTACATTTCCTTTAAACAATTCCCGAGGTTTCGAGTATCAATCATAACAAGCTATTCAAAGTAAAACTTTTGTAGTGAAGTATTTATAAAGATTTCTTTGTAAACAGGAAGTGAAATGTATGGCGTTCAGTCCCTTTTATCTATTTAATTAAAAGGACAGTGTTTGTTGTAAATGAATAACTCATTCATTTATTCAATGGGCGCAATGGAAGCGTGTCCGTACAGAGATAAGATGTTAAAAGTATTTTGAAAATGAAACCATTCAGTACAACTGCGAGAAGAGAATTTTAATTAAAAAGTATGTCGCAGATCCAAACGTTTTAAATACTTTTATTGTTGTGAAAAATAACGTAATGTTCTTAAAAATGATGCTTACTTTGTACGTGTTATAATGTTTGTTTATCAGGTAACCTTACATATTGAGGGGTAAAAAGCTATTTGTTTTAAGCGACATTTGGAAAATAAAATATGTCGGCAGAAAGCTTTGAATTTTGAAATGACTGAAAGCAGAACCGCCATAGATTTGATTTGGTAACCAAGTTCTTTATATTCCCTTATGTTTGAGGTATGAGATGATAAAAATCGGACATGTTAAGTCTGTTACAAAATATCGCTTAAAACAGTTTAGTCTTTCACCGCTCGTTTTCTTTATTTTTATTGCAGGAGTTCAGCAGACAGGTAGACGGCCCACTTGACGGAAAGCGGTTACCATCGCCTATGGACATTTGCAAGACCAAAGGTGCTACAAATGCTCTGCTGCTCTTTTAATGGAGACTGGAACCTGGTCACTAATGCCGGAATACAACTGAAGGTTGTTATGGTGACATACTTTAGACCAGGGGTGGTAGCCGTTCAGTCGGGCAAATGCCTTACCACCTGGCTGTGGGTTGTTTTGTCGCCTCTCACGACAGGCCGCCCGGCCGCAGGAATTAGTATTCTTTCTCCGCACGTATGTTATCCATCCAGAAATTTACCACCAACATGCTGCCCTAAATAATTAGTACCAAACTACGTTGCTAAGGTTTCAAAAGTTAGTAACTAAGTTCTAGGTCAAATATCAATTTACTACCTCATGACACACCACCCTATCCAAAGAAATCTTATAAAATTCTAAGTTCCTATAAAAAGGCAATTATATTGAAATAAAAAGTTACTCTTAAGGACTACCAATAATACCTATTAAAATAATCTGTCACATAAACTAAGACAGTGTATTAATGTCGTGTCTACATTTGTATCATTATTTCGACCCGATGTATATAACCGTGGAAAGAATACCGGGCTCAAATATCGACCAGTATAAAAGCAAATTTGTAAACCACCAAAATCCTCTATACTTAGACAGTGATATATGCTATTTAAAACAAACATTTTTAGACTATAACTGTGCAAAATTGAAAAGAAATTTGCAATTTCTGATTGACTGTTTTTTATTTATTTATTATAAACTAACGGTTCCGGCAGTCGTTGTCCTGCCATGAAAAAATAAAATTCTAAAATCCGTTTTCAACACCATCTACCGAATCCAATTGTGAATCTAAGCCACTCCGGGATCCACTCAAACACGGATAAAAGTTTTCATCAAAATTATAGAACCCGATTTCAGCGCCACCTACCGTATTCAATTGTGAATCTAAACCATCGCAGGACCCACTCAAACACACACACACACACACACACAATTTAATCAAAATTGGGCAAATAGTTTTTTAGTTTTAGCGAGACTAACGAACAGCAGTAGATTTTATATAATATATATAAGAAGAAGATTTACTGAGCGACTCTTGCATTCTTCTTTCATGTCATTACGTATGATTGCATATGGAGGAAACAGATCGCATATAGTGTGTTAATATATTCACGTCTTATCAAAAGTCAGTTATTTTTTTTCCCAAAATTGCGCATCTGTGCAACACAAGAATCCGAAGAATTTTATCCGTGCAGGGACGGAGAAAGAATACAATTTCCTGCGGCCTGGCGGCCTGTCTTAAGCGGCGACAAAACAACCCACAGCCAGGTGGTAGGGTATTAGCCCGACTGGATAGCCACCAACCCTGGTTTAAAGTATGTCGCCATAACAACCTTGATTTCTGTTCCGGCATTAGTGACCAGGTTCCAGACTCCCTTAAGAGAGCAACAGCGCATTTGTAGCACCTTTGGTGTTACAGATATAGGCGATGGTAACCTCTTTCCACCAAGTGGGCCGTCTGCCTGTCTGCTAACTCTTGCAATATTTTTTTTAAAAATTTCAAGTGGTGAATGGTTCCTCTAAAATGGTACAGATGTGGACATAGTCTTAAACGAAACACTTGGAATTACGAGGTATTAGAAGCGAATTTATTACGTCTTCAATAACCTAACCTTATTTCATAAATGGATTAGATAAATGGGAATAGTCGGAGCTCTATCGTTGTTCTTACAACAATGAGTACTTGTCAGGCGAGATAGTCATAAGCCGATAACCTTGTGACCTGGGTCCTCGTAAAACGTATAACTAACTGCCTTAATATTTTATTGTCATTTTTCTAGGTGATATACATTTTTGTACGTTACATGACAGTTTTGGAGAGAGAGGGGTATAATTCAGAATGAGTAAAGACAAAGTAGGTTAAGGATAGTGTACAATTCCCAATGTTGGGATTGCAACTAACCGGACTGTATTTCTGCGAATTTTATGCGAATCTATGCTAAAAACGGTGAGCTGGTGGACAAATGTTACAACGAGTAGTCAACTCACTTTACGAAGAGCGGGTGTTAAGTCTAATGATCGGCGCCGACTCCTTCCTTTGCGGACACAATTTTAGTTCAAAGCAGGTAGTTTTCACAGCACTCGCGACGAGGATGCAGCACTGATACACTGGATGGCAAAGGTTGCGAATATTTCCACAAAACACGAAATGATTCTCTTTTGATTTGAATTCAATGAACGAAACTTGCCGAATATGTTCGTACACGAGGGGCGCAGCGAGTGACTTATTATATCAAATCCAAATTATTATTAAAACTAATAAAACGAGGACGATTTGAACAGTTTTCTTTGAGCTAATTTGCAAGACCATTTAGTAGTGGTAAGTAAAAATATTGTGAGGAAACTACATCGTTGTATGAGACCTACCAATGCACATTAGATAAGCGTGGCTTATACGGGTGATATGTGTATGTCGTCCTCGTTCTTCATGTGTCCTTAATCGAGTGATGTTAGTAGAGAATATCTATTTCCTTCCGTAGTCCTTTACTGGCTTATGTCACACCACAAATCTTCATGCCATCTTCCAGTTTAACATACTGTTAATAACAACAACAACAACAAATAGTGCCTATTATTATAAAGTTTGGGTAGTTGTGATTAATATTCGGCTCGTTTCATCATGCTTGGATATAAAAGCGAACGAGCGTGGTGATAAATGATCAATCTAACTTCGGCTTTGGTTACATGGCATGTAGTGCTCTAGGATAACTTATGCTTATGTGAGAAAAATAAATTATAATTAATTGTAATTTAAATCAGCATTCTTTCTATTTGTTTTCCTGTATAAATCCCCAGTAACAATACTTTTTCTCACCTGAATTTCATCCCTCCTCATTACGTGATTTGTATAAGTGATTCCTGTCAGTATTGAGGCGTTAATGGCCTGATAGTATATAACTCTATTTTAGTTGTCGATTAGTAAATGTATGGGCAGCAATCTAAGCAGGGTTTCTCATGAAAACTGCTTCTGTTAAGTCACAGATTGTCCTATTTCGTTGTAAAACTGACTGGTATCTAACAAGAAGTGAGTAAAATACACTCAGAACTTTACTCTCGTTGAACAAGATTGGCTCTATCTTTGAAAATGTCAAGTACAATCAATAAGATGTCGATCGAGATCGGGGCGGTGTTTTCGAAGAACAAATGTCTCCTAACACCCTCGCAGAAAGTTTAGTATTTTGATTCCATGCTAATAAATAAAATTGGAGTGTCGTTCTGTGATTTTAAAATAAATGCGAAAATCAATCATTTGATATTTATACGATGCCTAAACATAAATATTTATATATAGAATTAACTAAAGAGAGAGAGAGAGAGAGAGAGAGAGATATATATATATATTATCCCCCGACCCCACTTATTATCTCGTGTGTTTTAGAATAAGATCAAATAACAAGACATTAAAAGAAAAGGCTCTGTCTTGAACTATGACGGAGTTGGTGAAAAAAAATATATTTACGATTTCGTTTGTATATCTGAAAACGAATGTTTCTAAAAATAAAATAATAAATGATGATTTGATTGAATTGAATTAAAGGATACTGAAGCTAAGAAATTTATTTCCACAATGTTAATTTAAGGGATAAATCGAGTATAACCTTGGCCAGATTAAATAACAAAAATAACTTCGGGAACGCTGGGATATTATACGCACGCTGTGACTGGGCCTATGTTTGTGTGACTCGGTCAATCTGAGTTTTATTTTGACCCACTGATTAAAAAGTATGAATATCTAACGGATCTAATTTAGACCAAAACTAGCTTTGTTCGAATAGGGTACGAATTACGTCAATATCGTCTGATTTAGCTTCAACCCCATTGGGAAATAAGCTCAGAATAATTGCTCTTCCCGGGTCAGAAATACTACATACTTTATGTCATTGAGAAATATATTTACGGGTTTATCGAATAAATTACGTGGTTTAAATTTACTAAGTTATGATACGTAGTAATAGTTTATATAGTTCTTGCAATTCACGAAGGTGAGCCCCCTCAGGATTTCATTTGTGGGTAAATGCACATTGTGATAGTGTACGTATGTGACGGAACGATCAGTTGCGAGTGTGTCTGAGGCCCGGTGCCTATATCTTACCGATCATTATTTGCCTTGTTATCGGTTAAAATTTGAAATAAGCTCCATACATCTTACTATCTCCAATAGTATCGGGATCCTTGACGTCGACATAACGAACGACGTGCAGTTTCGGGGTCATATGGAAGGCAAGGCTAAACTTGCGTCCAAAAAGCTTGGCGTGCTAAACGGTTCCAAGCAGTACTTCACTCCGCGGCAACGACTTGTACAACAACGCTGTATAAAGCGCAAATCAGACCGCATGTGGAATACTGCTCACATCTTTGGGCCGGAGCACCAGCTTACCAGACTGGCCCACTCGACTCCATCCATCGTCGCGCCGTTCGGATCGTCACCGGTCGCATACTAACAGGCTGTTTAGAATCGCTTTACCTTCGAAGAGACTGCGTATCTCTGGGTATCAATAGCCTGGCGCCCTTTAGTAGGTGCGCGGTTAAAATGGAATAATTACAATTATATTTTCACCAGGCAACAGAAATTCGAGTGCAAATGGTGCAATTTTAAATGATGTCGGGAAGCAATGGTATACGTTTAGAAAAAGAACTCTCATATTAACCGTACTAACATACTAACTACATAGTTACTATTGTTTCATTTTCTTTTTGATATCTTTCGGTATGTAGAATAAAGAGGATATAGCGCCTGCTTGTTAATATACTACTGCTGAGCAACTCATGCTTTTCGGAGGTGTTGTGAGCGGCGTTCGGCGCCGCCTAAGACCCGTTGCCCGTGTACGCTGCACACATTGCACTATAGGTATAGCCGGCACTGCGTTCAATCATACCCGCTTCTGATCTCTCACATACATGTATACCACTAATAAAGTCCGCTTGCGTAGGTGAAATGCAAGAACTATACGTGAATTTAAATTCCCATTACAAAGTTTAATCAAAAACATCCTTGCAGTGACTGAACAAGCGCTGATAGCCGCTTAGCTTAACCTCAAAAGCATGAAACACTCCAAAAACAAGTACATTTCAATGCAATAGTTTACGTAGATATTTTGATAGAAAACTTTATCATTCCACCACAAAAGGTTGAAACATTGTTTACTCGCTGATGTATTTATTTATGTTACATAACTAGCTGTGCCCGTGACGACTCTCGGGCAGTATCTATTCATAGCCGGCCGTTCATTTGATTTACTATCGGTTAAAATTTGACATAAGCTCTGTACAAATGTAGGATGCCGAGCTTCAGAAAAATTCAATGCACTATAACGGGGGTCACCAATTAGTTTTGCTCAGGGTCGGTTTTAAGAAATGAAATGACCATCGCGGTCCGCACAACATTTTATAGAAATATATATTTATATATTTAACAAATGTAATTACGGAAATAACAAAGGCATTCTTTTACATATCTATGACAAAAACAAAAAAAATTCGCGGTCTTGTACAAAACGGCTCGGCGGTCCGGATGCGGACCGCGGTTCGCCATATTTTGGCGACCCCTCTTCTATAACAATACTTTACATACATACATACATACATAACTTCACGCCAGGTCCCTTGCGGGGTAGGCACGAACAACAGAGCGCCATACAGGCTTATTCTTACACACCTCACTTGCTTCTTTGACATTCATAGCTCTTGTCATGCACGCTCGTCTGTTCTTAAGGCTCCTGACATCACCTTCTGCTAATACACGATCAATTTGATCATGGAAGGTGTGTCGTGGCCTTCCGTGACTTCGGCATCCATCCACTTTTGCATTGTATATCTGTTTAGTCATTCTTTCATCATACATTCTTTCCACATGCCCGAACCACCGGAGCATTCCTTTCCTTACCTTCACCCCGACACTCTCTTTCAGACCAACTCTCTTTCTTACTTCGGTATTACGAACGCGGTCCGCGAGCGTCACTCCGCAGATTTTGCGCAGTGCTCGCATCTCGACCGCGTTTACTCTACTTTCATGCTCTCTGTTCCATACCCAACTCTCGCTTCCATACGTGAGCGTAGGTACCAGCACCGCGTTGTGTATGGCAAGCTGGGCTTTCTGGCTGAGGTTCTTAGCGCCTAGAAGTTTACCTAACGCTCCATTCACACTATTCCCCAAATTTACCCTTCTTTCTATGTCAGCGGTGTACCTTCCATCCCTGCTAAAAGCACATCCAAGATATACAAACTCATTCACTTGTTCCAGCATAACATCATCGACCATTATCCTTGCATTCGTTCTGGTTTCTTCTCTTTCAAACACCATAACCTTTGTTTTCTTCGCATTCAAATGTAAGCCTCTAGCCTGACAGTCATCTTTCATCATTGTGACTAGTGTTTGCAGTTCTGATGGCGATTCGGCTAAAAGCACACAAACAATACTTTATACTTCACTTTTAGGTTTATTGGTACATTAATGTATCTATCCATCTATCCATCTATCTATCTATCTATCTATCTATCTATCTATCTATATATATATATATATATATATATTATATGTGTCGGGGAACGGCCTCGTTCTCACGACATCTTCTTTAGTTATTGCAGGTTTAGTGGGCGTCATCAGGATAAATTGCGAGCATAAAATACAATAGCCACGGTTTATACACTTTTAATTTAGATTTGATCAACATTATGACATAGTTTAGACCGAGCAGCGGGTTCAGGGCACCGCTCATACTTCTAACTTAAAACACTTTCTTTAAATTCTCAATGGTCCAACTCGACCTGCTGCCATCAACCAAATGTGCCACAAAAACTCCTCCGTCTACTGAAGTAGATAATACTAAAGTATAGAGGGCGTCTGACCCCGCTCCGAGCCATATGCTCTGCTCTGATTGGTCGTTTATTAAATTACAATATTCATAACTTTTATTAGGTTAGAACGATCTTTAAGTTATAGAAACATTTAACAAATCAAATTAAATTAAGAATTTTAGAAGTAATTAAAATGTAAACAAATTATATTGTGCGTTATACATCCAACAACAATCCATCCAATTCATAGCTTCCCTCCGACATATATATATACGGACGGACGGACAGACAGACAGAGTTCTTTCGAATTTATAATATTAATAGGGATAAAACTAATTTCTCACTGTGTATACTTAGGAGGCTTACAAGACCAAAGTTAGGTGCATAATTTATGTTGTTGTTGTTCAGCTCAGCGGCAAGCAAAGGAACTAATACCATACGACATTGTTAGATATATACATAACGGTATACGGATATAACGGTGATTTAAAAATTGCTCAATTACCGCGTTTAGAATAAACTGACATTTTCCAGACTGTTGACCAAATATTTTGGCAAGCTTGACTTTCCAATTTGATTTGTCAATTTTGTGTTTGCAATAAAAAATGCGTAGTAACAATAACAAGACTGGTATGGTTGTAAGCTGTCAAAATATCCAGCAAAAGCTCTTTGAACGTATGCTGGTGTCATAATTCAACTAGAGCGTTTTGGGAAGTGAAATTTTCTCTTCAAAATCCATAACTAAATGCAAAAAAATAACAGTAGGTATATTATTATGTGTGATTGTGCAGCATTTCTTTAGATCTCATACATTATACGTGACCAATATTATAATGCAATACAAACATGTAGTATGTTTGTATTGCAGGTCTTTGACTGATGTAAAACAAAGAAAAACACAGTTTAAAAAAAACACACATCTTGCTTAAAAGTTGTGTTGGAATGTCCAACAAACAGTTTTTATTTATTTGGTGCGGCAAAGTACTGGCCACCAAATATACTAAATGTTTGAAATTGGAATTTAGAACATAGATGTTGTGATGTTTTTTTATCTGTATATTTATTTTTCCCCCCATTACTATTAAAATTGTCATTATATCACGCACGTGCAGTTCTTTTTAATCATTAAAATATTTACAATCCACAACAAATTCATATTTAAAGAAGTGTTTAACAAGTTGTTTTATAACTGTCGTTCACTTTAACCAGTATTATACACTTTTGAAAATAAAGCAGCAATCTTTAGGTTGCCGCCAAAAACGCCGACATCATAATTTAAGATATGCATCACATGTTTAATTGACCTACATGCAGCGTCCCGCTTGTCTTCAACCAACTAACCGAATCCTTGTTTGTTTTAAAAGTTACACTGCATTTGGTAAATACAAGAATGTTCAGTTCCTCGACTTTATTTTAGTTGGGAATGTTTAGAGAATGCCGCTTTCTGCATTTGGGCGAGAATTAAAGCTTTTGCTTGAAGATACTAGTCTTAGTAGAATTTGGATTAATTGTTGAATTTGGTCCAAGTTAAATCACAGTCGTATAAGTTCAATAAAATATAATTATTGTTATGAGTCGCGAGACTCGAATTAAAATGCCGTTAGAATTACTATAGAGTTTATTAGAACTATACAAACATGTATAACACAGGTACAAATATAACCGAACACAACAAGTCCAGATGTAATGCACGATTCAATCACACGCGCAAAGTCCGTCATTAAATAGATTACCGAATGTAGTACACACGTTTTGCTGCGCTTGTGCTTATCGCTCGACTACCAATCTCTTCATTGGGCTATTGCTTTATACTGCACAAATACAATATCTCTCGGCCGCGTAGACTGTATTTCTTAGAATCACACCTGACTAATGACTACCAAAATAGATTACAATACACAATGGGCTGTTTTTCTAATTACAGGTTTTTAAACACAAAGTAAACAAAAGAAGTCCAAATGCCGAAAAGGTGATAAAATGCAGATGTAAATTTGTCTCTTGTCGGCATTCAGGTTGTAATAATACAATAAATAAATTAAGCAAATATTATTTTAACTGCATGCTCTATGAATTCCATGAAACACCGCTGCGGATATTTATTAACTGATAGTTAACCCGCTGTGCTGTTTTCCAGCGTTGTCTCGTTCATATTACGTCAATATTTATTTACGTTCCGTGGTTAAATATGTTTGGATTTTAGAACACGTACTTGCAATTGATTTCGTGATTATTATTAAGCCATAGTGATTTTCAAATACTAAAAGCTGATTTACATTTATTCAGCTATTGACTTCAAATTCGAAGGAAGCCAGTGCTGACTTCAATATTCTCGTTTAAGTGTATTGAAGTCAATCCGCTCCCCAAGCCAGTAGCTGGATCAATATGAATCAGCTATTCATATTACACGCTATTACCAACTAGTACACTATAAAGTATTAGCTGATAACCACCCGCTTCGCGTGCCGTAAAATCCATTTTAGCTGACCTCTACTTGGCGAAAGGTAGGTCCATACCAATATTCAAGTCTATTGGTATTATAGTTCCTGAGATATCGTGATGAGTCACTACCTACATATATATATATCGGAGAAGGCATCGTTATCGTGGCATCTTCTTTAGTGGTTGCAGGTTTAGTGGGCGTCATCACGGTAAAATGCGAGCATAAAACACAATGGCCATGGTTTATACACTTTTAATATAAACAATATTTTGCCACAGTTTAGACCGAGCAGCGGGTTCACGGCACCGATCATACTTGAACCATTCCTTTTTAACCGACTTCGAAAAAAGGAGGAGGTTCTCAATTCGTCGGGATCTTTTTTTTTTGCTTTTTTTATGTATGTTCGCCGATTACTCCGTGATTTATGATCCGATTTACGTGATTCTTTTTTTGTTCGACGCGGAATAGCTTCTAATTAGTCCCCTAAAAATTTTACATACTTTGTCTCCGTGATTTATGATTCGATTTACGTGATTCTTTTTTTGTACGACGCGGAATAGCTGCCATGTGGTCCCCTAAAAGTTTGACATAGTTTGGCACAGTAGTTTTCATTTTACGATCATTTTTTTTTCCGGTTCTTGGGACCTATATTTTTTAAGAAGCTAGACACTAAAAAGTAACAAATAAAAAATAAAAACTTCGTTTAAAAAAACCGAAACCTTAGTAATTTTCAAAATATAGTAATTTTTATGTTTTGCTTTGCACCGACTTCAAGATGTTTTAGATAATATTTATTAATAATAATAATAGCTTTAGAAAAAAGTTATTTTATACATTTTAGTTTTTTAGTTTTTGAAGTCGGTTTTTTTAAACGAAGTTTTTATTTTAAATTCTCAACGATCCAACTCGATCCGTTACTATCACTCAAATGTGTCGCAAAAACTCCTCCGTCTACCTTAAGTACACAGATGGCGGATTGACCCCGCTCGAGGCATATACTCTGCTGGTCGTTTATCAAATTACAATATTCATAACTTTTATTGCTGCTTCATACTTTTGTGGGTCGATATAATACATTAATAGGCGAGGGAAATCTATAGATTAGTTTTAAGAATATTGCGTGCACTGTAGATAATTTTGTGAGTTATCCACATGGCCGTGGACGAAGGACGGAATACCGAGGGGATTTTGAGGGCATCCCTAACTGTGGTGTTGATAATAGCAAATTTCAACATTTGACTTTTTCAGATATATTATTATTGAAGTGAAACTTCTATTAGGATTGTTATGATTTGAAACTCAATGAAACGAAAAAGCGACACTAACTAATAGATCAACACATCAATTTATAGGACTAAGCCTGCGAGAGAATGAGATAGAATATATTATATTTAAGAATTGAAACACTATGCTAATTCAGATAGTGGAAACATTTTGAATTTTTTCGTCAATACTTCAAATTTCGTGTTCTAAAGCTTAAATATATTATAACGATATAATATGAAATGTGACATCACAAAATTTAGAAACCCTCTCAACCCTTGTCACGCTTTGTTTCAGTTCTACTACTTGTGAACTCAACACACACATTTTTTTTATTACAAGCAGTATAAAGATAAAGCGTGATGTTTCTTTTTAATTCTTGTTAAAATATTTTTCATATAATAAACGGCTAAAACAGTATATTTTTAAATCTCAAACGTGTTAGTAGCAAGCGTTATAATTTCTCTTCCAACGTAAAGCAAATAAGTCGAGCGGTCAGACGGGTCAACAGCTTCACAAAAAGAAAGGGTCTAGCTAGAACTGTTACCAAAATAAGCGGAGCTAATACGAACTGCGAGGTGGTAAGGAATTTGTTCGACTGGATAGCTACTACCCCTGGTCTAAAGTATGTCACCATAACAACCTTGAGTTGTGTTCCGGCATTAGTGACCAGGTTCCAGTCTCCCTTAGGAGAGCAGCAGCAGCGCATTTGTAACTTGGTGTTGCTAATATTTATAGGCGATGGTAACCGCTTTCCATCAAGTGGGTCATCTGCCTGTCTGCGTAACTTCTGTAATAAAAATAAAATAAGAACTGCGTATTTGACCTAAAATTATCTAAGCATCAACTTCATCAACTTTAGTTATTACTAGAGTTTTCCCCGCGACCACGCCGCATGATATTCTATGTTACGTACATGAAAATGTAATTAAATGTTTGATATATAAAAACCTTTAATTCTTTAGTTTCTGGTTGAATTCACTACAATTACTAAGAAACTAAGTCAATATACCGTAGACAACTGCACAGCAAAACATAAAGAAATGTCAAAACCAACCTGATTTGAAGTACCTAAAACGTAATGGCTGCCGTGTGGGCAAGTTAACAACGTATTTGTTATTGAATTACATGGTGGATGGTTTTCTACATCGCATTGCAGCATTATCTATTTTGCTAATCTGTCCATTTTAAGGAAACAACGTCGTTTATCTAGATAAAATGTATCCTAATGTTAACTCGAGTTATAAGCCAGCACTATGTCGAGTTACAATTATATTGTTACGAGTTACGGGACTCGAATTAAAATTCCGTTAGAATTACCATAGAATTTCTAAGAACTATACAAACACGTTTAACACAGGTACAAATATAACTGAACACAACCAGCACAAACGTTATGCACGATTCAATAACACGCGCACTGTCCGTCACTATATAGTTTATCGAATGTACACGTCTTGCCACGCTTGTGGTTACCTCTTGACTGCCTCACCCCTCTGTTGGAACATTGCTTTATACTGTACAAATACAATATGTCTCGACACAATACTCGACCGCGTGGACTGAATTTCCAGGAAATGACACCTGGCTTATGACTATCATAAAGATTACAATACACAATGGGCTGTTTTTCTAATTGCAAATTTCAAACACAAAGTAAACAAAAGAATTCCAAATGCGGGAAGGTAATAATAAACTGCAGGTGTGAATTAGTCTTTGTCGGTCGTAACAATATACGTTTAGTAGTATAAAGAACTGTAGTGGGTCTCCGACGGGGCTCTCGGTGGAAACCTGTAGGAGGTGCTGACGGGTTATGCCGGTGGAAATAATACACCAGTCACTTTTACGGTTCACGTCGTTTATTGCTACTGAGTTACAAATAACCGTTGGCTATAATAAAGCCGTAATCGGTATACTCGAACGCTAACTAAGTTTATACACTACACTACACTACATTTTATACACACTGACTTGTTTCGGCAGATCACCGTCTTCTTATACTAATAAATACATTAAAAAAACTAACATCTTGCGGAAGCTTCCCACGATTTCTCTGGCCTGGACCCAAACCTTCTCGGAAGATGCGACCCTAGTCTATAAACTAATAAATTGTTTCCTCATTGGACTTAAACAAAGCATGCAGTTAAATTACAAAACTATTTTCTAAAAATATGTACAATGGCAATGGCAGATGTCAGGATCATCTTTCTTTGACGCAAATGGTCTTACAAAGGGCGTTATTTTAAACTATTACCGAAATTCTCGAAAAACATAAAACAATGAAGGACATTACGGGGGTCATTATAAATTATTCCATATCCCAGCATCTGCATTGCCTTCGTGGGAAACAATTTTCTAAAAACTATCTACAAACTATTTTGGCATCGTTAACAAGTAGTTTCCAAAATGGATGCGATTGCAGCGCCATCTTTTTCGCTATTTCGTCTATCCTACGGAAACTACGTTATTTATAGGGATAAAAGTATCCTAAGTTATACACCGTGATATAATTTAGCTTCGTTTCGAATTTTATTTAAATCCGTTCAGTAGTGTTTACGTGTTGCTCTAACAGACAGACAGACAAAAATTCTAAACATTGCCTTTTCGGAATCTCCTGGTCCGAATTATCCCTAATGATTTTTCACATTTTTAAACGCAATGCACAAACTCGAACCATTTATAAATTTATTATAGCATAGATTACTAGTTAGGTACTCACGTACAGACGCTTGTTTGATAAAATAATTTAAAATTGTGTACTTAACTATTTTCTTTATGGCGTACAAAAAACAGTAATATGTGTTTTATATATGTACTAGCTGTCCCGGCAGACGTCGTCCTGCCCGGAAAAGCTTCAATCGATATGCCGACAGCAGCGCCACCTACCGGGTCCAATTGTGTACCAACTCAGAAACCTTCTCTGGCTCATGCGCAACGACTTTGCTAAACATCATCACATGATCAAATGTATAGTTTACGATTCTATAAAGGACATACAGACAAACATTCATTTTTATATATAAGAAGAAGAAGATGTATGGTGGCTATGGCCATACAGCGTGTCAATGCTGCCAGTCTTCTGGACACGCTCCCCGTTGGCAGTGATCTGCTACATAATGTATTTTAGTTTCAATGTCTGTATGTTTATATATGTAAATATAATACATACAGTTTACATTGTATTTACATTATGTTTACATATGTATTTTATTATGCATATAACTGAACACAACCAGACACATTACATACTAGACAAAGAGCACACCTGGCTGTCGTAAAACGCAGTTTATTGCCTTTCCTGCATTCGGAGTTCTTTTGTTTACTTCGTGTTTAACATTTAAAAACATCCTATTGTTATCGTAATTATTTTATGGCCGTCATAAGTGTCTAACTAATCCTTGTTTTTATTGCAATGCGTCGAAGCTTGCCAGATGTGCGGATTAACTCAGTGAACGCGTATCGGTATTACAGTTTAGTATAAAACAATGCCCGAACGGAGGGGTGGGGCAGTCAAGCGACGATAACGATGCAAGCAAGACGTGTGTAGTACTTTCGATTAGCGATATAGTGACGGACTTTGCGCATGTTATTGATCGTGCAGTTTGTAACAAGTAGTGTCGAGTTCTATTTGTACCTGTTTTATACGTGTTTCTAAAGTTCTAATAAACTCTCTAGTAATTCCAACGGCATTTTAATTCGAGCCCTGTGTAGCTCGATATAATATATATTTATTTTCTGATATGTATTTTTTATTGACGGCTCATCTGATGGAAGGTGGTTACAGTCGCCTATGGGAATTTGAAAGACCAGAGGTGCTGCCAATGTGCTCTTGGCCTCAAAGGAGACTTGGAACGTTGTCACTGATGGCGGAACAAAACTCACTCACTAGGAGTGGTAGTTTACCAGACGGGGTAATGTCCTACCTCCAATGACCTCCTTTCATGTCAAAAGCCTCCATAAGCGGCAATAAACATTTAGTATGCGCTAAACTGTTTATTATATAAAGCAAAACAATTTAAAAAGGCTATTAAATGGTTAATTATATCCAACATAGTTAATTGAAAAAGATTTCCTATATAACACAGGATTTCAAGCGAAAATTTTAAATAAAGCGTTAGCTGAATGAAGCTGTTTCGCTAATTGGAGTCTCGGTTAAGTCTGAAAGCACAAAGCGACTTGTAGACCTTTAAAAAACTAACGTAATAAATCTCTGCCAAACTTCGGGGTTGGTACAAGAACTGGGGAGTTAAGAACTACCCTGATTTACTGACCTTTGCTTCAAAGCGGTCTAGAGTGTTTTATCTATGTCTAGATGATAAAATATAAAAGGGTAAAAAGTTAAACAAGTCATCATTATACAGCTAAATTCTATTTAGATTATCTTTTCTTTGTTGTCTTAGAACATTTAATTTTATTGATTTCATGTTCTTTTCTTCTTATGCCTCTGATATACCTGCACCGTAATGCTTTAGCTAATGCATTAATACGGATATAACGCACATGACACCGTTAATGGCATGAAACATTAACCGATACATCAGGGGGTGTTGGTGAACTTCGTTAATGTATCGGTAATGCATTATTTTTAACGTTATTGACTCATTTGTACACAGTCGCTAACACAAATTCAATTCCTTTCTCATATTCAATTTTCTCGTGTTTTACTTTAAAAAAGTATTGCTTTTTTTATAAGGCGGGGGAAATGCATTTTGCACATTACCCGGTCCTTTACCAAATTATTACGATTAGACCAAAGCGACGAGAGGTGAAACCACGACTGGGAACCAGTCAAATCGCCGGCTTGTGCGGAGACTCGAAAACTCAATACTCCACTAAACCAACCCTCCTCCCATGTGCCCCGCGCTTATGGCAGGAAGAGCGCATCAGTGCAGTGCTTAAGAATGCCCCGGGAAGCAGTGCAAACTGACATCGTCAACAGGGGTGAAGACTCCTCCGCTCCCTAGATGCTAGAGGGCCAAAATAAGTATTGCTCTACCAACTCCAGTTGACAGATACACCTCTTTAGCTGTCGTATGTCCGTTAATAAATTTATAAACGGACAGCTTCGAAAGGCGGACACGGTTATCGAATCTCTGTTATTTGTAGCTGAATATTTTAACTAACAATGATTTTTACTAGATAATTGACTTAATATACAAAACACCGTACTTTAAAACTAAAGATTAAAAAGAATTTTGTTTAGAAATATATAGGTATATATTAATATAGTTCATAACGTCGACTATAATTATCTCGCAATATTAAGTTTGAAAATAGCCGTGAACAACTACAAACTTACTATAAATATTAATATACATATCATTATTTAACTTAAAGCCGATTTTTTTATCATCAGATAAAAGTTATCAGTCGAATAAATTAGATAGATAGATAGATAACACTTTATTGTACACCAATACAAACATGAACTTAAAGACTAAAATTATATCTAGTTATGTAAAAAAATATAATAAATTATAACCTGACTAAATTTAAAATTGATACAATTCAACTATTTTATTCATGCAAATGTTATTTTTAATTTTCCTATCTTGTCTTTTATTCTATAGAATAACTGTTATCTGATGATTGAAAAATCGGCCCTAGGTCGTTCAAATTATTTTATTGTAAAACCAGTTCCTATACATCAAAAACTATAGATATAAAATATGTTATCGAACTATAGTAAAATATTTATTTAAATTTAAAACATATTGCCACTTTTGTATTCCAAATGCGATATTGAATCTATAAAAACCAAAATAACCTAAAAGATGAAATATGTGGAATAATGTTTTCTATTCTAGCATAGAGAATGTCAGCAACGTACCGAAGCACTCAGACATTTTTACTGTTATTACGTTTCTACCCTTGTGAGATAATGTAACTAGATATTTAAATAATGTCATGGCAAAAATGCCACTTGTTTAGGGAATATCACCAGGGTCGAAACTCTTTTAACAAGAAACATGCACAAATTATTTGGCATATTCTTTCATTTGAATTTAGGTATTTTTCAAAGTATTTTCTTATGTTTGGGAGACTTTTAAACATAATTAAATATAAGTTTTAAGTGTATACCCTTTACAGTGGTGTTGATGTTTAATTATCTAGATCTTTAAATTTATAAAAGCTATAAGAAGGTATACAATAATAATGTTAAGAGCTACAGGACTCGAATTAAAATAAATGCCGTTGGAATTACTATAGAGTTTATTAGAACTGTACAAACACGTATAAAACAAGTACAAAATAAAACTGGATGCAACCAGTTCACATGCACGATTCAATGCAATTCAACACGCGCAAAGTTCGTCACTATATCGCTAATCGAAAGCACGACACACGTGTTACTCGTATCGTAGTCGTCACTTGACTGACACACCCAGAAGGGTGGGGCAGTCAAGCGACTTCGGGCATTGTTTTATACTAAATTGTATAATAGAACAAAGGATCGCGTTCGCCGAGTTAATCCCGCACATCTGGCAAGCTTCGACGTCCATAAAACAAGTTCAATAACAATAGCATATTTTTCTGGATTAAAAAATTCTAAACGCAAAGTAAACAAAAGAATTCCTAAATCAAAGGAGGCAATAAACGGCGTTTTATGGCGGGCAGGTGTGCGCATTTCTTTGTCGGTATGTAACAATAATAAGACAAAAGTAACTTCAACAATTAAACTTAAATCATATTTTTAAAACATCTTGATACTGTTACATTTTCTAATAAACTTTATTTGCCTCATATAGTATATTTTACGTGTACATCCCTATTAATATTATAAATGCGAAAGTAACTCTGTCTGTCTGTCTGTCTGTCTGTCTGTCTGTCTGTCTGTCTGTCTGTCTGTCTGTCTGTCTGTTCCGTTTTCACGTAAAAACTACTGGACCGATTTGGCTGAAACTCAGTATATATATATATTTTCGATACCGAGGATGAACATAGGATACTTTTTATCCCGAAAAATGGGATAGTTTCCGGGATAAAATGATATTTGTCTGTTTGTTTGTTATGCTTTTACGGAAAAACTACTGGACCGACTTGGATGAAATTCGGTACGTATGTAAATTAAATACTGAGGATGGACAAGGGATAATTTTCATTTTGGCCTTTTTGGTAATTTTGGCCTATTTGGTCATTTTGGCCTATTTGGTCATTTTGGCCTTTTTGGTCATTTTGGCCTATATGGTAATTTTTCCTTTTTGGTCATTTTGGCCTTTTGGGTCATTTTGGCCTTTTGGGTCATTTTGGCCTTTTTGGTCATTTTGGCCTATATGGTAATTTTTCCTTTTTGGTCATTTTGGCCTTTTTGGTCATTTTGGCCTATTTGGTCATTTTGGCCTATTTGATAATTTTGGCCTTTTTGGTCATTTTGGCCTATTTGGTCATTTGGCCTATTTGGTCATTTGGCCTATTTGGTCATTTTGGCCTCTTTGGTCATTTTGACCATTTTGATTATTTTGGCCTTTTTGGTCGTTTTTGCCTATTCCGTCATTTTAACCATGTCGGTCACTGTGGTCTTTTTGTCATTTAGACCATTTTGGCCTTTTTGGTCAAGTTTTGTAATTTATTTTGTTGACAGATAGACGGGGGATGGTATATATAATTAGCGATATAAAATGAAGTGAATCTTCCGTGGGAAAATACATAAAAGTGTAATATAATATAACCTGTAGCACTTGCTCTATAAACAAGAGACACGCACTAGAGGTTAACCCGCGGCGCAGCCGCGGGGTAAACTCTAGTTAAATTATAAATTAGTACAATAAAGGAAGTTTAACTTATAATGTATTTTACCATCCCTTAATTTTATACGTATTTTACATTAGTTCATCGAGATTAAACAATTTTAGTGACAGCTTTTTAAGAGATTAGTAAGTATTAAAGTGTTGTTTTTAATAAAAAATTACATAAGTTAGATAATGTTTTGTCAAATTTAATTTTTGCAATTATAGTCGATATGTATTTAGGTCAACAGTAGGGTGAACTCTAACTGTTTTTAAGCGTAAATATGTAATCTGTACTCGTTGACATCAGTATCTATCATGATGATAGAAAAAGGAAATTAAGTAAATACTTAATTTTGCTCACGAGGTTACCGCTATGTGGCGTCTGAAGTCAATAAGCATTGTGCCGATAGTTGTCACCGTCAACGGTTTTATAGCGAAAAGCCTCGACCGTCATCTAGAGAGGCTTTAGCTAGGAGGCTGGGTGAAGGGCCAGGTACAGATGGCAACACTATTGGACACGGCACGAATTGTGAGGTTCCTGTCCCAGGAGCCCTAACCACCGGTAGTTTGGACCCCAGGCCCCGCTGGCGATGACCTACAAGATTTAATATTTTTTTATTAAATGTATATTATTATGTATATTTTTGAATTAATTTTATCAAAGAATAAGGTCGTCTATTTTTTTTATAAAATTGTCTTTATATATTAAATAAAAAGATTTTTTAATATAAATAAATTTACATGAATATATTTAATTACTAATAACTGTAATATTTTTAGTTTATAATAATCACTATAATATATTTAGAACAAATACGATATTGAACTACGATTTTCATTCCGAGTAATAGTACTTCTACGTTAATATTCATATTTCCATATGAAAATTTACTATTCATGCTACTATGGTCAAACTAATGTCATTTATCTATTCTCAAAACATTCTCCATCTTAGAACTGAACCGATGATATTTAAACTTCTGCCATAAGACTCCACAAGTGTTCTTTACTTGCGTTTTCTGCAAGATTCGATAACTTGTACCAGCTTCGGGACTCCACTTTACGACCTCAATTCGAGCGACCTGTTTAGTAAACACCCATAAAACCCTGTTGGTCAACCAGGCTTAGATTACGCCATTGCACTTTACGACTTCTGTGAGTTACAGCTTTTGACGTTTTTTTAGCCCTAATATCGGCCTATAACGCCTTTACTACGCAGTGCCCAAAAATATAGAATGAATGAAAAAACTGATGAATGCTTTTTATGATACAGTATATACACAGTATAGTTAGAGAGTAATATTACAAAAGGGTCTCTATTGTAAAAATTGTCGAGACCAGTAAAGCGTTGGTAAATACATAGAGGCGTCTGAGAATGCTTTTACTTGGACTGTCAGCCGAAATAGACTAGGTAGAGTTGGTACCGGTAGACCACAAGGTACATACACATCACGATCAAATAACAGAAGTGTTAAAACAAGGTCAGGTAAAAACCATATCAAATAAACGTGCATGTATGAAGAGGTTAATGAAAGTAGATGAAGCGAAAGTTGTTTGTCAAGATCGTCACAATTGGAGATCTATATTATCTGCCTACCCCCATGTAAAACAGGCTAGATAATATGTATGTGTGTATGTATGTCAGATGAAATGCCTATTTTTGACAATAAAAGTCGGGTAATCTATTCACCGTATAGAAGTGATTAACGTCCACAGATTTCGTCATATTGCTACGGAACCTAAAAAAGGAAATCTAAAGAACCCCATACAAACTATACTACTCCAGGAATCTCATTCTAACTAATTTTGCAACCAAACTACCTCGATTTTAGGAAATTTTTACAAAATTTACCATCTCATAATATAAAATCCTTTTTATCACTTTGGAAGCTAATAATATCTCCTTACCATAATAGCTACGAAACATTTAAGAACAGTATACCTCTTTACTTTACTATCCTTGCACAGAAAATATGGAAATAAAGATGGAGTTTGATTTTTTCTTTTTGGAAATATTAGAGTTTTTGTCTTCAATTGACGATGGGACGATTGGGAGATAATGGGTATAAAAGTCGTTTTACGCCGACGTGTCTGTGAATCTAATCCAACTAGGTGTAGAATATTTTTATGATTTGGATTTTTTTTAAGCTAGGGTTTGAACAACCTCGCAATGTAGGGTTATGAACAGTGGTGCTGGGTGTTGTCTCAAATGTATTTCACCGTGGCTATGAATTTTTATGTCATAAGATTTTGAAGCATTATTACCAAACTATTAGAATAAATAATTTCATTAATCTATTGATAAAATCAATAACTAGCACAGAAATTTAAAATATAATTGGTCGCGCGTATTTCATTTAATATATATTGAAAATTCTTAAATGGAACGAATCGTAATCATGTAAAACCACATCCTATCTTTTGTTCCTCTCCGGTACATACCCTAGCAAGCAGAAGGAAGGAGACGGCATGAGACGTCAACTGCATCGCTATAGTGGTCATCAGATAGAATTGTGCTTCTCGCTTACGAACTGCAACGCATACGTATCGCTTTTGACCATTATCGACTATTTTTTCCTCCATATACTTTATATATATAGACTATTAGTTTTCGTGAAATTGTGCGTGTCGTGCTAACTGCAAGAATCACGGAGAAAACATCGCTTCACTACGCAAAGGTACTGTACCACCCTTCCTTTATATAACTGCCTATATTTCCCCGTGTTCTGTGCAGCTATATTTCCATCATTGTGGTTTTACATAAATATGGGTAACAATTACCAATTCGCGTAACCATTAATGGTCCTTCGAGCCGGATAAAATATATATATTCACAATATTATATTAATTATATATCACATATTATACAATAACTTAATTTACACGTACTTGTATATTAGCAGTGGGCAATATTAGGAATAGGTATCTATATTTTGTTAGTAATTGTGACGCTTATAATACATTTTTTCTATAAATTGTTGATTTTCTATAAATCCATTCTCCAAAGCTTTACGTTATCACTGTACTTGTTATTTGGTAATAAATCTGTAATTAATTGAATCTTGAATATTTAAAAATGGCTACAGGTTCAGATAAAGGAACTTTGGCAGCTGATTCAAAGTTAAAGATCTTATATGCTAAAAGAGATCGAATGTTTAGTCGTATGCAGAGCATTTGTAATCGCGTGAACGATCTTCATGAGGAATGTCACCGCGAAAGGTTTCTGTGCGAGCTAGAAACTGTAGACTTATTGCGCTCAGACTTTGAAATTGTGCTAGACAAAATTAACGAGTTACAGCTATTTTCGAATCCTAAATATGTACTAGATTATCAACCGCTCTCGTCGTTTGATGACTTGTTTAGCAGTGTAAAGCGCGCCGGTAGAACGTTACAACAGTCTGCACTTAGTATACAACCTATTGTTCAACATAAGTCGCCTAAACTACCTCCTATAGAGATTCCCGAATTCGACGGAGACATCAAGCACTGGCCGTTATTCCTTGCCAGTTTCGAAAATTCAGTACATAACAATCCATCCCTTTCAGAATCGGAAAAGTTATACTACCTTATTGGGAAGCTTACGGGAAAGGCTCGTTCCATCTGCGCTGGTATAACGCCCTCTGCACAAAATTATTCGTTAATTTTCGACTTGTTAAAGAATAAATATGAAGATAAGCGATCGGCGGCTTCTTCATACCTAGACCAAATATTTGAATTTAAAAGCATGTCCACCGCAACAATTAATAATTTAGAGTTGTTTTTGGATAAATTTGCGACCTCCGTGGCAGCCTTAAAAAACTTTAAGTTGGATGACTTGTCGGATTTCATATTCTTACATATCGCACTTAAAAGGTTAGATTCAGATACTGCGCGATCTTTCGAGTTAGATAGCCGTGGTTGTGAAATGCCTACGTTTGGGGATTTGGCGCTCTTCGTGCGCAATCATATTAAAATATTACAACGCACTTCATCGGTTAAACAAGAGGCTTCAAAGAAAAATACAGACCGTCGACCAGATGCGCCATATAGACCACATACGTATGCTTATGTTAACGCTGACTCCGACACTCAATTTAGTTCCTGTTCCTTGTGCGATTCAGCTCACGAACATATATATAATTGTTCGGTATTCCATAGCTATAATCCCAATGAGCGATTTAAATTTGTTAAATCTAATGACTTGTGTATCAATTGTTTAAGTAGAGGCCATCATGTCTCAACGTGTAATTCCAAGTCACTTTGCCGAAAATGTAACAGAAAACATCACACGTTGATTCATTTCACAGAGAACAACGATAACAAGCGTGATAATTATTCCCCAGTTGTCAATAGCTCAATAGTTGCGCACTCTACACCGCTGCGGGCTCACGCACCCGCTGCATCTGTTACTGAAAAGGACGGCGCGTGCGCTTGCACCGCACGCTGCATCCGTAGTGATGACGTCGCTCTTTGTTCGCTCTCACCAAAGACAGCAACCAAAAATGTAACATATGAACCTACTACTGTACTACTCGCTACCGCTCGTGTTATTGTTATCGATTCGCATGGTAGGGAACATAATGTTCGTGCTTTATTAGACAGCGCCTCGCAAAGCAATTTTATTACCCAAGATTGTTGCCGGCGCCTAGGTTTGAATTTAAACACAAGTCTTTGTTCAACAGTAAAAGGAATTGGGGGTTCAACGAAACCTATAGAGGGTTCCGTGAACATTACCTTTTCTTCACGTTTTAATCGTAACATTAACTATAATATGAAGTCATTAGTGGTTGATAAAATAACCGAACATTTACCAACTATTTCTGTAAATGTTTCTTCGCTATCGTCATTTTCTACTTTGCCTTTAGCTGATGACACCTATTCAATTAGTAGTGGAATAGACATTTTGATCGGTGCAACAATTTTCCCTCATCTTCTTTTGTCTAAAAGGGTTCAAGGCTCGTCTTCGCGACTGTCCCCTATTGCGTTAGAAACAGTTCTAGGTTATGTTATAGTTGGAGAAGCTGTTGCTAATGTTCATAGTAAGATATCTGTAACATGTTGTTCTACTACCGATTCTCTCGATTCCACTCTTCGTAAGTTCTGGGAACTTGAGGAAGTTAATGTACCGCCTTTACCTAGCACTGATGATATGCTCTGCGAACAAATTTATACTCATACAACTACACGTAACGAGGATGGTCGTTACGTTGTATCTCTTCCATTCAAAGGTGACATTAACACTCTTGGTGATTCCAAGGAGGTGTGCAAACGTAGATTTCTTTGTTTAGAGAAGAAAATGCTCGCGTCCCCACCATTAAAAACTGCCTACGATGATGTTATAAGGGAATATTTAGAAAAGGAGTATATCGCGTTAGCAACCACAGAGTTAGAAGATAACGAAAAAGGTCCTTCATATATTATTCCACATCACGGGGTTCTTCGAGAAGATAAAGTTACATCAAAATTGCGCGTTGTTTTGGATGCCAGCTGTAAGACCAGTTCTCATGTATCGCTTAATGATATTTTGTACAGTGGACCTAATCTGCAAGGGAATTTATTCAATATAATTATAAACTTCCGTTTATTCGCAGTAGCACTTTCTGCAGATATTCGCCAAATGTTTCTCAGTATTGGTGTTAACCAACATGATCATAAATTTCAACGTATATTATATCGATTCTCTCCCAATGAAGCCCTTCAAGTATACGAATTTAAACGTGTCTGCTTTGGCATTAAATCAAGCCCTTATATCGCGCTGCGAACTATTAGACAGCTTGCATCTGACGTAGGTGATCGATATCCTATTGCTAAGGCAGTAATTGACTCAGGCTTGTATATGGACGATCTTGTCTATAGCGTCCCTGACGAATCCACGGCTATATCTTCAGCGTCGGAGATGATAGGACTGATGAAGGCTGGAAAATTTGATCTCGTTAAATGGACGAGCAACTCCCAAGTGGTTCTGAATTCTATTCCGGAATCGCATCGTCTCTCTGCACTAAAGGAATTCATCGACCCTGATTCTCATAAAATACTTGGTTTATGTTGGTCACCTCTTACAGATAAATTCAGTCTTAAAATTAATGATCCTGCGTCTTCTTGTACTAAGCGCAGCATTTTATCTTGTGTCGCAAGGTTATGGGACGTAATGGGTTTTGTGGCACCCGTTGTCCTGTATGCTAAATTACTTATCAAAGAACTTTGGTTGTGTGGATGTGATTGGGATGACACTCCACCTGAAAATATTGTTAAATTATGGTCTCGATATAGAAAAGAATTACCCTTACTCACCAATTTACAGATTCCGAGGTATGTGGGCATTAATCAAGATAGCGTTATTAATGTTTTGGCTTTTGCGGACGCTAGTGAAAGGGCTTACGGAGGAGTAGTTTATTTCCACGTCAAAAATAATGATGGTATCGGTTTGTATCTCATTAGTGCCAAATCTAAAGTAGCTCCTCGTAAGGTTATTTCTCTTGCTAGACTAGAACTTTGTGCTATATTACTTCTGGTTAAGTTGATTTCGTGTATAGTTAGTGGATGTGAAAACCGCATTAATATTCGTAATATTTTTGCATTCTCGGATTCAAAGGTTGCTCTTTGTTGGGTCCATTCTTCCCCACATAGATGGGACACATTTGTTGCGAATAGGGTTACAAAAATACAGAGCTACTTACTACCAGGAAATTTACATCACATAGATGGAAAAGATAACCCGGCGGATTGTTTATCTCGTGGTCTAACACCTGCTCAAATTATAAAACATTCTCTTTGGTTTACGGGGCCGTCGTGGGCTAATTTAGATTCAACACTGTGGCCAATCGCCCCTTTTAACCCTTCAACAGTTTCGGAGGTACCTGAAGAAAAAGGGCATTCGTTAGTTACTGCACCATCTGCAGAAGAATCTCTAATCATTTCGTTAGCTGACCGTTTCTCGTCTTGGACTAAGTTTTTAAATTGTTTGGTATATATTTGTAGATTCGCAAAATTACTACCTCGTCGTAATCAAATATGCTCGTCTGATTTAGAATTTGTTGAATTATTAGCCTTTCGTGAACTCCAAAGATTTCATTTTGGAGATGTAATTTCCAGACTACATACCGGGAAAATTTGTGATCGTTCAATACAACATCTAAAGCCATTCCTAGATAATGGTCTTATACGAGTAGGAGGACGCTTATCTAATTCAGATCTAGCCTATGCTCATAAACATCCAATCATGTTACCGCGAAAAGGTCACATGATAAATTTACTTATAGATTATCACCATAAAATCAGATGCCACGCAGGTCCCGATCTTTTAATGTCACTTTTAAGACATAGATATTGGATTATATCGGCACGTCAGGTGATTCGGAGTAGATTACATAGATGTCTTCCTTGTTTTCGGCTCAGACCTAAACCATCCCTTCCCGAAATGGCAGATCATCGAGCATGCCGTGTAATACAATGTGCGAAACCCTTTATTCACACTGGAACAGACTATGCCGGCCCATTTAGGGTATCGTTGACACGTGGGCGTGGTATTCGTGCAACTAAGGCATACATTTGCTTATTCGTCTGTCTCACAACCCGTGCGGTGCACATTGAATTGGCTGGTGATTTAAGCACTGCAAGTTTCATGGGAGCTTTCAAACGATTTATTTCACGTCGTGGGCCCGTAAGTAGAGTCTATTCCGATAACGGAACTAATTTTATAGGCGCTAAAAGGAAACTATCAGAATTACACGACTTACTGTGTTCAAATAATCATAATACAGAGTTTGGTAAAATTCTAGCGGAAAATCGTATAAATTGGACACTAAATGCTCCTGCTGCTAGTCATTTTGGTGGAAACTGGGAGGCAAACATAAAGAGTTTAAAGGTACATTTGCTCCGGGTAATTGGAGAACAAATTTTAAGTTTTGAGGAAATGAGTACTGTACTCACCCAGGTAGAAGCAGTTATGAATACGCGACCTTTGTGTAGAACACTCTCGAGTGACCCTTCAGAACCTCTTGCGTTAACTCCCGCCCATTTTTTGAATCTGACCCCTTTAAAATATTTACCTGCTAGCACTATTGATGAAGGCATTCGAACTCTGATGCGTTACGAGCTTTTAGACAAACTTGTTCAATCTTTTTGGAAGCGTTGGAGAATGGACTACCTGCACACATTGCAATCACGTTATAAGTGGAACACACCTGTGAACCCGATTACGATTGGCACTGTGGTGATTCTTATAACAGATAATTGTCCACCTCTCCACTGGCCCCTGGGCATTGTTGAGGAAGTCTTTCCGGGTTCTGATGGTGTGACTCGTACAGTGCGCATCAAAACTGCGACTGGATCTTATTTGCGTCCAGTTATACGTCTTTGCCCTATACCCAACCAATAAACTATAGAGTTCCCTTTATATAATTATATATATACATTAGTTAATAGTTTAGAAAATTTGTATCATGTCGTATTAGTTGTATATCATTTAGATTGCAATGCAATTTTGTTGAAGCCGTACCTTCAAGCCGGGGCGGATGGTCGCGCGTATTTCATTTAATATATATTGAAAATTCTTAAATGGAACGAATCGTAATCATGTAAAACCACATCCTATCTTTTGTTCCTCTCCGGTACATACCCTAGCAAGCAGAAGGAAGGAGACGGCATGAGACGTCAACTGCATCGCTATAGTGGTCATCAGATAGAATTGTGCTTCTCGCTTACGAACTGCAACGCATACGTATCGCTTTTGACCATTATCGACTATTTTTTCCTCCATATACTTTATATATATAGACTATTAGTTTTCGTGAAATTGTGCGTGTCGTGCTAACTGCAAGAATCACGGAGAAAACATCGCTTCACTACGCAAAGGTACTGTACCACCCTTCCTTTATATAACTGCCTATATTTCCCCGTGTTCTGTGCAGCTATATTTCCATCATTGTGGTTTTACATAAATATGGGTAACAATTACCAATTCGCGTAACCAATAATCATTTAGAACTAATAACAAAGTCGATAATAGGTCAAATTCAAATTCATTTATTTGCTTAAAACATGGTACATAAATTTGAGGTGACATTAGAATACAAGGTTCACATGTTTTGCCTATAAGGCGTGCAAATGTTCAAGAAAGAAGATTACTAACAGAAACACATCATCACAATTATTATTATAAAATTAACAAGGACCAAAAATATACATTAATGTCAATCATGATTATTGTCAAAAAAATTATCCTAAAAATTCGTTAACAGAGTAAAAACATTTATCCAACAACCATTTATGTAGTCTTATCTTAAAAAGATTTGTGGGCAAATATTTAAAATCTTCTGGAAGTTTGTTATAAACCTTCACCGACATAGAGTTTGCATTTTTCTGTAAAGACAATTTGCAGCTGGGGAACAATAATCTATTGTCTGTTTTTGCCCTAAGTTGCCGTGATCGCAATTCGTGATGTCTAGGAAACAATTCGGGATTTTCTTTTACGAACATTGATACCTGTTTTATATACATACAAGGCACAGTTAACAGCTGGAGCCTTTTAAAAAGTGGCCTGCATGGTTCTAGATAGTGTGCGCTACTAAGTGCTCGTATACATTTCTTTTGACATCTAAATACTTTGTCTACGTCAGTCGAATTTCCCCACATGAGCAAACCATATTGGAGGACAGATGCAACATAACCGTGGTATGCTTGAAGAGCTGCTTCTTGGGAAACTGTGTTCTTAATTCTTTTTAGTGCAAATACAAATCTATTTAATCTAGAACAAATATTATCAATCTGTGCCTTCCAATTACATGAGCTATCAATCAGTAGTCCCAGAAATTTTACAACTTGCACTTTATCTATATTACTATTTTCATATTGAATATTAAGTTCATTTAATTTATTATTTCTTAAATGGAATTGCATAATGTTAGTTTTAGTTATATTTACTTTTGAATTATTTTCATTTAACCAATCAATTACATGTCCTATAGTTTCATTAATTTCTTTTTCCAAAGTGATTTTATTATTTGATTTTACTAAAATTGTTGTATCATCTGCATATAAGATTATTTCATGTTTAGTACACTTTGGTAAGTCGTTTATGTAAAGCAGAGTAGGTATACCTTATATTAACAAATGCATAAAAATTTCAATTCTAAAAATAATATTGTTGTGCTGTTTTTATCCTTTTTATGATTTGGGAATCGTTAGAATGTTTTTTTGTTAAGCGTGATTTAAAATTAATTTAACATTACATAATTTAAAATTAAAATTTAAAAGTACCTACCTAGCGATCGGAGCGTGCGGACGTAAAACAAGTTAAATAGAATAATTATTTCTGTCCACCAATCAGTGCAAAGTCAGCCATAGTGTCGTGTAAATAAAGTTTAAAATATTAAATACTGCTACAACATTAAAATAAAAGAGTGTACTTTTAACAAAGCGACGATGCAAACCACAGCTCGAGCGCCTACTCATACGTTAACAAGCGGAAGCGTGAGCGGTGGCGGGTCAACCTCGAACTTATCGAACTGTGATGAAGAAGAAACCCGTATAACTAGAAATACGAGAAAGAGAAAAGAACGTAGTTGTGAGTACGATGTTAAGCAGGATCTTGCTAATTTCAAAAATGAGATCATGGCATTTTTCAGTGAAATGACTAGCTCCCAAAATGAAAATATAAGAGAAATCAGGGAGGAAATTAAGGATATTAAGAAAGAAATTACAAGCATAAAACTGGCTACAGAAAATCTATCGTTAGAATATCATAAGATAACCAAAGATTTCGAAAATATTAAGTATGAACAACAAATAACAAGTGAAAAAATAAACACCATAGAAAAGGATATATCGGAACTAAAAAATAATTGTAATGAAATTTAATCACAAAAATCGCCTATCTCAATGCAACATGATCTCATCCTCGAAATACAAGACCGTATGTATCGGCAAAAAAATGTTATTATGATGGGGGTAGTTGAGAAAAAAGGTGAAACAAATACAAACATTCGTAACAACTATGATTATGAGGAGTCGTATAAAATACTCAAATCAATTTACCCAGAATGTCCTAACCCGGTTAAGACTACCAGATTAGGTAAATATAATCCAGAAAAATCACGCCCTTTGAAAATATGTTTTACAAATCAAGATATACCTTTATTTTTATTAAAAAACAAGTCAAAGCTCTGCAATAATATTAAAATGTATTCAGATCAGACATTATTACAGCGAAAATATTTACGAGATCTTACAATGGAACTTAAGCGTCGCCAAGAAAACGGAGAGCTGGACTTAGTAATAAAATATATTAACGGGACACCAAGAATTACAACAAGTAAGACACCTTCAAAAAACTAAAAAATAAAACTTTAAGCTTTACAAACGATTCCTATATCTCGAAAAACATAACATACCATGTTGCCCATACATATAACGAGTTATCAATAACCAACAATTCTTTTTTTAAATTTTTATATACAAATATACGGAGTATTCGAAAACCAGGAAAATTTGATGAATTGAAATGTTTGTTGAAAACTATCCCGGTAGTAATACATGTCATTATACTTACGGAAACGTGGCTACAGTCTGAAGAAGATGCAAAATTTTACAGTTTGCCAAATTATACACATGTATACAGTTACAGAAAGAAAACAAGAGGAGGTGGCGTATCCATATACATTCATAACAGCGTAAGCTTTGAAATAACAGAACAACTTTACAAGGATGGAAATAATTATGTATGGGTATATTTGCCTAAATTTACTATAAATGTGGGAGGTGTGTATAAACCAGGCAATACCAACTTACTACTTTTTCTTGAAACATTTTCAGCTCAATTGGAACAAAGGAAGCGATCCTTGGTTTTTGGTGATTTTAATTTAGACCTACTAAATCCAAAAACGAATACAACAAAACGTTACCTATCGATGCTGGACGAAGCAGGATACGAAACATTAAACAACATAAATGAAGAATACTCAACAAGAGAAACTGCATTGACTAGAACAATCATAGACCACGTCGCTTGCAATTTGAGTAACAGTACATTCGTATTTTCTATTTTAGACTCTTCTTTATCAGATCATAAACAAATCTTCTTAGAGTTATGTAAACACAGGACGGAATATGTACAACGCAAAAAATATGAAGCCATTAATTATGATACTCTATACAAAACTATTCACGATGATACTTATACGAACGAAGACAATATATACGAGCAACTGGACTATTTTATAAAAAAACATATAAACTACAATAAAATTGTTAAACACAAAATACTAAATTTACCTCAAAAAGACTGGATAAATAAAAATATTATACAATTAATAAATGAAAGAAACCAATTATGGCAGCAACTAAAAAAAAAACGATAAAAACGAAACCTTAAAAATTAGATTTATAAATAAAAGAAATGAAGTCGTAAAACAAATAAACAAGGCAAAAAACAATTACTATATCAATGCTTTCAAGCAAACCAACAAAAATCCTAAAAGAATGTGGGAGCTTATAAACTCACTGGCTTTAAATAAGGTAAAAACAAGTAGTACTCCTCCAAAACTAGTAATAAACGCAATTGAAATAAAAAAGGACATAGAAATATGCAATACTTTTAATAAGTTTTTCGCAAGTATTGGTGCAGATTTAGCACAAAATATACCAAATAAATATCACCAATGCCCAGGCAATACTTTAATGTATGGAAGTAATTATTGTCATGACACTACACTTGAAAAATTCAAATCGTGTACCACAGAAGAAATAATTACTATTATTAATAACCTTAACTCTAATAGCAGTACTGGTCTTGACGGAATCAGCGTAAAATCAATCAAATGCATAAAGAATATAATTAGTCTTCCCCTACAAAACTGTATAAATAAATGTTTTGAACTTGGAGTTTTCCCAGATAGTCTTAAAGTAGCGAAAGTTACCCCTATCTATAAATCAGGTAGCAAATCCGACCCCGGTAATTATAGACCTATATCGGTACTTCCTGTCATCAGCAAAATTTTTGAAAAAATTATTTTTACAAGGCTAAATGATTACTTGAATGAAAAACAGTTTTTAATAGACCAACAATATGGTTTCCGACAAAAATCAAATACCCTTTCAGCGAGTATTGATTTGGTAACTAAAATTAAGTGTAATATTGATGAAAAAAACATTAGTTTAGGGATTTTTATTGATCTTAAAAAGGCGTTTGATACCGTCAGCCACGAAAAACTATTACAGAAATTTACAAACTTAGGTATTAATGGTCTAGCTTATGATTTACTAAAATCGTACCTTACTAATAGAACACAAGTGGTGAAATTAGCAGATTTTGAAAGTACTCCTTGCAAAATTTCATGTGGAATCCCGCAAGGATCAATATTGGGTCCTCTATTTTTCCTTATTTACGTTAATAATATTAATCAAATAGGCCTGACAGGATATCTCACATTATATGCCGACGATACGAGTTTGTTTTACTTTGGTACTTCTATAAATGACATAATAGCTGAAGCTCAAAATGACCTAATCTTATTAAATGAATGGTTTTTGCATAACCTACTCACAATTAATACAAAAAAGACATCGTACATGATATTTACAGCGAAAAATAAAAAACTCCCTGATTTCATGCCTCCACTAATTAATAATATTCCTATTCAAAAGTCAAATCAAGAAAGATACCTCGGATTGTTACTAGACGATAAATTAACGTGGGCATCTCATATTGAATACGTTAGATCTAAGTTATCCTCATTATCAGGAGCACTACGCAAAACAAGAAACTGTATACCACATAAAATTAGAAATACAATATACAATGCATTAGCGAAGCCACATTTAGAATATCTTATCGAAATTTGGAGAGCAGCTTCAAGAACGAATTTTTTAAATTCGTTCTTGAAGCTGAACCTTACAAACAACACAAAACAAATTAATCAAAAACCTATATAACTACAATTTCTTGACACCAACAAAAACTATATACGAAGAAACTAAAATCTTTAATCTACTTCAACTATATAAATATAATACGTGCATTTTAGTAAAAAAAATAATGGAAAATATCATACAAACAAACATTCAGTTCAGTCATAAAAAAATTAAATACAACTTAAGACATACTAATAAAATTATTATTCGAGCACCCAGAACAGAAAAATATGGCAAAAGAAATATTTTATGCGAAGGAGCCAATTTTTACAATAAATTACCAAAAGAAGTAAAGGAGTGTAAAAATATAAATTTATATAAAAGGAAATTAAAAAATTATATTTCAAAAATTTAATATAAAAAAGCAATATTATCTACAGGAGGCTACTCAGGAAATCCAATCGTTATGTTTCTTTATTCGGCTATATTATTATTGTTATTTTTTATCAATGTCCACTCGCTCTTAGATTTATAGCACTTATGTTAGAATATAAATTATTGTATCTCATATAAGTGAACTGTAATGTTCTTTTGAGAATAAAGTTCTTTAAACCCAAAATCGGTTTATGAAACAACTTTTATCCAAAGAGTGATCTGGATTCTGCTTTTTGCGAGATACCAATTCAATATTATAACAAGGAAAGCCACAAAAATACTCTATGTTTGAAATAAAATTACAAAAGTCTAAAGATTAGTGACGTGGGCGGGTATGACAAAAGTTCTCGATTTGATTCTTTATGATGTTGTCATCGACTTATGGCTGTCGAAGCGACAGCCATAAGTTATTTGAGACATTTATGACTCTTTATCAAAGGTCGCGGAACATTAATCGTATTCTCGATGATTTTTATGTACACCGCTTTGATATTAATTGTAACTAGGGACACTCGTATTCAAATAAAATTGCGGTATTTTTCCTAACAACTTTGTCTCGCACAGTTTCATTGGTCTATTATAACTATTTTTAGTATTTTTTAAGTTTGTGTAGGTTCCCGTTTGACCACTGTCTCACCTGTTGTTAAGTGGTGACGCGGTATGAGATAAACCTCACCTAGAAGGTATATATTCATTCATGACTTGAAGTAACGTACTTACTACTACATATTACATAGTGTAACACACTTATGTATGAAACTTAGAAGAAAAAAGTTTGAGTTATAAATAGAATAAGAACAATAAAGAAAAACAATTTCTAGCTAGACGTGTTGCTAGGGAGTTTGCCGCTTCCTCTCCTTAATATTAACACGTTGCGAAGCGGTGTACATAAAATAAGAAGTACATTTAAATTTTAACTTATATGTGTGAATTTCAAAGAATGTTCTCTAGCGGAACTTAGTTTGAATTAAAAAAAAATAAGTTTAACAAAACTGTCTCACTTGGTCCATCTGACTGGAGGGCCTCCTACAATACGTTTGGCAAGATGCGGTTTCCTCTCCAGAATGCAATGCTCAGCTATGCCTAATTTTTGGCCAAGATCGTAAAAATAGATGATGTAACAAATACTACTTGCCGGCCTAATTGCTTGTTAAAATGTTACTGCACTATCATCAAGACGCGAAATATGCACTTAAAAGATTCGGTCATCGAGTCAAATCAATTGACTTAAATTCATTCGCGTCGTCTACTTTATATAGTGTGGGAACTTAATATAGTTTTGGTTTCAGAGCAATAATATTTAGTTAAATAAACAGTTTGAAAGAACGCTGTTTACATCATAAAGTTTATATACACAGTGTCCCAGAAGCTCTGAACTGATTTATCACTTCTAAAAACATCAAAAATTAGATTTAGACATCCCTAGGCTATTTGTTATCCAAAGAAACTTTATAAGTAAATACATTTTTCAGAGCTCTCAAATATTGTCTGGGTCCTTGGTAGTTGGGCCAGCGTTGTGTTGTTGCATTAATTTAGTTAGATAGTTGTTCTAGCCATGTTTCTTTTTCAGGTTAATAATTAATTTTATTATGTACCCTCTTATTTCTTAACGATACAATCGGCCAAAGCGTTAATTGAATAATAATGTTATATTTTTATTTACTCTGTTATTAGCGCCTGTTTTGCGTAGAGTAGTTCTTTATGATTTACCAAATTTTATGTAACAATATTAATCTCTAATATGATGTGATAATTGTGTAGATTATAATTCAAATCTCTCAATTGTACATAAACGGTATTTACTACATTTTATTTTCATATTGGTAGACGCGATAGATTTTTTACTGTGTTCGATGTATTTTATTAGATGTAAAACTTTATTGTATATAATATTTTATACATATCTTATATAATATATTATCAAAATTTTCCAAATAATAATGTGATAAATTCTTGTCATTTATAACCCTTTTAATTAAAATAGTTTATCAATGACTTCAATCTGCTGTCGGTTGTGCCAATTTGCTATGTTTCTTATACAGTAAAATTGTTGGAGAGATGGCGAGGTGTTCCAATTTGTGAGTCAGTGGATGAAACGTATTTAACCCGAACGGTTATCTGGTTATAAGTATAGTGACCAGTTGCAGTTCTTTTATTACCATATAAACGCTTCTGAGTCATTGCAAGTATTACAGTTTTCTTTAGTTTTAGATGTTTTTGGAACTAGCAATATAAACAAAAAAAATAGTATGTTAGTGGTATAGAGCTTCCGGGACATCGTGAATAATCTTTATGATATATATAATAGATTTCTTTCAATTTGTCCCGGATCTCCTTTCCTACTTTCTTTTCTATATCTCGTGCTTCGGAATTCCTTATTGTAAAACTATCAAAACCTCCAATCAATATATTCTCTTTAGTGATGTGATTCTTTTTGCTTATATAATCTTAGCTTTAGACCGAAAAACAAGTATTATCACAAACACTTCTTCATTTCATTATAAATATTAACTTATAAATACATTAACCGTGTTAAACAGAGACCATTGGCACGTATAGTCGTATATATTCTTGAGCGTTCAAGCCATAATTTCCTTTTACTGGTACCCTAGAGTAAACAGTGTGGCTAAACATTGGTTTACTTTCTGAACTTAACTGAACCTTTAAGGCCCGGCTCTCTATCTTACCGTCCGTTCATCTTCCTTACTATCTGTTAAAATTTGACATAATCTCAATACAAGTCAAAATTCCACCGATGTTAGGGCAAGTGAATAAATAGTAAAATATAGGAGTCGGATCTAAGTGGTTCAAACAATAACTCATTTCACACCTCAATCTCTATGGAACTGATAATATGTCCTTTAAACAGTTTTAGACGATCATAAACGAATCGTTTAATAACGATGTCATGGACCAATTAAACAAATAAACGCCTGCTGGTTAATAGCTCCTGGAAAGGGATGTGACCTCGCCTTGTGTTGTTTATTATCGCCTACATTTTACGAGCATCATAGTTTGTTGAGACATTAGGGAATGTACGTTGTACAATATACCTGTTGTACTGTGTAGTTTTGTATTATTACACTAAGACTAGGTTTAATTCTCATGTCTTGTTCCTTGATCGTGTACTAGCAGAAGGTGATGTCAGGAGCCTTAAGAACAGACTAGCGTGTATGACAAGAGCTATGAATGTCAAAGAAGCAAGTGAGGTGTCTAAGAATAAGCCTGTATGGCGCTCTGTTGTTCGTGCCTACTCCGCAAGGGACCTGGCGTGAAGTTATGTAGTAGTAGTAGTCTTGTTCCTATTATTCGTATATGGGCGACCTCTAGTATTAGATATATCGTCTCTTTAAATTTAGAAAGGAGGTAAAGTATTATCGTGTTGTTATATGTTGAAACACTTTTTGCTGTTTTACTTATTATGTTTATTTAAATATTATACAGCAAGTAACTCTTAATTATTATTTTAATATTAGTCTTAGTATTAGCAATTTGTTAGTGTCTCGGTGTTCGTTCGTACAAGAAGGCGAGTCAACAATATTGACAGTGACGTTTTATTATACAGATTAAATACTGTTAGTACAGGTAGATAATACAAAAAGTAATTGTGTCGAAACGAATCATTATTCCAAAGAATTATACGTTTCGATACAATTATTTTTTTTAGGTCAAGAAACTGTTTTCTAAAATAATATTGAATAACAGATTATTGAAGCAAAGAGGCAATATGTATCTAATACTTGAGGCCGTCCACGACTTCATCTGTGTTTGTCTTGAAAATTCGCAATGTGAACACAACAGTCAATGATGTCAGTCCTCACGTGTCTGCCCGCCTTTGGATCGCGCACCTAATGATGGTACTGTACTGTACACCGCCGGACACCATTAGAAACATCAGTCATAGCGGTGGCATTTCTACTGCTCACTTATCGATGACGTTATATGTATATCATCAAACTTAAACAACATCTTTATAAATTATAGTCTGTGTTCAATTGATGTATACTCGTAAGCTATTTATGTACATTATTCTAAATATTCATCAACTTTTCTTCAGTAATTCGTGAAAAAGTAACAAATCACTATTTTCCACATACTTTGTCATTCAAATTGTATAATTTCGTAAATAAATAAATAATTAAACAACAAATAATTTGTAATAGCCTAGTGTACTATAATTTGTACGTATGGCGTACAGCATTAAAATAATATGTTCCCAATACTACAATACCTATCTTAAATTCATTGATTATTTTTCCATAGCGAGTCTTAAATTTCTACGAGGGACGTTCAATAAAAGGTGAGAATTATTTTGTTGCTGGTACTTTTACTAATTGTTATTTTATATTTAGATAAAGCCTCCTTCTAGGATAATGCAGTTGGGATATCTTTTTTAAGCTTAAAATTCCTGTCTTAAGACACTTTATCTTGAGTACCTAAAAATCTTGTATTCCAGTGACTACTGCTTCATTATTTTCAGATCTCTGTCCTCTCGGAGATTCGGAAATCACTTAAGGCAAGGTATGGTGAATATGGAGGATATATTTGTACTTATATAAGAATAATACCTAAGGAAATGGCCAATTTCTTTCATGCTCAGTTTAACAGTTACACTTATATAAGTCAAGACAATAAAAGAGCCGGAACAAATTGGGTAATTAAACAGTTTGGTCGCCATTCAACTGTGTAAAATAGGTCACTAAATCTGCCGGTTCAGAGGTTATCTGATTTTGAGGAACACATGGCTAACTTATGGAGGGACAGACTTCGTCGTATTGCGAGGTGATGTCATTAGCCCTTTGCGAAATATTCTTGATGATATAGTTCAAGTCGTATTTTTAGGACTCGAGGAGGAAACGGTTTTTTTATCATGACCCTCCAGCTGCCCATTTATTTATACTTTGTTTTTTCTTACAAGATACATATTTGATTAAAGTTTTGGTAACATTTTGTATTTAGAGGGTTAATTAAAACAATTTTTTTTCTTCAATATCTAATTTTAGATGTCCGCTAATTTAACTAAGACTTTTAAACACCATTGATCACTAAAATTGTGTGTGTAATTAACGGACATTATCTTCTAAGGCAAAACAATTTGTAGGTATATTGCAACCATATTTCTCAGAAAAAAATATCTGTATCGAATTGTTAATTGTTAGTAAGGTGTATTTTATATGGGCCTACACAACAGTAGATAGTGACATTGGAAAAAAATAGAAATTATGGCTTCGTTTACTGATAAGAATGTTGTGTTGTTTATTGCATGAGTTTAGCAGATAGGTAGACGGCCCACCTGATGGAAAGGTTGCTATACCGGCATACTCAAGACCAGAGGTGGTAGCCATTCAGATGGGCCAATACCGTACCACCTGGCTGAAGGTTGTTTTGTCGCCTCTTACGACAAGCCGTCTGGTCGCAGGGAATTGTATAACTCCGAAAGATAATTTACATGTATACCTATATAATGTTAGATAGATAGGTAAACTCTTTATTATATCTACATCAAAGCCATCTTATCTTTCAGCCTTATCGCAACAAAGCGATCTACATAATTATTAAGTATTTAACTAAAACTCAAAGTTTATGTTAACAATTTTAATCCCAGTACCAAATGCAATTTCAAACTAAAATACACTACGGTGAAATAATGAAATGCTTAAATACATTTCTCGGTACGTGTTAGTGTTTGACATTCACAACAGTTGGATTGATTTTAATGTTTCTGCGTATCGTTAAATAACATGAATATTAAATATTGTAATAATTATGGACAATCCCACATTTCTTATACAATCAAACTGATACAGATGAGTCATTAAAATACAATGTTAGATCATTCTTTATTGTATGTATCAGAACGAAAAGGCTTCTTTCTTCCTTGTTCATAATAATTAGTCAATGTTTATATATAGGTTCGCTAAAACGTGTTATTCATTATCGCATTCTGCATGCGAATATAAATAACACTTTTGTGAAAATTTTCTAAAACTAGTCAATATACCTCGTGTAACTGACGTGTATGAGGTGGTATCAAATTAGGACTTTATTGAATTGGGAATAAAGGGCAATCATATCGCTAGAGAGAGATTTAATCGATCGATATTTTAATATCGATCGATTAAAATCGATCTATGAAATGATTTTTACATCATAAAGAAAATTTATTTAGTACTGGTTTTTAATATTAGCTTAGCTTAGCTTTTAAAAAGCTAGCTTTAAACAAATTTAAAAAACGAATAAACCAATGAGGACATCATTTGCTTCTACATTTGCGATCTTATTCATAGAGAGTTAGAGTATGTTTGAACGCTTCTTTATGTTTCTTATGGGAGCGTTCAAACTCTAACTCTCTATGAATAAGACCTTATAATATGTAGTATTCAGTTTTATTAACAGTTTATGAAATAATAGTTATTTTTCCGCGTTTATTCTCAATATTATTTTTGAATCAAAAATGTTATAAATTGTTTGATTTGTTTTTCTAATTTACAAAAGAGGAATGTCCTGTCTAATGTTTTATTTTAATTTACAAAAACATTATTATACGTTCCTTAATTAAATACAAATATTAACTTGTTAACTGACAATTTTATTGATTTCAAATTTACACTGTGAAACGCACCGATATGATCAACGTAATGCACTGTATGTTCTCCATGTTTATCAAGTATAAGGAAATGGGGTATTTGACACATGTCATAATAATTCATTATAACTTGTGTATGAATGTACGTGAGTATGTATGTATGTGTAATTTTATAATAGTAATTATTGATGCAATTGTGTATATATGTTACGGGAAATTCGATTAATCGGTCAGTAGATATTGAATGATGAGCAAGAGTGTCGATCGATTTAATAAATTTATCACTTTGGTCGAGCTTTATTAATAATGCACAACGGCCCGTGGTCCATTTAAAAAATCATGGTTTGAGATAACTTGAATTTATCACATGGACTGGGCAGTATGAATACTTCCCTACTTTTTAATTTTTTTTATTGTAGGAGAGCAGACAGGCAGACGGCCTTGATGGAGAGGGGTTAGCATCGCCTATGGACATTCGCAACACCAAAGGTGCTAAAAATAAGCTGCAGCACTCTTAAGGAACCTGGTCACTAATGAACACAACATAAGGTTGTTATGGCGGAATACTCTAGACCAGGATTGGTCGCCATCCAGTCGAGCAAATACTGCTGTTGAACAGTCACCACCTGACTGTGGGTTAATTTGTCGCCTCTTACCACAAGCTGCCCGCCCGGCCGCAGGAAATTGTATTCTTTCTCCGTTCCTGCACGGGTATTCATCGCACGGAACACATTCAACTCAAGGCTAACTGTTTCACGTTGATATTCTGTGAGACCGTGGTATCGCACTGATTGAGCTTGCCCTAACAGCTGTAATCAAGATAAATGATTCTAGCATTAATTAAGCAATTAATACGCTATTCGAATCGTTATAGAAATGATTGATAAAAAAAACCTAATATTTCTCTATGCTTCTTCTACGTTGCATATATTACTTTGTACTTGTTTTGCTTACTTAAAATTTTACGGTGTAGTGAGTTTTTACAGAACAGCTTCGTTAAATATAATGATCGCATTTCTAATCTTATTTGGAAAGGCCGGTACGCAAATATCTATCAATCAACTGTCAAGTAAACGTCCGAGCAATTTACACGAATTACTCCGGGGTTAGTGGGAATGGTCTGAATCCCTTGAGAGAGGCCTCGAACCCGCCCTTGTAGGCGACAACAGCACTTAGGCCTCACAAAGGTTTTTGTTTCCGGTAAGGAATCGATTTTGCCCCTCAAAATCCACAAAGGTACGAATTACTCTCAAAGAGCACAAATGTTCACGTTTGTGGCAAGAGGTATAGAGACATTAGAGTTCATGTATGAATTGGAATAGATCAAAGAATTAGAAGAGTAACAATTATTATAATGATGTCAATAAAAGCGACACTGTAATCAATTTTCAGTTATATATAGTTTATATATATATATATATATATAATATATATATACTCGTATATATATATACATATATATATATATATATATATATATATATATACGAGTATGTAACCCGGGAAACATAAGCAAGGGTCATCTGCGCGTGAGAATATTTTCAGTAGGTGTACTACAGGAGTGCGGATGCAAGCCCATTCTCTAGTCCCTTCGCCTGGTGTCCAACGGACCAGTATCAGTATCAGCAGGAAGATAAATATATAAATAAATAAATATATATATATATATATATATATATATATATATATATATATATATATATATATATATATATATATATATATATATATATATCTTCCTGCTGATCGTATCAGTTTACTGGACTTTCTTTGGACATATTACACGACGGTGGAGCGACACGTAGTCCAGGGCAAAATGGAGGGCACGAGGGCGCGCGGTAGATCACCAATGCGCTGGACCGACCAAGTCAAAACCGCACTAAATGTTCCACTCCACGAATGCACGAGGCGATTGTGAAGCTTGCCACCACCCCTGTCATGAGGACCACGACCACACTGCCAAGAGTGTGACGACGGAGAAGAAGAAGAAACCCAACTAGTATTGCTAACGAAACTTCGTTCGCCTTGCCATGAAACAAGCACGGAAAAAACGTGACAGCGTCATATTTTTAGCTTTATTAGTTATGCCATAGCAAAGATTTCGTCTATCAGGATAATAAGTATCCTAAGTGTTGATCCAGGATATAAGTTAGCTCTGTGTCGAATTTTAATTCAGTCCGTTCAGTAATTTTCACGTGATGCTGTAGCAGGCGGACATGCAACATTACTAAAAGTATTATCAAAATCTAATGGAAGGAATAATCCCCAAGGTTTTTTTTAAATTCATTATCATAACATAGACGAACACAAATATATATAGATTATTAAGAGATATGATTCATAGAACAAAAAACCATTTGACCTCTTTACGGTTCAATGATTTACGAGAAATTGTGTGAATTCAATATGCGCGTGAGTTGTGCGTAGGTGCTTTTGTTTTACAGATAGGGCTTGTTACGTAACTTTTAATTGATCTTGATTAATTTTCTTGAAATTATTAAGTTCTATATATACTATTCTGTTGACAACGATATGAGTTCGTATCATATTTAAATTTTATTGTAGATGCAGTGCTTAGTAAAATTATCGTAGATAATAATTATAACATCTTATGTTAATGATGAAGAAAAGTTTATGATAAATATTGTACATTAAGAGATTGTCAATTTGTTTGTATAGATCTGAGCTATGAAACTTTTACTTCTTGACTGTGCATATGAGGTACTACATAAATACTTATTTGGAAATGATTGGAAATAAAATACAATTGTATACATACGTGGTCCATTATGAAAGTAATAGGCGTGATTTTATTGTGACGCGACTATGCATCACAACGCGCTCGGACCGGTCGGAAAACGTGGTGGAGGGTCTGCCCGTTCAAACACACTCGGTTTCGTTTCACTCCGAGCAATGGAAGCGGAAGGACGGGTCTTTGCATTAAGGGTTTTTTGCCATTGTAATACGGCGTGATGAACGGTTTGCTTACAGCGGTGTACCATCAAAATTTGCCTGCGACTTGCAAGAATGCTACCGAAAATCATTGTAGATGCTTTAAGAGGCCTTTAGGGATGACTGCATTTCAAAACAACAATCCAGGAGGTGGCAAAGGGCGTTTAAGTAAGGCTCTGGGAAAATCGTTAACGAACCACATTCTAGACGCCCAACAACGGACAGAACCGACGAACGCGCCTGTACCATGTTTTACATTCTAAGCGTTGATTGAGCATCCAGCAAACCCTGACACCCTAAACTTATATTTGTGGTACATGAGATTGTGACCGAGGACCTGAAAATGCGAAAGGTCTTTGTGAAGCTTACGCCCTTCATCGTAACCAATTTCCTGCTCCGAAACAGTTGTGACTTTTTTTGCGCCCCTCGTGAAGAAGGAGTTAGAAAGAAAGTATTGGGGACAGTGGGAAACATCCAAATACGTGTTACAGCGTTCTTAAAAGGCATTCCCGTGGAGGAATTTCAGGGTGTCTTTTAAGTGTAGCGAACACGTTGCCACAAGCGCTATTGCATTCATGCAGGATGGGACTATTTAAGCATCGGTACCAATAAGAACAATAGATCTATTTGCCCCTGAAAATGAGCATTACTTTCATAATTGAACGTGTGCATAACGGCTTTAAAAAAAAAAAAATTAATTAACTACAAACATATACTATTAACACACTATCATCACAACTAACATCTAACAAAACTAATAAGCTATATGTATGAACATGAAACTGTTACTGTAAAAAAAGATTTTGGAAATAAATAATTGGAATTTTATTATTGTTACATACCGACAAAGACCGCACACCTGCGTGTTGTAAAAACAAATTCTTTTATTTACTTCATGTTTAAACTTTAAAGAGATCTATTGTTATCGTATGTACTTATTTAATGGTTGTAAGTAGTGTCGAACGACTTAATCCTTGTTTTTATTGCATTGCGTCGAAGCTTGCCAGTGCGTGAACGGGGCCCCTTTGTCGGTATTATACAGTTTAGTATAAAACAATGCCCGAACGGAGGGGTGAGGCAGTCAAGCGACGACTACGATACGAGTTAGAGGTTTGTAGTACTCACGATTAGCGATATAGTGACGTACTTTGCGCGTGTTGAATTGCATTGAACCGTGCAGTGTGAACTGGTAGCATCCAGTTTTATTTTTATTTGTTTTATACGTGTTTGTACAGTTCTAATAAACTCTATAGTAATTCCAACGGCATTTATTTTAATTCGAGTCCTGGAGCTCGTAACATTATTATTATTATATAATGGCTTTTTACACGACACAATCAGATGATCTCGGTGTTTAAACACATTTTATTATATAGATTTTGCATAAAATATTAGTCGCGATTTACTTTACCCAATTCTCTAGTGATATATGAAGTTTTACTCTCTCTGTTCTTTCACATTCTTCCAATTATTTGGGGTCAGCACAATATGTCTTTTCATTCCATACTCCTCTATTCTAACAGGCATGAAATTTCACTCTATTGGTCGCAAATTGAAAACTGCTTGACTGTGACGTACAGAAACATATTATAGAAGAACGAAAAAGATTTTATGAGGATTTAATATAATAACTCTCTTAGATTCATCGATATCATGTAACAACCCTATATACTGGTGAATCACTGCACTGATCTGTCCGAAGTTTAATTTTGAAGCGTGTCTTGAATAGTTCTGCGTTAGAAAGAGGTCAATGTATCGGAAAATCGTAAAACGGGCGTAAAAATTATCTCCAGCTGTCTACAAACTATTAGGATCAGTGAAGAATTTTATAACGAACAAAGAACTTGTTATATGTCGGATTTCACTATGTATTTTTAATCGTGTTTTTAATTAATAAACAAACACATAATTAGTAAATTTACAAACTAAACAACTGTTGCTTGGGTTATGTATGTAATGTTCTTATCGATTTGGATTGAACTCAAGATCTCCAATGAAATATTTGCGAATATGTACGATTTTTTTAATTACTATGTCAAATTTTCATTGAAACATTTCGAGACGTTTCGGAAACTACGTTCAGACTGTCACACAAAAATTCTAAAAAGGATTTTATAATGTGATTTGATTTATCATGGTATAAATGGCAGATTTCACTTACATTTTTTGATTGCATGAGTTCAGACAAGCAGACGGCCCACCTGATGGAGAGCGGTTACCGCGGCCTATGGACATTTCTAATACTAAAGCTACCAATGTCCTACCGTCCTCTAAAGGAAGACTGGAACCTAGCCACTAATGCCGGAACACAACTCAAGGTTATTATGACGGCATACTCTAAAACAGGAGTGATAGCCATCCTGGCGGGCAAATACCCTCCCAACTGGCTGGCTGGGTTGGACTGAAATTTCGGCATTTACTTTGAAACCATAGTATAGATAGCTTCATCAAATGATAATCATTTATTTAAAACATAACAATTTTTATTTCGAACAGGTAGGTACATTTTTAGATAATAACGATTAGCTTGTTTCACAAATGTCGCACTTACAGAAATGTAAAATTTGAAAACAGTGCTAAAACTGAATAAACATAAAAACTTTAAAGTTCCATCTTAAAACTTTTTTAGGGCCCACGATACCTCGTATAAATATGTAATCGAGGACAGGTGTGGCAAAAGTTTCGAAATAAAAGAGGATTACCGTATTTTAGTTTCAGACCAAGACGAATGGTTGCTATTTTGACTATTTATCGTTTTACCCGCTTTTGTTCGGTGAAAACTTTGATTTTTATGGTTAACTTCTAACACAAACTTATGTAGGGTAATAAAAGAGTCATTTCGTTGTTTCAAAGTATAATATCATTTATTTACTACTTGTAATAGAGATATAGCTTTCAAAAGTTTAAATGTCCATGTCATTTTAGGAAAATGTTATAAAAATGAATTGAAAAATTGAGGTGGTCGTCGTACATGTAACTAAAGAATGAGAAATGAATTTCAGTTTATACTCGCACGTATTATAGACAGATCGTGAACTACCGTAATGAAGTTCCTTAAGGATTTTTTTTATTTGAATTCAGTAGATATCGTTTCCATAGAACTAAACAGGCTCCCCTCTGTTTGAAGTGATTTTTTTTATAATTGTTGTGATTTGAAATTCCATGAAACGAAAAAATTTCACTAAAAAGAGATAAACACATACATCTTTATGATTCAGTCTGTGAGAGAATGCGATAGAATACAGTATATTTAATAATTTAAACACTAGGCCCATACAGAGAATGTTGGAGAATAATTTTAAAGGTCATACATATATGTATGTCTATTAAAAATTGAGTCTACTACTTGCACTATGTACATAGCTTTGTAAATCATATTTATTCTAGCTGCAGATATAGTAAAGAAATTAGCTAAACTTTACCCAATTTTCACGTTGATAATATGGAGCTTTTCATAAAGGTCGTTAATCATTTTTTCAAAGTTCCAACGAGATCAGAAACACATTGGTTCCCTTGCTATTGTATATAGACAGCTGTGACTATTTAGTATCAGGTAGACCCTGACAGTTTTCTTACATGCAAACAAAACAGCAGTCTATGCGGACCAGTTTCAACTTATAAATTACCTCTGACCTCTTGTTTACTTAGCTGTCAACACGAGCATTAGTTTCAGTAAAAAACAATTACACTGCTCTTGTTAGTTTAGAGTAGGCATTTAGGTCAGGCTAGCCGCCTGTATAACTGTTTGGCTAGACTGATATATATACTTAAAATGCTGGATCAGAGGTTTCCAACCTTTTATGGGAGTCAATACCGCACCTCCTCTTCTATTGCCCGGTATTTGCCCGGGAGCGCAATAGCCTTGAGTGCAAATTAAAGATAGAGATAAGCTGTAATAATATAACAGAATTAATGACCAAAAGGCACTATGAGGATTTTGTGACGTACTTCATTAAAATAGTTAGACAAGTCATAAAAAGAAATAAAGATGTATAACATACTGTTTGTCTATATACTTTAGTTTGTATATCACAAACGTAGCATAATATAGCAAATAATTAGTAAAGTAGGAAAAGTGACAGTAAATAAATGATGTTTCACTGTTGGCAAGCTACACTATTCCCGGGTGACACAGGGTATATCATATTTACAAATAAATTAGGGGTCCTTACTAAAACACCAATAATGTAACCCAAGGTGTAAAAAATACCTAAAATCGCGTGCGCTGCGAAAACTATTGGTGATAGAATAAAATAATGTACTACGACTTTGCAGAACACATCATTATTTACAAAAAGCATCGCGACACTATATATCTAACTATTATAGTTATGCCACAATAAGTGTTTTTTTATTTTAAAATATTAATTAAAATGCCGCCGCTAGAAATGGCTCTTTATTTGTATCCTGGTATTAATCCTTATCAAAATAAATTACTTTATATTCAAGATTGCTGCAATAACTTTATATAACTTTTTAAATTATTCAATTTGGACATTCCATTCGAAAGATATCACGAGTTTAAAAATATAAGAATTAGACCACGTGACTGTGACAACTTTTTGTGAGCGAAACATCGTAAGACCCCCTCTATATAGAAGTTTCACTTAAAAAAAAAACACCTTTTCTGGACTGGACTACCTTAACAAGAAAAAAAACCCAACGCCTCTTTTGTATAAATGTCAATTATATCAATTTTATGTCCGTCTATTATCGATTAATAATCACAAATTAAAAATGAATTATTTTTCTAATCGTGCCCCTCCTGTTCATGGCTTAGTGTCAATAGATAATCAATAGAGGTGTTTTCAATGTATTTGATTATATTAAATCTCTAATTAGGTAGGTACGCCGCGAACGCCACAGTCAACAGTCAAGGCTGTCATAACGCCTTTCGATTTGCCTTTGGACCCGTTACTGCTCCCACGAAAAGCTTCAGCGCGCACTTGGGGGTGGTACCGCCCCCGTTGGAAACCGTTAACTTTACGAAGTTCATTTAAATTTATTGGGCTTCGCTGTTAAAATATTAATACAACTCTCCATTACTATATTATTTTAAAACGTATGTTAAATAAGTCTTTGAATAGATTATTTTCGGTGCAAAGCTTAAAGATGAATTGATTCTAAAAAAATATTATATGTCTTCTAAATAACGTGGATGCTAAATTTCTGAAGTTCTATTCTTATTGCGAAGCTGGCAACACAGGCAGTCTTCCCAGCTGATGGAGAGTGGTTGCTCTCTCCTATAGACATTTGCAACACCAGGGGCGAAGACAACGCCTTACCAGCCTCTAGGGTGGGGTATTGAGAATGGAATAGGGGAATGAGATAGGGAAAATAGGATATGGGGAGGTGTAAGTGGACCATAGGAATTTCTGTACATATTTAAAATTATAATCATATATAATACTACGATGCCCGCAAATTCACGCTTGACTTGAAATTTCCCTGGCATTCCCGGAGCACAAAGTTTTCTCCACCATTTTAAATAGAAGGTAAGCTATCGTTTTAGTCGAAACTGTGCCGGTATAAGCTTATTTATATGCACCCGAAACTTCGAATCGCTCCCGGGATGAAAAGTATCAAAAATTGTATTACATAAAATTTTCTATTTATGTACATTTAATTTCTTAACCATAAATATTTGATTCTACAAATTTGCTGTCGACCAGTGAAAACCGCATCACATTATATTAATTCAATTATATTCGTTCTAATATATTTTAAACATATTAAAATGTATTCATATATTGTGTAACATGAAACAGTTAACTTGCAACCAAATTGTACGAAAACTAGTCCAGTTTTATATTTAAATATGTTTACGTATAAAAAATAGCTGATAATGCACGCCAGTATTGCACCGCCTGAAGCGATGATGGATATCGATTTAGTAACCGAATATGCTGTTGTATAGTCAAATAGACTTGCCGGAAACATTTGTTAGATATTATAACGTTTTGCTGTGTTGTTTTATTTTTAAAAACCGTACAATTTTCAAATAAACAATGGCTGCAGGATAGTTTTTATGCAAGTGTGGTTGTTCTTTAATTATCAGTTTTTAACCGACTTCAATAAGGATGGGGTCCTCAATTCGTTTTTATGTTTTTACTAGCAGCGCCCGCGGCTTCACCCGCCTGATAATGGAAAATTGTTATATTTTGGATAATTCACAATATATATATTTGTAAATCATAGCCTATGTGTTGTTCTGATGTGTAAGCTATATTACTGTAAAGTTTCATCATAACCCATTCAGTAGTTTTTGCATGGAAGAGTAACAAACATACATCTATACATACATTCTTAGAAACTTTCGCGTTTATAATATTTATAGGATTTGTTCGTTACTTGATATCTTCGTGAATTGTGAACCGATTTTCAAAACTTTTCTTTTAATTGAAAGGGTATCGTCCCTAATTGGTCTCATTGTCACCTTGTCAGGATCTAATGAGTAGATCCTAGGGAAATCGAGAGCAACCCTTGTTAAGGAGCACCTACACCGAATAATGAGTATTATAACTTATGCCAGTATTATAAGTTCTACAGGCGCTTAATATATTACTTCTAAAGCTATTCAAATATTTGCGCAACTAAAAAGAAAAGAATATTTTGGTTTTTCTTCTTACGAAGTTTAACAAAAACAAAACCGACTTATTTTGCAAGTTTGTAGTTTTTTTATGTTTTGCTTAACATTAACTTCCAGATGTTGTAGAAAGTAGTGGGTTAAATATTTAGTTTTTGCTTTTTGATTTGAAGTCGGTTTTGTTTTTGTTAAAAAAAAATGGGTTCATAATACTTGGATACTGGCTAAGTACACAAAAAGAAATTTTATTTTTACTCTCTGAGTCCTTACAAATTTTTTATTAAACAGGAGCAGCTCATTGCAGCTTATACTGTATAAAAATAATTAACAGTCATTCAGAATGACATAAATTGCCGACTGATTTTGGAATATTTGCTGGCCATGAGTTGCTGATCAATTAGCTATTTCTGGTCACAGATTATATTTTTCTGCTCACAAAAATACGAATTCTATGCTAACCATTTAAATAACACCCTATATTAAATACAAGAAATCGACTAAATATTGTAAATAACATTTATTTAGATTAAATGTATTGCTCCTATACTTTAACACTTCTAAAACATTTATAAAGTCTTATACATTTATAAAGATAGACGCATTCCGACTACTTACAAAATTAAAGAAATACAAGTGTTAAAATTCAGGTTAATCGGCTAGCTCACACTTAATCTAAAGAAAATGTTGACTTTTGGGGGTCTATTTCGAACGGCGATCTTAATCCGATTTACAAAAGTCCTTTGTTCGTCTTAAATCTTATACAAACTTTGAGGTAATGTTAACCCATTTTAGGAATCCGTGAGTTTCGTATAAATTTGCCGACATGTTGGCTCTTCGTCTATTGGTTTAAGCCTTTGAGCTTCTTGCGTTGGCTTTTTAGATTGAATCTCGATGCCTGATGGGATTTGTATAGTAAATATCTATAACACGTTGACTTATTGTTAACTTATTTGTGCTGTATGTATGACCATCAAAAAATGTTCTCCAGTAGAACATAGTTTGAATAAAAAAATATCTATGTGTATTTGAACTACTTACCTTACCAATCTCTGGTTAGGTTACCCTGAACGGCGGACTTATCGCTAAAAAGTAATCTCTTACAGACAACCCGTGGCAGGAATATTACTGATTAGGAACTATAATATAATTATATAACTACAACTACACTTTAACTATAATTTCACTATATTCACCCATATATATATATATATATATATATATATATATATATATAAGCTATGTATATACAAGATATAGTAATAAGATGCAACTATTTAAACATAATAAACATATATGCCATGCTGTATGCAATATAGTACTAATTACATAAAATTATATATCATTACTAGCTGTCCGCGCGACGTCGTCCGCCTGTAATTTGTTTTCAAAACCCCCCTGATTTTGAAACATTCTTAATTAGTGCTCCGCTCCTATTGGTCTTAGCGTGATGATATATAACCTATAGCCTTCCTCGATAAATGCACTATCCAACACTGAAAGAATTTTTCAAATCGCACCAGCGGTTCCTGGGATTAGCGCGTTCAAGCAAACAAACTCTGAAGAGTTTGAAAGCTGAAGCTTTATAATATTAGTATAGATATTGCAGATAGTATTTCTTAATCAAGTCCAATGTATGCCGGTAACAAAAACAATGTAGTCGCGTACACACATGCACGAGCACGTACACCACTCTCACAGGTACACAAGCATTGGAATATACTTCTACAAAAGTATTTGTTAAAATAGCCTTATATTTCATATTTTGTGGAAATTTTTTGAAATTTTTTTCAATAAAATATGGTAACAATATTTACAATCTGATTAAGTTGTGGCAAATAATGTTTAATGTCATAATACTCTTGAAAAAGCAGTTATATACATTGCTGCATATTAGGTTGGAGTAAATACTTAGGTTTAGGGTATCGACTGTAAAATAATATTGTTCAATTGCCTTCTAAGTTTCAATTTAATAGTAGGGGAGCCCAAGATGCTAAATGTAGAGTTACTCGAGCGTCGCAGGGACCTTTTGGATTGTGAAGATTAGACGCTAAAAAGAAAAAAAGGTTATATGATTTATGATGCCCTTTCACTCGTGGGGGGAGCGTGTACAGGTTTTTTTTTAAAGAGTCTCACAGAAATACTCAAGCGCGTCATATGCTCAAATGGGATGTGGCATATTGTTCTGGAATGTGGCCAAACCCAACCAATTAGAAGGACATTCTTGCCAGACTCGTCACTGCATAGTGGAGGAATAAATATTATTCTAAGCAACCCTTGGAGCAAGGAGGCTGGATTATTATTTAAGTTCCTGACTAAAATATTTAAAAATAGTGTTAGTTTAAGTTAAGTTTAACATCATACTTAAGTTTATTTAATATATTAAAAAATGTAAATTTGCCATCACCTATGAGGCTGATATCGTCACTAGTGACGAAAAGTCTCGATAAAAATTAAAAAAATATATATACCCTAAAGGAACTCCTATTCAAAGGACTGACGATTTGGACGCGACCAAAAGCCATGGCCGATTTTGAAAATGCAAAAAAAAAATACATTGAAGTACTCGAGCGCGTCAGATTAATGTACAGACGTTTCAGCTTGTTGTACTTGTCGTGCTGACCCATAATCTGAAAATTATGCGGAGGAATTTCCTTTTTCTGACAGTTTGAAAAATAATTTGAAGCATAAAAAATACCCCTACCCTGTATGAAGGGTTAATATATGGTGGGGATACATAATAGAGTGCAAGATTTCTCTCCTTAAGTTATTCTACCACGTTCGAGTAAATCCCAAAATCCCCGCTTGGCCTCCCCTACTATAAATTATTATAAAAATAATACAACTTTTTCTACATACAGAACTTTGAGACTGAGAAAACACTCTCTTTTAAATATCTAAAGCATTTCTCGGAGAGTTTAATGAATTTTTAAAGAACAAAAATCCGTCAAATTTTATCTGAAAGTCAAATTCGGTAATCCGCTAAAAGTTTGGCCCTTAAAGGAGGAAAATGTAATATCGAATGGAAATCTTTGTGATTAATATTTTAGGCGTGCCTGTACTACTTTTTGTCTTATTTACTTTTCTCTTTCGAATTTATCCTAATAAACAAAATTGGAGTGTCTGACTGTTGAAAAAATATATTTTTACTGATTCGGTAAATTATTCTTGACAGATAGATAGTTATTATGGAGGTAATATTTGACTGTAATTTATTTTTCATAAAATGGTTTCTTGTAAGACCACGGACCATAAAAATCGAGAGTTTGTTTGGGGCCATGGGAGGGCTATTACGTAGAGGCCCGTTCGACGAATTTAGTGTAAATGTGGCGTGACAATGACCGGCGATTATCCCTGTCTACACCAGATAAAAATGCACCAAAAGACAAGCCCCGGCCAGTATAGGACTATTGTACAACAGGAGCACAAAACATACCGGGCCATTGGGATGATCTGCTAGTAGAACTAGGTATTCGGGGACAACGGCGTCTGCCCGTCACAATGTTCGGTGAACATGCATAAAGTAGGCAGACAGTAACTCGCTAAGACGTACTTGGGCCCCAATAAAATTTCCTACAAGATTGGCGAAGGACAACATGGGTTTGAGTGGCTAAGGGGTGTCGAGAGAGAGGTGGGTTGTAGGTTCGCCGAAGCTATTTCCTACGTTGAGCCATATATCACTTCTCCCCAGAGCTTGAGCCTTAGCCTCGTCCTAACATTACATTATTGTTAATACAGAGCATTAATATTATTTGCTAATTGTGCTAGCGAAAATTGACTTATTTATTTTATTCAGGTTTATGGCTTAGCAGCTAGGATTTTAAGCCAGATCTTAGATTACAATATAGTTTCTTCATTTTCTTAAGCCTGCTAGCTGTTGCACTGTAGGTTATAAACTAAAGCCATTCAGCGGAGTTCTTGTGACACTCGAAAGGCCACATTTGATTATACAGTTCACATTTCTCACAAAACCTCATAAATTACCACTCAAAAACTATCAATATCCTACAACTATTGTTCATTTTAGAGTAGTTTTAGAAAATAAAACTGCACAGCACAACATCTCCTTTCAGTTCGGCGGCGGCATCAAAAGACGTGTCCGCAGCGCCATCTTGTCAGTTATATTCCTCTTCCCTGTCTCTCGACTCACTTTGCTCCATTTCGAGAACTTATTTAATTATTTATGTATTAAATATCCGCGTTAAATCCATTTTAGATCATAGCCTGTGGGCAGCGTTATGAAGTTATCTCCGCGCGACCGTTTATACGCTCGTGCAGTTTGAATATGCTAATCATATCTTTCAAATCGAATAACATTTCCGTGTCAACCAATATAATAATTATTATTATTTAAGTCCCTATGGATCTAAATTAAAATTAAAACGTTCTAAAATAGTTAAGATTGGAAAAAATATAGGAATTATAGAATGAGAAATGTTTATAATATACTTTTAATTTTTCTAGTGGCTGTCAGGGCAAAATACTAAAAAATTCGAAATAGCGAAAATCACTCAAAGGGTTTCGAGGGCAATTTTGATAAAATTTAAAATGGTGTCATTAGATTTTTGAAAAATCAATTAATTAACCTTGTCTGGAATCGACTAGAGTGTTATTGAGAAAATAAATACATTTTTATAATAATACAATACTACACTATTATTTGGTGTAATAATAATTACTAGTGGTCACCCGTGGTCGAAATTCGACCATAATAATTTGTTGTCAAAGAATAACAAATTTCGCCAAGGCGAAAAAAGAGTATATATGCGCGCGTGTGTAAAATACATGGTAGTGTGTGTAATGTTTTGTTTATTGATTTAATGTCTTTTTATGCATAGTTAAAAAAAATTGCATTCGTTGGTTCTTCTCTATATAAACTATAAGTGTACGAAATTTCTTACTTCTCCGTCCGCGCAGAAAGGGGTACAATGTTTTTGCATATTAATATGTAAATACCAAGTAATAGGGTAGCTCATAAGGATCAATAATTTTTGTGAAGTATTGTAAAACGGTAAATTAAATTAATTAAATAAGAGAATCGATTGATCTCTAACGAAATGTTCTATTTTCTTTATATTAAGACAGCATAGATCCACTTGACTTTGGGATTCATGATATTCATAATACGAATCTACGAAAGTGGACGTTTTAGTCTGCTTGACCTGAAATAATTCTTTTTTATATAAGTTACTTTTGTTACGTTACTACTACTACTATAACTATGAATGTCAAAGAAGCAAGTGAGGTGTGTAAGAATAAGCCTAAATGGCGCTCTGTTGTTCGTGCCTACCCCGCAAGGGACCTGGCGTGAAGTAATGTATGTATGTATGTATGTATGTACTTTTCATTCACAATCAATAAAGTATTGAAGAAACTGGGTTTTTCCGTAGTTACACCGCATAAGTTTATGTGCCAATGTCAGTGTACTATTCATACATCTATAGAATCGTTGGGAAATGATCCATCTGATCAACGTTGAGTGAAAAATGAACCGGCAGTCGGAGCAATCATCGATTACGGACGTAGCCAAATGGCTGAAACATTCGTATTATCGGAAATCTTTATAGATACCTATACAATGGATGTTTTAAACCGTAGTTATTTCAGTTTTCTCGGACTAAAACATTTTGGGTCCTGCTTATAAACGGATTTTAAATTTTAAGCAATTGTTAGCAAGTATAATAATAATAGCCCAGAAATGTTCCACTGCTGACCTTGGGCCTCCCGTTATAGGGAGAACGGACAGTATACCCCACGCTTACCCAAGGCGGCTGGTTTGGCAGGTTTGACTCATCGGTTATCTCGATGTCACGATGTTTCTCTTCACTGTTGTTAATATGTAAGGGTAACAATATAGCACATTACGTCAGGAAACTCCCTATGTGGTGCATGTACGTTCCGGCCAGGATTGAAACCGCGCCCAATGAGTGTAGGACACCTTCTTTAGCCATTACGCCACCACGACTTAGTAAGTAATCAGTAAAAAATTGATATAGTCTATTGAGCTGCAATAATCTTTTTTTTTAAGATTTTAAGGGTACATTACGCTACAGCTTCCACAAACCCTGATCATTTGAAGCACTGCGGACTACATCACTGGTCAGCTGCACGGATGCTGGATGAACTGTGTCAAACAGAATAGTTTGTATGAAAACTTAAAATTATCAAAATTCGTGTAATTAAGAGCTAAAATTACTCGGTTAACTCCACGAAATTAGCAGATACGGGTTGTCATTCATCCCAGTCTGTTCAAAGTTAATTTAGCGCGACGTTACATAAATCATTTTGGGTCTGGTTACTCTGATAATGTGCATAAAGCCTTAAACATCTATAACTACCTACAGCTAATAAATATTCTATAATTAAGTCATACAATACTGTAATAATATGCTGCATCCTTGTTTATATTATTTTAGTTAATATAATAGTCATCGGTTTCCGCTAATCGCTTGTTTAGAGGAAAAGGTTGATACGTGTGATCGGATCAAATTAATTTCGATTGAAAGGACACAAATATGTATTTGGCGTATAAAAATTTACAGGTTTTTTAAAATACAGCCAATAACAACACATGGTCTGCAGAGCTATATGTTGGAAGGTTTAAGTAAAATTAATAGTAAATGTGCCATCTTTGGTCAAACTATATTGATTTTTAGTTAACCGACGATCTATTGATAGTCTTTGTGATTGATTGGTCTAAAAGAGTTGAATGGATCTTGACTCGCACTAGCATGGTTATTTTGTGAAAGTTACAGACTTGGCTTCAGTTTCAAAGTTATAGTATCTTATACTCATATATAAAGCTGAAGAGTTTGTTTGTTTGATCGAACGCGCTAATCTCAGGAACTACTGGTCTGATTTGAAAAATTCTTTCAGTGTTAGATAGCCCATTTATCGAGGAAGGCTATAGGCTATATATCATCACGCTAAAACCTATAGGTGCGGAGCACAGCTAGTTATCGATATATACCAACATACATTCGTATACATATATAATTATATATAATATGAATGATTTATGCAATGGTCCTCTAGCGTACAATTTGAAATAATACAGCAAAACTTCTATATATAACTCCAAAGTTAACCATAAGCTCACGACCTTGTAACACAAACAGCTTTTAAGGACGAGCCCACATCAAACCCCCGCATAAGGTACCGTCTGTTTAGGACACAGGCTTATCTAGACTGGCTAAATAACTGTTATAAACAGCTGTTGTTGAATTATTTAAAGTAACTTAGAACTTGTCGGCCAAACACTTAATTTGCAGTTGGTAGGTATATAATGTACATTTACGGAAGAGCGAAACTGAAGGTAAATTAACCGACTTCCATAAGGAGGTTGTTCTCAACTTGGCCGGTATGTTTTCTTTTTTTTTTTCTATGTACACCGATTACTTTGAGATTTTTGATCCGATTTACGTGATTCTTTTTTAGTTCTATGCGGAATAGTTGCCATTTGGTGCACTAAAAATTTAACATGCTTTGGCCTAGTAGTTTTCATTTTGTGAACATTTTTTGGAAAAAAAAATCTATTCCGTTCCATATGTACACCGATTACTCTGATATTTATGATCTAATTTACATGATTCTTCTTTAGTTTGATGCGGAATAGTTGCCATTTGATCCCCTAAAAATTTAACATAGTTTGGCTCTGTAGTTTTCATTTTACGATCATTTTTCTTGGGACCTATATTTATAAGGCGCGGCACCTTTTTTAGTTTTAATGATGAGAAATATCACTTTCTCAACTATTTTGATAAATAGAAAAAAGTGACTCGAGTTGTATTTGACTAGATTGATCTATAATTATAATTAAATAAATAGCAGCCAATTAACACCTCACTGATGGAATTGGCGGATTTGACACATACGTTATGTCAATATGCAGGTGTCATCACGATGTTTTCCTTTACCCCACCTAGCACGTGGTAATTATAATAATATACTCATTATCATCATAGATATAGTCGACCTGCGTTTCGAAAAATAGACAATATTTATAATATGTATATAATCTCCTATAAATACAAATAGTGTATTACAATATTAAATAATATAAAATATATGTATAAAAAATTTAAGCTTACGCTTGCTTACATATATGTAGGCAAGCGTAAGTGTATGTCTGTGTAAATGTATACGCAAATATTATCTTCTAGATCCATAGTTAACTCTTTCATAAACCAAGAAAGAGGTTAAATTGTTTAAATAAAAAATAAAATATACTCATTAGGTTAGAATTCTGCTTAAGTTATATGTATATGCTTTCCGGTCATGTTTCGAACATGTGCCCTTTGAGTTTGTTTACACGTACGGCAAGTATAATTTAATTACATTATAAACATTTATTTTAAAGTAAGTTATTTGAATGGTTAGTGCCAATTTCTTTTTATATGCCTCTAATCTTTTGTTTCAAGATAAACCAATTTTGTCTTGGACAACCGTGGGAAGAAATGTTCCAAGCTCAACAGTGGCACAATAAAAGGCTGATACCATAATAACTTGGATTACAAAAATAGCAATCAATCGGGTGCAGTTTATTTGTAAAGACTCGTTATTAAGTCAATGTAGTGGACGACGACGTAAGCCTTCTGATAACCCTTTCGTCTGGAGAAATTACTTTGACATACCTAAACCCAGATTCAGCGAAAAGTAAGCCCAGTTTCATAGAACAATGAAATTTATTATTTGGAATCGAGGGATAGGTGTTTACTTACACGATTAGATTTCAAATCTCTGTCTTGAAGGAATACGTACAAATATTTCTTATTATTATTGCGAAGCTGGCAAAGAGGCAGATGGCCCAGCTCATGGAAAGTGTTTACCGGCGCCTACAGACATTTGCAACACTTTGGACGAAACTAAGCCATTGCCAGCTTTTAGGATGTGATTGGGAGATGAGATAGAGGGATCAGGCAGGAGGAATGAATAGACGGGATGAGATGTGGTTTTTTTAATGAGCTGTTTTAGCCCGGTCTAACCAGGTTACAGGACTCAGATACTTTATTTCTTTATTACTTTTCAAAGGTAAGATTTTAACTTATAATCAGTACAATTATATATTTAAATACATACTTATGATTTTGTTTTTTTTTTATTGCATGAGTTCAGCAGACAGACAGATGGCCCACTTGATGAAAAACGATTATCATCGCGTATAGACATTTGCAAAACTGAAAGTGCTACAAATGCGCTGCTGCTCTCTTAAGGGAGCCTGGAACCTGGTCACTTATGCCAGAAAACAACTCAAGACTGTTAAGGTGGCATACTCTAGACCAGGGGTAGTAGGCATCCAGTCGGGCAAATACCCTACCACTTGGCTGTGATTTTTTTCGCCTCTCACAACAGGCCGCCCGGCCGCAGGAAATTGTATTATTTCTCCATTCCTGCACAGATAAAAGTTCTGTTTTGTGTTTTTAAGAACTGTGAATTACGTTGGTGTACTGATAATAAAGTGTGTGTTCTTCCGAAATTATATTTTATTTTGTATCCTTCAAATATGTAACGATATAGAACCTATCCTTCACTAATATATATATTCTCGTAATCGTCTTTTTATAATAAATGCATTGCCGAAACTAGTCATTAATAAATATAGAATAATATATATAATAATAATAGAAACAGTCATAACTTAGTAATATTTTCCCATAATATTTAATTTATTGGGGTACGTACCTACAGCATAAAAAACATTTATTATAAAATTATTCGCATTTAGGCATTCAGGAATACCATGATAAACTTTATTCCTTATGACGCAATCATTTTCTAGCTTCGCAAAAAAGCTAGCGAAGTTTTTGTGGTAAGAGAATATTTTATGACGCCTTTTAACCGTCGTCACGAAAGTTTTCTTCGTTTATATGGTATATAATATATAATAACCATTATTCAGACAGTAAATATTTTACCTATATTTTTACTTTACGCGGGCCTTAGAGTAATAGAGTATTTAAAAATAAAACACATTTTTCAACAGAGTGATTTGAAGCTTTCTATATTTTTTCCTTCGATAGATATATTTAGTTAAACTCAAAATGAATTTTTGAATTTTTTGTTCAAGATACTAACATTCTGTTGAATCTAAGGTTATGTTTTAGTAGTGATTTGGCAAAATATCCGTGGAGAATAAAAGATATTTGTAATTTCAAAGAATCAACATGACTAATGTGCCGTTTGCTGTCGAGACGCTTGGACCGTGGGGTCCTGAGGCCATGAGCCTCTACCAAATATTATCAAAACGACTCGTGGACTCTTCAGGCGATCAGAGGGCTGGTGCAACGGATCAGTATGGCAGTTCAGCGGGGAAACGTAGCCAGCCTTCTGGGCACCTTACCCATAGAAGACGGTTGTTTACGCTCAGTATTCTACTTATAGGCTTGAGGGCTATGAGAGTAGAATACAATACAAATAGGTTAAGTTTTCTTTTATTGTATGAGATTATTTATAAATCTCTCCATTGTGCTAGCTTATAATTTATGTATACATTGTTTGTAAAGTAAAGTAAAAATATTTTCTTACATGACTAATAAGTGACCTGATGCTGATATTGGACAGATCAGCTAAATTAAATCGATCCGCTTGAAAGGCATAAAACTCAAAGCACACCACGCTCATCCATGACATTGAATAATTCAAGTTTATGTTGGATCACTTTAGTTGATTTATCAAAACTGAAAGACAAATGAACCGTCTAATATCAGCTTGATTTCGTGATATTTAAATAAGAAAAGAAACTTAGTATTTCTAACATAACAAGAATATTTCAGGTTAGACTAGCTCAGACGCTCTAAAAAGGATTCTACCTACGTACCTCTGGTGTTATATAAGTATAGTGAGTAGATTATATTTTAAAAATGTAAAAGTTTTAAATTAAATCTTTTAAAGTATTCCCTGCAGAATGAATAGCTATTGTGTTTGGTTTAGGGTTGCCAGAAACACTTTGTAAATAAATTTTATTTTTGGGACTGTAACAAGTTTTTTTAGGGCTCCCTAGCAATTTTGGTCATAACTCAACTTTTGTGCTTTTGTCATATCTATCTGTCCGTTTGTCTTTGTATATCACAAATATTTTTCATAAAAACTACTTAGTTTAAGTTTTGTAAATACCTAAACGAAATACACAATGTCTTATAAGAAAATATGCGCTGAAGAAACAAAGAGATACAAGAGAAAGAAACAATTTCAAACTCGATGAAATCTACAGGACTAAGCCTACGAGAGAATGAGATGGAATACATTGTGTTTAATAATTTAAACACTATGCTCATGCAGATAGAGTTGGACTTCTTTACCCATCTGTTAACTTGTGATGTGATGACGTGTATATTTATGAAGAAATTCAACGGGGTAAAGCTTAAAAGAGACCATGATACGTTAAGTAGCTTTTGAGATATAGGTTACTGTTTCCTAGCTAAATAACAAACTAAATACTTCATTATGTCGATGAAGCCCATAATTGTCTTATCTGTACAGGAACGGGGAAAGAATACAATTTCCTGCGGCCGGGCAGCCTGTCGTAAGTGGCAACAAAAGAACCCACAGCCAGGTGGTAGGGTATTTGCCCGACTGGATAGCTATCACCCCTGGTCTAAAGTATGTCGCTATAGCAACCTTGAGTTGTGTTCCGGCGTTAGTGACCATATTGCAGTCTCTCTTAAGAGAGGAGCAACGTATTTTTACCACCTTTGATGTTGCAAATATTCATAGGCGATGGTAACAGGTTTCCATCAAGTGGGCCGTCTGCCTGTCTGCTGAACTCAAGCAATAAAAAAAAATTTACGTATAGGCCCACGCACTTGGCGGATTTTTAATCTCTCCGTGGCGGCTCTAAACATTACTGTTAAAAAGTCTACGTAATATAATTTTTCACAAGTTGAAAATGTTAGTCTTCATTCGTGAAAGACGTCCTTTGTGGTGGCGAAGTTTATCGTGTTACTCGTAACATAATAGGGAAACGTTAGCGAGTGTTGGTATTGAATGAATGGGTATACCAGCTGGCTTTTTAATTTACTATTTTTAAGAGTATATTTTCATTCTTTTATAAACTCAACTAATAAATAGCGAGAGATGTCGCATATAATTCAGTTCTGTGTCTTAGAAAGATAACCGAATGTAGACTTTCAGTCATATACATTTTAATAAAATGTCAATACTAACTGTATAATTAGTAAGAATATAGTCATAAAGTAACAAATTTATTTTAATTAAATATGAATAGTATTTTCTGTTTGAATAATACAATCCGGGCAGGAACGAAGAAAGAATACAATTTTTTGCGGCTGAGCGGTCTGTCGCAAGAGGTGACAAATCCATAGACAGGTGGCATATGCATAGGCATAAATGCCTATATACCTTCATATTTATATAAAGAATTACAAATTTGAGAGAACGTTTATAGAACATATAGTAGACAGTAATTAGGGATAAGGTGAGAAATGAGTACATAAGGGGATCTTTCAAAGTTGCACCTGTCATTGAAAAATTGAGAGGAAGAAGATTAAGTTGGTATGGGCATATAATAAGGAGGCATGAAAGTCACGTGACCAAAAGAATGTTAAACTACAAGATAGATGGGTACAAATGTAAAGGTAGACCAAAAAAGATGGATGGATGGATCAAGGTTGATATGATGATATGTTGTGCGACAGAAGATGTATGTCAGAGTAGAGGAGTGTGGAAGGAAAAGACATATTGTTTCGACCTCAAATAATTGGAATTTGGTGAAAGAAAAGAGGGAGAGTAGACTGTAATTACTCATGTAGGTAATAAAATAGATAAATAAGTATCATATATTGACGACAGAGGAAATAATAGGCCAGGACACATTTTGCGCAGTAAGTTTGTGCGTTGATTGCGAAACATTGAATTGTATAGAATATTTGTTGCATAGATATTGCAAATTAATTTGTGTGGGAGAACAAGCTGCTAAATAACAAGTTAATACGTAGTCTAAAAGAGCAGCTTAATTCCTGTTACTTTAAATATTATAAATTGAATAAATTATGTTTTACGAGTTATAATATATATATAGGTATAATTTATTTTATATCTGTATATCTTTCAAGACCACGGGCCATAATAATGGCCCGGACTTTTGGAGGGCTTACGTGGGGCCATGGGAAGGCCAACACGTAGAGGCCCCTTGACAAATTTAATGTAAATGTGGCGACACACTGACCGGCGATTATCCTTGTCTACACTATATACTAATGCATCCAAGGACAAGCCCGGGCCAGTGTAAGACTATTGTGGGAAATGAGAACAAAAAGTACCGGATTATTGGGGTGAACTGCTAGTGGTACTAGGGGTCTGGCAATATGGGGACTATAGCGTCTGCCCGTCGCAATGTTCGGGGAACATGGAAAAATGGGCAGACGGTGACTCGCCACTCCCTGCATGGGTCCTCCTGGAGATGAGAAGATTTTATATCTACATATGTATAGGTTCTATATGAGCAATTAGATAGATAAACAATCGTTGTGAAATGAGACTAAAATCAGTTTCATATGTTTATAAGATTATATTATTACTCGTAACCAGCTCTCGTGTAAAATACACTTTTTGGAGGTACAAATATGACATACAGTATAGGATACTAGGATAACCTGATAAAAACGTTTACAAACGTATTACTCCCATATGATTACATAATTTGGAATATTTTTTTTAAATTGCAATTTGCATATAGGATTTATAGTAATATAACACAGAATGAAGCTCTAAACTAAACAGTGAATAAAAGCCAGTTTAAAAGTATAAATAATATTTACTTTTATAAATTGTTATATTTTATTCCTTACACCAAAAAACATTGGGTGGCAGAACCGCTTTGTTAACTAACTACCGTTTCTTCTTTTGATATCTGCTGTTTCTCACAGTTGTATCTTATCTCAAAACGATCTGTTTGAACTGTAGAGAGAGTATTATATAAAGATGACACAATGTCTACAATAAGTTCAAATGTGAATGTAATGTATATGAATGTAAGCATTTTGGATAATAAATAAAAATAAAAAACCTACAATATTACGTGACGTGACATTTTATTTTGTGTTTTGTGCAGCATATAGAATTCTGGTTCATCCCTTGGTAGTGACAGTAGATTATATCTTGAATATTTGAAATCATCTTGATTTTCGTACTAAACGATACCTTTGAAAAGTTTCAGTAGATATACGTGTAAAGTGTAAATAAAGGTTTATGTGTATGTAATAAACATTGTGAGTTGTGACATTTTTGGTAGTAAGTGTAGGTAATAAGCTCAGTAAACTATATTTTAATTACAAAACATTTTGCTTTCTTTCTTTATCAGGTATAGTATATAACTTCTCTATTTAATTCGCAATCTACTGTTTTGTTGTCTATCTATAACAAACAAATGTACGCTGCGGTTTTGATGTTGTTATTAAGCGACATTTTCCGCCAATCGGTAATACAGACTGCCAGGATGTTTGATATTCATATATTAAGTTTTTATGGTTTTGCTATAAAAGGGTTTTATGTACAATATTTTATGCTAGTTTTGTTAGTATAATAAGTAAGCGAATGCTGCTTCAGTTTTATTTAGTGCTATAAAGTTTTATTCGCACTAGTATTTAAGTAAATTGTACTAAATTTCTAAACAGAATAATATTATTAATATTTTGTTTAGAAATGTCAGAGCAATCTAGAATTTTAGTAAGTATTTATAGCGGCTGTAGAATTTTTAAAGTCAATATTTATGTTCTTCTGCTTTAAATTAAATAAAAAAGAAATAAAAAAGCTGCTCGTCATCGAGATGATATGCTTTGGATATGTAACGTACCTTCGCAAGAGGACTGCGTTAGAAGCTCTTACATTCGATTGCTACAACTACTAAAAATAATAGGAACGAGAATTGTAGTTTGCACATATAAAACGTATCACTGAAAAAATTCTAAACTCTGCTATAGTAGGGGAGGCCAAGCGGGGATTTTGGGATTTACTCGAGCGTGGCATAATAATATAATGGGAGAAAACTTGTACCCTATTATGTAGCCCCACCATATATTAACCCTTCATAAAAGGTGGGGGTATTTGTTATGCTTCAAATTATTTTTCAAACCGTCAGATTAAGGAAATTCCTCCACATAATTGTCAGATTATGGGTCAGCACAACAAGGACAATAAGCTGAACCGTCTGTACATTAATCTGATGCGCTCGAGTACTTCAATGAAACTTTTTTTTGCATTTTCAATAATCGGCCTTGGCTTTTATTCGCGTCCAAATCGTCAGTCTTTTGAATTGGAGTTCCTTTAGGGTTTACTTAACATCCCATTTGAATATCTGACGCGCTTGAGTATTTCTCTGCGACTCTTTTAAAAAAAAACTTGTACACGCTCTTCCCCCCTATGAAATACATCATATAACAGTTTTTCTTTTTAACCGACTTCGAAAAAAGGAGAAGGTTCTCAATTCGTCGGGATCTTTTTTTTTTTGCTTTTTTTTATGTATGTTCGCCGATTACTCCGTCATTTATGATCCGATTTACGTGATTCTTTTTTTGTTCGACGCGGAATAGCTTTCAATTGGTCCCCTAAAAATTTTACATAGTTTGGCTCAGTAGTTTTCATTTTATGAACATTTTTCATGGAAATAATTTTCACTCCGTTCCATATGTACACCGATTACTCTGAGATTTATGATTCGATTTACGTGATTCTTTTTTGTTCGACGCGGAATAGCTGCCATGTGGTCCCCTAAAAATTTGACATAGTTTGGCCCAGTAGTTTTCATTTTACGAACATTTTTTTGTTCCCGGTTCTTGGGACCTATATTTTTTAAGAAGCGCGGCATCATTCGTAGGTCCACCCATACATAGCTAGACACTAAAAAGTAACAAATAAAATTTAAAAATTCGTTTAAAAAAACCGACTTCAAAAACTAAAAAACTAAAATGTATAAAATAACTTATTTCTAAAGCTATTATTATTAATATATATTATCTAAAACATCTTGAAGTCGGTGCAAAGCAAAACATAAAAATTACTATATTTTGAAAATTACTAAGCACCGACTTTAAGATGTTTTAGATAATATATATTAATAATAATAGCTTTAGAAATAAGTTATTTTATACATTTTAGTTTTTTAGTTTTTGAAGTCGGTTTTTTTAAACGAAGTTTTTAAATTTTATTAGCATCTAATTTTCACAATCCAATAGGTCCCTGAGACACTCGTGTAACTCCACATTTAGCATCTTGGGCTCCTAGTATTTGACTGGATAGAAAAACAAGTTGATATTCTCTAGATTTCTGACGTTATATTATTTTAAAAATATATTTAGAACCAGTTACTAGAAAATAATGTTAATCGTCGACTTATTTAGTCTTAATAAACATTAGTGTTTTAAATAATAATGGATAGTTTGTAGACCCCGGACAAGGCCGCGCCCGTGCGTCCTACGGTGTAGCTTGAAATTCTTTGTAAAATGTAGGTACTTGAAGTTTGTGCCTCTCTCGGGTTAGGGCGCGTACCCACTATGTCGTAACGATTAATTTATCGTTGGACGACTATCGTATCTAGCTGTTCCCATTGGATCGCGACGACATTTTGTCGTTTCACGGCAGTCGCTTTGTCGTTTACACATCATTAGCGAGGGGGAAGGGAAAACACGTGTAAACGACGAGACGATATTTTTATCGTGGCTACAATAGATTTGCCGTCACGATTTAGTCGTAACGATTTTTTATCGTTTTACAACTGTCATACTAGCCGTTACCACTGTTATGACAATTCGTCGTGACAGCAAAAAATGTCGTAGACGACAGTAAATCGTGTCGTTCTATATGTAAACACCTCCATTTAAACATATAAGCCACGACACTTAAAACTACACAAAGTGGGAACGCGTACACGGCTCGCGCCTGTAAGGCCTAACATAAATCATTCCTAATAGTTAAAAAAATGCCAAATCATAAATTTTATATGCATTAAAATATCCTGAGTTTTCATCTGTAATATTTACATACATACATACACATTATCACGCGTTTCCCGTTGGGATAGGCAGAGACGATAGATCTCCACTTACTACCATCCTGTCAATTTTATGTGTTTTCATTACCTTATTCACACATAGACATTTACTTGAGGTGCTTTTTACCTGACATTTCTTCAAAATATTTTAAATTTTATCAAGGCGAGTGTTCACAGTCTACTGGTACCAACTCTATATAATATTTATTATCGAATATATTCTTAGAAAACAGGTTTCTTAGGTCGTTCTAATTCCCAGCTTAATTGTTTCACTGTCATCCTGCGGCTTTAGATCCAGTTTGCAAATTACGTCCATAATATGTATAAGTACTTGTTCCCAATATCAGCATCTATATGCGTATTTTTATAGAAAACATCATTTATAAAACATTAAATTGAACTTCAAAGCATATATAATTTTCATTTAAATCTTTATTTACACGTAAAATAGTACAAAAACAATAAAAATAATTGCGATGAAGCTTTATGGAATGGAAAGGGCATATGTCGAAAACAAGATTAATGACTGGTGGAAACGTGAAAACACTATGTATGTATTCGGCTGTCGGCTCCGTTTCGGCCACAGAATAAAGGAATTCAAATCTATTTTATACTGGTATGAGCATAATCTTATACGAACCGTAATAAAAATTCAACTATACTAATATTTCATTTACTTTGTCGACGACTGAAACTCATGGACTGATATAGTCTGGAATAAATAGTTTCACATGTGCTTAAAACATGGATTATGAGATATTTCATATTCAGTGTGAGAGTAAACAAAGACATATTATTATAATATTGTGTTTTTTACTAGATACAAAAGATGAATAGGCAGATGATAAACTGTATTACTATAATGTCAGCTTGGGTAAAGCTGACTAGGGTCTTGTAGTTGAACTGGTTCTTCAAAAGTATTCTCTATATTTTCTTTATAGATAATTTTACATGCGTTACGTGTGTTACACGATTGCTTTTGTTTTAGAAGGCGTTCCGCGATTTGAAATTCAAAAATATTTATTGTCTTTTAACATATATTACAACTAAAATAATATTTGAGACTCTTTATTAATAATTTTAGTCTATCCTATTTTATGTGCATATGGCATGTAAAATAGAATAGACTAAAATTATTTTAAAAATTAAACTAAACTATAAAATAGAAACCTAAAATTAAATACTAAAACTAAATAAAAAAAGAGAGCATAATTATAGATAAAATATTGGTTCCAAACCACTGTCACTTACCGGGAACGTTCCTAAAAGGCTGGCGGCATTATCGAGCTGAACAGCAAGCAATGTTTAACCTTTGAGCAAAATAGATGCCAGCCTTTTGGTCACGTGAGAGGTCTACTAAGCGTTCGGCGACATCTCGATAAAATTTTAGAGCGTTAGGACCCCACGGACCCAGAGTTTCCACCCCAAACGCCGCAAATGTGTAGCTATTGCCGATGGCGGCGTACTTGCGGCGCTTGAGGGCGTCCTGTTCGGAAGACATAACAAGACTAAAAACATATATTACATGTTAAAGTATATCAACTCAACGTATGATCAGTTACCAGAATTCGTACTATAAAAATAAATAACCCGATCGTGACAAAATTATTTCATTTCGTTACCATGATTTTATTTAACCACTGAGTTTCTGATACTGTGCCATAATGGGCTCTAAGGCGTTATTGCCTAGAATTCTTTACGCCTTAGCTCGAGAGATGAAAGATATATTGGTCAAGGCTCAACCATTGTTTACGTAATGTACTAATTTATTCGACTTGTGTGGGAGAACAGGACATAGTTTTTCTACTCGTATGTGCAACTTAAATAGGATTATAATGTTAAATTTTGTGCCGAATTACTTAGATGTCGAGAAAAGATCCTCCAACCCTTTCATGCAAAGAAAGGTAGATAAAATTAATAACATTTTTAAATTACAAATTCTGGTTTAGTTCAGATGGTATAACAAAAAATTATCACGATGTTACGTATGTTATTAGACGCCCAATGTTGATATACGGATGTGAAACTTGGACCCTAACTCGGAGGAAAACAAGCTGTTGGTGGTCCTAAGAAAGATCCGGGTCCCGACACGGGGAAGCGATGGCAATTGGCGGATCCGAAAACATGCAGAAATCGAGAAGCTGGTGGATGAACCAAATAACATTAGCGAGAGCAAGGCACTTCGCTTGCGACGGCTTGGCCACCTACATAGAATCGGGGAGACCGACAAACGGAACGGCGACTTGTTGGTCGGCCCTGATATCGCTGGACTGATGTAGTGGAGGCTGACCTGCGCGAGATTCAGGTCTATCACTGGCAGCAGACAGCAGTGAACTGAAAGTAGTGAAGTATTCTCGTTTCGAAGGCCAAGACTCATTTTATGTTGTTCAGGCGCAGCAGTCAATAGTTACGTTGTTTTCATTGTTAAAAAAGCACAAAAGCGAAAACAAACTAATTTATGACACTATTATCAGATTGCTGTATAGTTTTAAAATTAGCCCCACGTCATGCCAAGGTCCAGATTGTTTACGTTTTTTACTCAAATTAGTTTGGGCTTTTCATGAGTCACACTCAATTTATTGTTAGTGGATTTAATGATGTGCTAATCTTAAATACAGTGTCATATGGCTGTTTTAGTTTAGAATATGTACTGAAATAGCTGATGATTTTTCTTGTCGTTTACTCTTATTTATCATTCTTTACGTTTTATTAAAGCGAAGCGAACATCCTCAAGGATTTTTTGGTACTTATTTTCCGGGCGATAGCGGTGATTACATAGAGGCGATCATTTTATAAAAAATAAAAACTTCGTTTAAAAAAACCGACTTCAAAAACTAAAATGTATAAAATAACTTATTTCTAAAGCTATTATTATTAATATATATTATCTAAAACATCTTAAAGTCAGTGCTTAGTAATTTTCAAAATATAGTAATTTTTAACCGACTTCGAAAAAAGGAGGAGGTTCTCAATTCGTCGGGATCTTTTTTTTTTTTTTTTTTTGCTTTTTTTATGTATGTTCGCCGATAACTCCGTGATTTATGATCCGATTTACGTGATTATTTTTTTGTTCGACGCGGAATAGCTTCCAATTGGTCCCCTAAAAATTTTACATAGTTTGGCCCAGTAGTTTTCATTTTATGAACATTTTTCATGGAAATAATTTACACTTCGTTCCATATGTACACCTATTACTCTAAGATTTATGATTCGATTTACGTGATTCTTTTTTTGTTCGACGCGGAATAGCTGCCATGTGGTCCCCTAAAAATTTGACATAGTTTGGCCCAGTAGTTTTCATTTTACGAACATTTTTTTGTTCCCGGTTCTTGGGACCTATATTTTTTAAGAAGAAAAAAGTTATTTTATACATTTTAGTTTTTTCGTTTTTGAAGTCGGTTTTTTATGTTTTACTTTGCACCGACTTCAAGATGTTTTAGATAATATATATTAATAATAATAGCTTTAGAAATAAGTCATTTTTAACCGACTTCGAAAAAAGGAGGAGGTTCTCAATTCGTCGGGATCGTTGTTTTTTTTTATTATTTTTTTTTAAATGTATGTACACCGATTACTCTGAGATTTATGATTCGATTTAAGTGATTCTTTTTTTGTTCGACGCGGAATAGCTGCCATGTGGTACCCTAAAAATTTGACATAGTTTGGCCTAGTAGTTTTCATTTTACGAACATTTTTTTGTTTCCGGTTCGTGGGACCTATATTTTTTAAGAAGCGCGGCACCATTCGTAGATCCACCCATACATAGCTAGACACTAAAAAGTAACAAATAAAAAATAAAAACTTCGTTTAACTTCGGTTAAAAAAACCGACTCCAAAAACTAAAAAAACTAAAATGTATAAAATAACTTATTTCTAAAGCTATTATTATTAATGGGTGTTTGGCGCATGGACCGACAAAATTTTTTGGGGGATTGGGTGGATCAAGAGCTATCTTTAACCCATAGATACCTACGTCCCAAGTGTCACTGTAATCGAGATACGATTTTTTTTGTTTGTTTTTGAAAATTACCTGGTTCATCGTCTTTAAAACGACATATTTTTCTAGTTTGTTGTTGTAATTGAACCAAATAACTTCTATCGCAGTCTTTAATGTATGATTATTCTAAATTAAACATTAATTCTTAGCATTAGACAACAAAACGTTCTTGACGAGCTTTCAAACTCTTAAAAATGAATTAATCTATGAAAAAGGTCAAATTCAAAATTAATTATAAAAAAAACTAAAAGGTATTAAGAATTTCATTTGATTGAAACAAAATCTGTACTTAATATCCTTTCCAACGATATACCACATGGCCTTGAAATTATTCATGTGATCACAAAACAAGGTATTACTCAACCAGTGTCAGAATAAAGAAAACACCTTGTTTGTATTTTACGACGTTTTAATTAAATTTTATTCACAGATTGGGTTCAAAATGACGGCCTCCATTGTGAATGCATGCACGACATCTTTTTCTTATTTCCACAGTCGTCGTTTTTAATCGCATTTCTTCTTTCATTATGCGAAAGGCGCTATTTATTTTTTCTATTAAAATTTCCCTTGTCCGTACTTCTGTCGCATAAACAATTTCTTTTGCGCGCCCCCAAACATAAAAATCCAGAGGTGTTAGGTCTGGTGACCGTGCAGGCCAAGGAATCGGACCGCCTCTTCCGATCCACGAATTGGGAAAACAATTGTCCAAATGTTCTCGAACGTCTCGTTGGTAATGTGCTGGGCAACCATCATTTTGGAAAATAAAATCTTCTTCTTCTACTATTGGTAATACCAATTCAGGTAAGTCATTCATTAAAAAAGAAAAATAACTTTCTCCGGTTAGGCGCTCCGGTAAGAAATGTGGACCGATCAGGTGTCTTCCAATAACCCCAGCCCAAACGTTCACACTAAACTTACTTTGAAATGAACTTTGCCTTTTATTGCGGGGATTTTGTCCTTTTATCCCCCAATGATGGAGGTTGTGGAGATTCACAATCCCCTCATGATTGAAATTGGATTCATCGGTCCACAAAATTCTTTAAAAAAAAATTGTATCTTCTACGTCTGTATGCATCATAAACCTGCAAAATTCCAGCCGCCTCCTATGATCATCGTCTATGAGACCTAGAACAATCGATTAAATCCGTGAGAATTGTACGGACGCGATTTATTTCATCTGTGAGCTGACCCAAAGGCCACAATGAATAAATTATTTTTTTGAACAAAAACAAACACGTTTGTTTTAACTATTAGAGTAAGAATTTACTTGTTAAATTGTTGTACTTGAAATTAAGTTGTAAAAACACATGCAATGAGTGTTGAATTGTTTAAAAAACATACCTTGAACAGGAGTGTAGTGGAATGCATGCCTTCCATCTTGCCGAAGAACTGACCAGACTTTCCAAACCGACAAGTTAAGTCTTTTAGCTACAGCTCGAATACTTGTCGTTGGATTCTCATCAAAAGCTTGTAAAATACTCTCATCCACTGCAACATTATGTTGCCTCACATTGACTCGAGGCTCTAGAATATTTATGCTTCCAGTCTCCCTCAGACGCCGATAGGTCGTAGAAAACGTCTCGTGGTGTGGTACACGCCGATTAGGATATCGCTCCTGGTAAATTCTACGCGCTTCACGAGCGTTACAATTGGCGCTGCCATACGCCAACAACATATCAGCATACTCTTCGTTACTGTAGTTAGACATTGTAACGAGAACAGTGAAGACAAACACACCAACAGTTTAACAGAATAGTTCAACCAAAGAAAACTTAACAAAAACAGAACGTAACAAAAACAAAGTTAAACACAAAAATACTCCAACAATGCAGATGTGAATCGCGACAATACCGATAGCAATGATAGTAAAATCTCAACTAATACTAAACAAAGACCACGACACAAATTACGATCCAATGACAGACAAAGACAAGGGATATTTTCATGTGCAAGAAAGAGACAGTGTTTACCTGCGTACTATTGTTCTAAAAAACGGGTTTGGTGTTAGAGTGCGTGTTCGTCCCTACTTTGATTTTGATAATTTGGTCACATAAGGAATAATTTCAAGGCCATGTGGTATATCGTTGGAAAGTATATTAAGTACAGATTTTGTTTCAATCAAATTAAATTCTTAATACCTTTTAGTTTTTTTTATAATTAATTTTGAATTTGACCTTTTTCATAGATTAATTCATTTTTAAGAGTTTGAAAGCTCGTCAAGAACGTTTTGTTGTCTAATGCTAAGAATTAATGTTTAATTTAGAATAATCATACATTAAAGACTACGATGGAAGTTATTTGGTTCAATTACAATAACAAACTAGAAAAATATGTCGTTTTAAAGACGATGAACCAGGTAATTTTCGAAAACAAACAAAAAAAATCGTATCTCGATTACAGTGACACTTGGGACATAGGTATCTATGGGTTAAAGATAGCTCTTGATCCACCCAATCCCCCAAAATTTTTTGTCGGTCCATGCGCCAAACACCCTGTATATTATCTATTAATAATAATAGTCTATTTATGTTACAGTTTTCGTCTTAAATTGATTAGGGTTCAGACTGTGAACTAACCTTTCCTTAATACCTTAGACTTAGTAATAATCTTCTCGTAACGAGGGTCTAATTGTGCCTTACTGCCTGTCTGAAGGCCAAATGTCCGAATTCGGAAAGTTGGTTTAAGTGTAAGAAAATGGAATTACTATATATTTCTAGATCAATGATAATAATCAGCAGACAAATTCACATATTATTATTGGATATCCCGAAAATAAGCAAGTTATGCTTGTGTTATGGGTATAACGGATATATAACGGATTTCTCTGGGGCCGATCAGACACATACTGACACTCGGATCATAGTAAATAATGGAGAAACATCGTTTCCGAAATTTACAATACGTGAAATCGAAACGCCAAGGGGTATATGGTACTCCCAACGACCGGCTCTATATACACCTTCCCTCCTTCCCAGGAAGGAGTTGTGAAATGTTGGCCGCCGGGTTACCCACTGAAATTTCCACCAGCCTGCTGCGTCTTTAAGAGGACCCATGAGATATACCGTTGACACTACTCCATGAGAGATTGGAGATTGCCGGCATTCTAAGTGTGGTTAGTCGGGGAAGTCCCCATTCCACTGCATTATGTCTTGGGATAAAGTAAGCTTCCTGCAATAGTCTCACACTAATCAGGACTTGTCTTTGAGTTCAATTCTATAGTGCATACAGGAATAACATTCGGTTAATGTCACACTACAGCAAATTGTAAAATGTTTAGTTTACTGAATATGCTCTAGTTTATACTAAAATATACAGTTGACAAAAATTGAATCTTGTGCAGGAACAGGGAAAGAATACAATTTCCTGCGGTCGGGCGGCCTGTCGTAAGAGGCGACAAAACAACCCACAGTCAGCTGGTAGGGCGTTTGCCCGACTGGATGGCTACCACCCCTGGTCTAAAGTATGTCGCTATAACAACCTTGAGTTGTATGCCCGCATTAGTGACCAGGTTCCAGTCCCCCTTAAGAGAACAGCAACTCATCTGCAGCACCTTTAATGTTGCAAATGTCCATACGCTATGGTAACCGCTTTCCATCAAGTAGGCCGGTTGCCGGTCTGTTGAACTCCTGCAATAAACTGCTAAATCCAATCTTGAAAGATCTTCATGAGGCTGAAAATATCTTGCTTATTTAAGCAGTAGGTTGACAAGAAATTCAACTTAGAGAATTAATATTAATAAGGATTTGGTCTGATTCATCGTTCACTGCTTATCCCATACATAATTTATTATTAGTATTACAACGGTTACGTCACTGAGTCATTTTCAAGGCTGGTGTACACAGAGTGCTACACAAATATGTAAATATTATAATAATGTTAGTCATTACTCCAGTATTTCTGCAGAAATAAAATTTTACTACTACTTTATTTACTAATTAATATTTTTTTATTAATGACAATCGTGGCTCACCCTCAATACTGTTTATGCATATATATATATATATATATATATATATATATATATAAGTTTCTAGTACTATTTCATGATAGCTAAATTACTTAGAGTGTAATTAAAAATTGTGAAAGTTATATAATACACCTGCTGAAATATAATAATATAAATAAGAGGAAAAATTTGTATTTTTGTATATTTGCAACGAATAAACTTAAAAATTACTGGACCTATTTCAAAAATACTTTTACCATTACAAAGAATGGGCACCAGATTCAAATCTTGTGACTTGTGAGGAGACTCGAATACTCAATACTCCACTAAAACCACCCACCTCCCATGTGCCCCGCGCTTACGGCAGGAAGAGCGTGAGACTTACAACGCAGTTACGCCTACGCTGATCCTAGAGCATCAGTGCTTACCATTAGAATACTGCGTTATCCCTGATTATCATAGACTATATTTATTATTAGACAGCATAGGCATCCTTACTAAAACTTCAATAACGTAACCCAAGATGTTTTTTTTATTATAATTAGCCCTGAACCACCCGTGAAAGCCAGGAACGGCCGCTAGTGAGTTACAAAAATCGATTACATCTCTCAGTATACGTCTGTGTTTATATTTGAAGCATATTCAATTGAAAATGCATAGCACCAAATATGAGTTCACTTTTAATGCAACGACTAATCCATTCTCATCACGAAGAAAACACAATAGTCACTAAATAAGCATACGCCCATAAAACGTGTGTTATATTCAAATAGCGTTAAGCCGACAGGAAGAGCTCAAGAACGTAGAAATAGAAGTCTAGCTATTTATAATCTATGACATGTTGTTTTTAAGGTTCCGCAGCTATTATGGCTATTAAGGATACTCTACAACATTGCCACATTTATCAGGTATTCAGCAGACAAGCAGACGGCCCACTTGATGGAAAGCGGTAACCATCGCCTATGGACATTTGCAACACCAAAAGTGCTACAAATGCGCTGCTGCTCTCTTAAGGAGACTGGAACCTGGTCACTAATGCCGGAACACAACACAAGGTTGTTATGGCGGCATACTCTAGACCAGGGTTGGTGGCCATCTAGACGGGTAAATGCCCTACCAGCTGGCTATGGCTTGTTTTGTCGCCTCTTATGACAGGCCGCCCGGCCGCAGCAAAATTGTATTATTTCTCCGTTCTTGTGCGGATAAATTTATATATACATTATAATTTATACAGATGTATAGTAAATACATACCCAACAACACTACATATATACGCAACATCACGAGATACATTTCACTACGTACGTTACACACGGTTAATTGGGATGCACCACAAATTTGTGGTCAAATACAAATAATTGAAACGAATGTTGAACTGTCCCTCTAACTACATAAAATTTGTATTACAATAAAAGAGATGATATAATTCTCTCAGTTTTGGCGCGGCAATTCGGTAGTTGACAATTTTTGAGAAACAGGTTTATTTTGAGCCTTATGGTCTATTTTAGCCAAAATATTAATTTTATTTTGACATTTCGTCACAAAAACGCGTCAAGCTGTCATGGCGCCTCGCATGACGTCACAGCGTGCAAAACAAACATCTGTTTCGCTGAAGTGTTATCTGAGAAGTCATTGATAACTTCTTGTGTTTTGCACACTATGACGTCACGCGCTCTGATCGGCGTTCATTGTCTCGTGGTTAATGGCTGCAATATAACAATTTTATCTCTCAAAAATATCAATTAATATTTAATATTTTAGTTAAAACAATTTATTTTTGTCATATTTAGATCGTAATCTACGATATATATTATAATCAGCCTATATTTTTCATACTGTCAACTACCGAATTGTTAGACTGAGAAGTTGCTGTCGAACAGCGAAAACCGCATCGAAATCGGTCCAGTAGTAGAACAAATAGACGAGAAATCTAATAAAATTGCATCGTATTCTCCGCCGTTAACATTTGATTTGACTTGTTTTTTTTAATAGCTTCAATAGACAGGCACGACACGCTTAGAATTATATAATATTATATTGAGTTATAAACAGACTGATTAGTGTAATTAGAATTTCGTTTTTGCTTGAATAGCTACTGGGCCCTAAAAAGTGATGACATGTTGATAACAAACCTGGTAACGTAGAATGATCGCATTTATCTTCTTCCAGAAAATTCGCAAAGCTGGAAAGAGAAACAGCCTTGTACTATATCTAGCAGAACATAATACATTGGCCCATCAACATACATTACACAGGTCGTTTGACACGTACCCAACATGAATTGTATGGAAATCCGGCTAATTGGTCCTTTCATAGCTTTTAGTGCGAGTGTTTCCGAAATTCCGAACTGTGAACGTGTACATAATTGAGCTGGAATACTTGGAAAATTTTGTATAATATTGCAAATAGACGTGGACCGCCGAACTAAACGTGAATGTATGATTAGTGTTGTTAAATATGTCCATAATCTGTATCTAACTGCAATATTATAAAATTATAAACATGCCGTGTCTGTACATTACGGAAAATTAAGGCTTTTGTATCCGGCTTCCATTTTCCGAGATAAAACTTATCGCTTTGTGATTTATGTTCTTTTCATGAAAATTGGTTTATGTTTTATGAAGTTGAAAAATAAGGCACAAACAACACTTACAAGCGCTTATTATCATACATACATAACTTCACGCCAGGTCCCTTGCGGGGTAGGCACCAACAACAGAGCGTCATACAGGCTTATTCTTACTATTACTTATACCTCACTTGCTTTTTTGACATTCATAGCTCTTGTCATGCACGCTCGTCTGTTCTTAAGATCTTGCGAACTCCGCAGATTTTGCGCAGTGCTCGCATCTCGACCGCGTTTACTCTACTTTCATGCTCTCTCTTCCATACTCAACTCTCGCTTCCATACGTGAGCGTAGGTACCAGCACCACGTTGTGTATGGCAAGCTGGGCCTTCTGGCTGAGGTTCTTAGCACCTAGAAGTTTACCTAACGCTTATTTATTATCATGAACTTATTAAAAATGACACCATGACCGTTTAAAGCTAAATGTTAATCATTTAGAAAATTTAGAGCATAGAGATAGATTATAATTTACTTTTTGAAGTGATAACTTCTCATGGGCGGGTAAACCGCTTCGTTACGTAACGCGTTACGGTGCCAATCTGTCTGGCTTAACTTTCTCTCACGCAAGTTATCACTTCTGACAGACGTCTTGAGATGAACAACTTTTGTAAAGATTGTTCGGTTGTGTATTTAATAAATGTATAAAACAAATCAATGTGTTAACGGCATCCATCCATATGACAAGTAATAATAATAATCGTTATTCATCAAGGCACGAAGAGTTGAAAGTGCTGTTGTGACTTAAATTAGTAAATAAGGCCAAGCATTTCAATGACAATAAAATGTTTTTGGTTAGAGAAATCATAAATGCAAATAAGGTTTTTTATGGCCCTTATCATCATCTATTCATAACAATATGTATTCAATTATAGTTTAATGTTTATCGTTTATTGAAACCACTACGTGATTCATAAATTTGGAGGCATCCTGTACGACAATCACTAACAGGAATATTTTTTGTTCCTTGATTTAATAAAGATTATTTTGTAAGTCTTGCAACATTTAAGAAGGGTTTATGGCAATAAAAGAACTTGTTACTATACTTTTTTAATCACACAAGATTCTGGCTCAAATACAACGAATACATTAAACTATCGTACTAAACAAACAATTTTTAAAACACCTCGCCACAAAAATCTTATCACATTTTCACGCCTAGTGTTTTACTGTTTAGGAAACCTAAATAAATCGGCATAACCGTTAGCGGGTTGGAGTCATTGATAAATTTTTAATTAAAAATATTTTTAATGACCAGAATTTGTTACATTATTGTTTAAAATTTTTAGGTAATATATAAAATACTTTATATTAATTTGTTATAAAATAAATGGAAAATAGTAAAAATCTATCAGTTCTGCAAACTGGAAAATAAAACGTAGTGAATACCGCTATTCAATTCAAAGATTTTAAATTATAATCTACTCAATTACCACATCTTATTTGAAATAATTATTTTTAGATATAATTATGGCAAATTATAGAAAATTACTCTATACAAAACAGACGTTAATCACTGAATAAATAAAAATATACCAAAATTATTATTCTATTAGGGGCATGGCCGATTATACCGCTCATAAAACCTTAGAAAAACATTACTATGTAAATAATTAAACCGAAAGTAACTTTTATGTCTATTGTATTAGCATTCTTGATTACTTTGGTAACTGCTCAAAGTTTTTTACTAGCTAACCAAACTTTATACTTTTCAAGGATTTTTTTAATTATTATGTCAGGCTTTAACAACATTAATTCAAACCTAATTGAAAACTGATCATCAATATCATCAAGATCATTAATAGTTCAACAATTCACATATGTGAGAAAATTTGTTTTTGTTCAGCTAAATTTGTTTTTAAACAATCCGTGCTAAATGAAAACGGATTTGATTATGTTTAGAGCCTTATGTTTATAAACATCCGCCCAAAATAATTTCATTGAAACAAATCGAAGGTCTCCATTGAGTGTGGAGTAATTTGATGAAGTGTGCTTAAAATTCTAATGCGTATGATGTCAATGTCTGACGATTCAAATCTACTTGGTTCAGAGATTCTATTGATGCAGCATGTATAGAATTCATCTAATCAATACTTAATGTTCACAAATATGATTTTACATTAACTCTTTTAGGGTATAGAATGCATGTATCTTTTTTTTTTAGACGCCGGTTACCCCGACATGGGTTAAGACAGGGTTTACGTTTCTTTTTATTCTTTTACGTTATTATTTAAACTTTAACTAATTTCTCTTAACTACTAGTTTTTAGCCAAATAATTTTACTAATTGGGGGTTGTTGGTCGAGATTGGGTTTGGTTGGAAGTTTGGAAAGTGGTAGGAATGTGATTATAGGTAGGTTTGGTGGGGTATTTGGGGTGGGAAGGGTAGGTGTATTGATCTTTATTTATTTCCTAGTTTACAATTGTGCCAAACTTATGCTATTACATTTGTGCCTTATATTATTTACATATATTTATACTATTTTTCTATTGCTATTTTAATACATTTATATCTTAATTTTGTGAATTTTGGTTCTTATACAATATTAGTGCTGCTATTGTAGGTGATATCTAAAATTTTGCTAGTAGTTATAATATCTAATATACTTTACATTTCATTTCTTTATATTCTAGAGACGTGCTTCAAGAACAAGCCTATCCTATGTAGTTTTATTTCTTAGTTACTAGCTTCTATATAGTGCTGTTTTTACATGTTTTTGATGCTGCTGGTTAATATATTATAATATATTGCCGCAGAGTCATATTATATGCACTTGCATTTTACTGTTGTTTGTTACCGGTCAATATATACTATTGCGTGTGAATGCATGTATCTAGTGGTATCTCAAATAAATAATATGCATCTATCATTTTAGCGAGAGGAAATCTTACTGAGGTCTATTTCGCAGCGGTGGTTGTTGGGATTTGCCACGTTGTACGTGTAAGTGGCACTAGCACCAGTGAACTGTTACCTACTATTTTAATATACCTGGGTGTTCCTTCCTTCACCTTATGCCAGAGCTACAGGAAACGGAAGCTTGAACAACTATGTATCCCCTGGGAGGTGGAGGCCTAGAGGCCACACACACTGCTAAGGGGAAGCATAGCCACAACCATCGTCCAATACGTAAATACCTAATAGCACGTTGTTCTCCATAAATGGCAATAGTCACATGTTACGAAGGAAATACTTAAAGTGGAGATAGCCACTGGTGCCCAAGGCACCCCAATAGGAGATACATAATTTATAATTGACAAATTAGTTACAAATGAGCTCATTCCTATTTACGAAAACTTAATATCTAAAATTTATTAAAGATAATTTATAGCTTAATAAAAAATCCAAAATTAATTCTTTGTAGATTTTATGAATCTGTTAAAGTTGTCATCTAATAAAATTTATGTGTTTCTTTTCTTCTTCATTACCTTTACAAATCTAACAGTTTTGGGGTCTTGTGGAAAGCAAAGATATTACCTCCAAAAAGTAGGCTAAGCCAGTCCAAGCAGTACTTCAGCCCGCAGCAACGACTTACGCTCTACAAAACGCAAGTAGTTTCAAATCTGATACGGTTCTAAAATTAAAGCTTGCGAACCTGCGAGCTACCCTCGACTACCTCCTACGAAGGAAATTTATTTAAGCTTTTTCAAACGGTAAAAGAAATAAAAATTGAAACACCTTGTAGCCCTTATAAAAAATAGATCACATCTTTCACTTAGACTTTGCTTCGATAAACACACATCAATCATTTTCTTATGATCACGCACGACCTACATATTTCTCGACGATGTTCACGGCACAGGTGGCAATATTCTCTACTCTTTGATATCCGAGCAGTTTTTAGGTCGATATTATGTATTCTCGTGTACCCTATACTTGATAGGGTACGTGGTTTGTACCTTTTTCAAGATTAAAGATATTTTAGCTGTTTAAATTAAAAATACATATCGATTCTGTTATAGTTGAATATCCAAAGCGATGAATATGAAATTTTACAGGAGTGCATTATTTTTCTAATATTGTTACGACTTGAGCGCCGACAAAAGACAAATTCACACCTGCCTACCTGTAGACGTTTTATTACCTTTGCGGCATTTGGGCTTCTTTTGTTTACTTTGTGTTTAAAAAAACATCCCATTATGTATTGAAATCTTTTATGCTAGTCATTAGTCAGGTGTGATTCTAGGAAATTCAGTCCACGCGGTCGAGCAGACTTATTGTATTTGTACAGTATAAAGCAATACCCCAATGGAGGGATCAAGCAGTCTAGCGATAGCCACAACCGAAACAAGACGCTAGTGCCGGACTTTGCGCGTGTGATTGAATCGTGCATTACGTTTGGACTGGTTGTGTACAGTTATATTTGTACCTATGTTATACGTGTTTGTATAGTTATAATAAATTCTATAATAATTCCAAAGGCATTTTTATTCGAGTCCTGCAACTCGTAACAATATACATTATTTTTTATACATTAGTCCTAGATTTTTGATGTTTATTATACTTATAATTTTGTCGTTAAGGCAAAAATGGGCCAAGGATTGTTTTGTTGCGACCAAAATTATTTTGGCTGTATTACCTACACTAAAAATGTAAAATACCTTAATTTTGTTGCTTACGATGTTTTTTCCATAACATTTTGGATATATTGATTATGATCTAATAGAAAATGTTACTTAAATTAGAAAATAAATTTGTTACTATGCGTAACTAAAAATTTTGTGATCGTGAGTCTGACTCAGTCATTAAGGGTTGCATGGTTAAACAATATGAATATTATGATGATAATTATCTAACTCAGTGCTTTTCAACCTTTTTGAATACGCGACCCCTTTACAGGTTGAAAAATTTTGGCGACCCCGTTAGGCCATAGACAGACAAAAAGTTAGTAATTTAAATGACTTGTTACCTATATTCATTATTACGGCCTATACTCTGCAAAAAGCTGCTGAGCTTAGAAAGTACTTAAGTATGAGGTATAAACTTAAATTGCCTTTTCCCTTTTGCCGCCGACCCCCCAAGCTAGGCTCTGTGACCCCTTTAGAGGTCACGACCCACAGATTGAAAAACACTGATCTAAGTTATAGTCAGCTCCGTCAGTCACCAGCATCTGTCACGATTAGCCCGCGTCAATACCGAGCGTGTCGAAGACATTACTGGTTTTGAGTTATATTTTTAATGAAATTACTTAGTGAAAAAGCAATATATGAAGAAGACACAAACGAATACACATTTAAACATATCTATCCTTTGTTTACATTACAAATCTTTATTGTACTCACCAAATATTCCATAGTAGTAAATGAACAGTGTCGCCCTAATAAAATCTGAAGTCACTTTCTTCTAACTACGAAAGTTAGATTGCGAGGGGGACGAGATAAGTTGAAGTATGTTATTCAGAAACTTAGGTTGTCATTGATATAACCCTGATTTATCTAGACAATTTCAAGGACTTGGAAATTTGGTACTGAGTTATATAGGGTCGAATGGAAAATTTGAAAGCGATGTGTATTAAAAAGGTACATTGCATCAATGCATAAGCACATATTGTGCATGTGTGTGTGTGTGTGTGTGTGTGTGTGTGTGTGTGTGTGTGTGTGAGAGAGAGAGAGGGGGGTGGGGAGAGAAGGGGGGGGGGGAGATAACACTATATTGCATACTATTACAGAAAATCTTATAGCCTAAAAATATTCTAAATGTCCACAATGGGCGGTATTAGCGCAGTAGATATTTATGACATAATAATTATTATGAAATAGTGAGGAGGGATGAAAGTCACGTGACAAAAAGAACCTTAAAATACAAGATAGATGGGTACAAATGTATAGGTAGACCAAAAAAAGATATATGGATTGTGTGAAGGAGGATATGGTGATTTGTGGTGTGACAGAAGATGTATGACAGAATAGAGGAGTGTCGAAGAAAAATACATATTGTGCCGACCCCAATTAATTGGTATATGGTGAAAGAAAAGATAGAGTTATGAAATTGTGGCAGCTAGTGGTTAACCCACTTTCAAAATGATATACATTCGAATCCTGGTCGGAAGCATGCACCATTTAACAGTTTATTTTTCACCTAATATGTATATTGTTAAAATTATATCGTACTGACGGTGAGGGAAACATTGTGATGAAATCTGCGCATTGAAATAATGTGATGTGTGAAACCTGCTAAACTGCCTTAGACAAGCGGGGCGAGTATTTAAAATTTATCCGATCCTCTAAAACAATGCTGAGGCCCAAGTCCAACAGTAGGACATTTGTGGGCTAATTAACAGTTCAAATAGAATCAATTTGGTTGAAATGCGTAGAACTGAAAGGGTGAAGCATCATTCTATGATAGTGAATGACTGAATTTTATGTTTACATTGATCATTTTAGAAACTTCATCCCAATTGAAAAACCCTAAATGGTTGTGTAATACTGTTATTAGACGAATCAACCAATTTTGGTTAATAGCTGCTAAGCACTGGAAGAACATGACGGTATTCAATGACATTTGGTTAATTCATCCACATTTAAAGACAGAAATGCATCGTTGAATATCGACTTTCAAAAAAGCATAACTATTTTCAATCACGGAAATGAATATACTATACTTGTTATGAACGTGATAATTAATAATATTTTCTTAAGTTTTCGCGACTTGTACACATAATAAAACTACGTTTTAACGGTTTTAAGCGCGGTAATTTATTTGATTTAGGTTTATCCGACGTTTCGGCCGCTTTTCAGTGGCCGTAGTCACGGAAGACAAAGATGACATTTGTCAAACGTGTATTGTCAAAGTTTTTATTCAGCCTACCGCCAACTTGTTCATTTTAATTATTTCTCTTCCGTCCGTCTTCCGTGACCACGGCCACTGAAAAGCGGCCGAAACGTCGGATAAACCTAAATCAAATAAATTACCGCGCTTAAAACCGTTAAAACGTAGTTTTATTATGTGATAATTAATGCTGGACATGAATTCTATATACATATAATAATTAAAGTCGTGTAACTACACCATTTATAACTCAAAAACGACTGGAGCAATTTTTATGATTTTGCATTTTTAGAATTGTCTTCGTCAGGAATAGGATAATAAGTATTAAAATATAATATTCATAAAATATAAAAATAAAAATACATCAGTCCCATCAGCCATTCATTTGTTATGATCCTTGCCGGCCGATTTCGGCAATGGTGACTACATTTAAACTCAGTTTCATTTGTTTGATTTAGGTGAATTATTTTTGAGTATGTTAAAGTGGAGCCTGGAATGGTTTAGATTCACAATTGGACCCGATAGGTGGCGCCGCTGAACACCTCTTTAACCGTGGGACTGATTTTGATGATTATTTTTGTTTTTTTTCAAGTAGATTCGAGAGTGGGTTAAATTAACAATTGGTTGATGGCGCTGCAATCGGTTTCTACATTTTTTATTTTTTAAGAGCAAGGCAACGTCGGCCGGGTATAGCTAGTTCTAAATATAATTGGATGAAGCTCCGAGAAAAATTGAAGGAGCAATTATATGAGAACATTATGCAACAGAGCGCGCAATGTTATTCTAATCCAATATGTGTTGTTGCGATTCACAACAATGGCCAACTATCGCCGAGGCCGAGATTAATCGTTCTTCAACAAACAAACTCTAATACGACGATGATATGTTTCGACAAGTCGAGTTTCGGAATTGGGTCAATAGTCCACAACTAGTTCGAGGGGAATTGCAAGAGTATGACACATCAAACGCATGGATTGTTGCAAAACATTCGTATGAACGTGCGTTTATTCTTTTCAAACATATATTCTGGTATTTGTACCTTCCTCACATTCAATTTTGAATGAAGTAATTCAGGTGAAATGGAGGGTGATGGACAAATATTTTATACAAAATCATACTCTTATGTATGCACTGTTATATTTTCAAGTTACAGCCAATTGAGAGAAGAGCCAAGAGGTTGATAGGTAGCGACCAGCTTGTCGATACAAGGCTTCAGAGCCTAGAGTATCGACGCCGGGTTGCTAGTCTATCGGTTTTTTATAAAATTCATTCGGAAAGTGTGCGGCTGAACTGTTCGACCTGATTCCCCGTGCACCATTCCATTTTCGCATTACAAGGCGCTCTGGTCTTCGCCACGGTTTCACAGTGGAAACGCTGCCAGTGCGTACTAAACGTTTCGCCTCCACGTTCCTTATACGTACCGTAGAATTGTGGAATGCACTGCCAGAGTCCGTGTTACCCGAAAAGTACAATCCGGGTATCTTCAAGTCTCGTGTGAATAGGTACTATCTAGGTAAGCGTGCTCCATCTTGGACCATATTATTGTCCGGCATTAGACGTGATCGTGGTCAAACGCAAACCTATAAAAAAAAAAGTTCGATTCACATTATGATACTGTAAAAGTGATTAATCTTAAGGCCCTAAGATTTATTCATTACTTTTAGATTTTTGACATGTTTTAAATTGAAAAATGGAGCTTCTTTTGACAACTTTTTTTTTAAGCGAGGACACATCCCATCTAATAAAAATTGATTACCGTCGGCTATAGACGTTTACCGTTAAGTCGTGGTAACGTAATGCCTAGCGCACGCGTCGCAAACTCAAAGGGCGCGGGTTCGATCCTGGCCTGGTTGTGAAGATGTTCAAAGTACGGTTCCATTGCCATAGTGCCTTAAATTTGTATTCTACTAAATCCATAATATCTTCTCGATATCGTTGCGGTGGAAAGTAGCAGAAAGAAATTGGTATTATCACTAACAGAAATGTCACTAAAATATAGAACAACTGTCAAAATTAAAAAATATTTTGCGTGTTTTCTCTTATAAATTTATCGGCACACAATTGTAATTATAAGAATACTGAAATCGGATGAAACTACGATTGATACGATACTGTCCGGCGATTTTGTCGATATAGTATTTTTTTATTTTTTATTGCAGGAGTTCAGCAGACAGGCAGATGGCCCACTTGATGAAAAGCGGTTACTACGGTTACTATAGATATTTGCAAAACCAAAGGTGCTACAAATGCGCTGCAGCTCTCTTAAAGGACACTAGAACCTGGCCACTAATGCCGGAACACAATTCAAGGTTGTTATGGCGACATACTTTAGACCAGGGGTGGTAGCCATCCAGTCGGCCAAATGCCCTGCCACCTGGCTGTGGGTTGTTTTGTCGCCTCTTACGACAGGCCGCCCGGCCGCAGGAAATAGTATTCTTTCTTTGCGTTGCAATCAGGTACGCCGGAAAGACTTCGCCCGCTCAACGACAGAGGCCGTGACATAACACAAAAGTAACTTGCTTATTATGAGAATACCTACATCGCCAGTTTAGCATATACGTACTTTAGGTAATATCCTATAAGTTAGGTTGCCTGGAAGAGATTGCTTTAAGCAATCAGGCCGCCTATTTTTCTTCCTCCAAAAAAAATGTAATGTGTTTGTTATTTTGTTGAGCAATAAAGTGTAATAGATAGCAATATCTATCTCTATAAGTTAGGTTGCCTGGAAGAGATTGCTCTAAGCGATCAGGCCGCCTATTATTCTTCCTCCAAACATGTAATGTGTTTGTTATTTTGGTGAGTAATAAAGTGTAATAGATAGCAATATCTATCTCTATAAGTTAGGTTGCCTGGAAGTGATCGCTCTAAGCGATCAGGCCGCCTATTGTTCTGCCTCCAAAAATATAATGTGTTTGTTGTTTTGGTTAGTAATAAAGTGATAGCAATATCTATCTGCCTACCTATAGAAAGTGTGGTTGGCTGCTTAAAACCGCATACGTTGCTAAAATACTTATAGTCTTAATATATCTTTATAAATGTATGCAGCGTCGAATTGTTACAAAACTCATCAAGTTATTTACAGATGTCGCATGGCCAGGTGGCACTGCACACTGCAGACGTAGTTATCATTATTTATACACGAGAAACTTGCATCCTATTTTCCAACTGCAGGACCGCAGAAAATGAAAATTATTTACAAATTTAGCCGGATGGGAATTTTGAGTAATTTTCGTGGAATAGGGTTGAGAATTTTTGTTTCAAAATGCCGTAAGCTATCTCAAGCATAATAATGTATGTAGGCTTCTACAGAAGCTTTTTTATACTGGTATCATTATGATGAACAAAAAGAGTCGTTAATGGAGACTACTTAGTTAAATACTTTTGATTTATTTCTCTATAAACAAAGCAATTAATCCCGCGATATCGTCTGGTTCCAAAGAGAGCACGCCAATTCTTTGTTATGAAATAGGGTAGTAAATTTTTCCTCCTAATCACCTGGAGCGACTTTGGTGATATTGTTTTTGTGTGTTTGAGTGGGTTCCCGGATCGCTTAGATTCGCAATTAGAACCGGTAGGTGGCACTGAGATTGTTTTCTAGAATTCTCCTAATCACGTGGACCGATTTTGGTGATTTTGTTTTTGTGTGTTTGAGTGGGTCCCCGGATGGTTTAAATCCACAATTGGAACCGGTAGGTGGTGCTGGGATCGGGACCTAGATTTTTATTTTTTCAGAGCAGAACAACGTCTGCGGGGCCGCTAGTTACATTATAAACACAATAAGCGTTGTTATAGAATGTATTGTATAGAGTATAGACCCTCAGCGAATATATAGACAGCCTTCGAATATTAAAGTTGTGTAAAAATATACATAAATCAGTGTATTAACTTGTGAATTTCCATCATCTTACAGCCCTGAATAGGGATCAGGCTAAATTATTTTTAGGTCACGTCAAAAACAATTATCCGTTCCGTTGAATGCTGATAGATTTATTTGCATTTGGTTCTTTTATTATTCCAGCAAATGGTCGAAATTTGATTATAATTTCTTTATAATTATGTTAAGTTGAATATTTTTGAGCTATGTGCTATATTATATTCACTAACGTAGTTTTTAAGATGATTTAAATAAACTCACAAAAATAATTTTGAATCTTTGTGAGCTATTAAATAAATGATTTTATTATTAATAGTGGTCACCCGGTGGTCGAAATGATTAATTTACATTATGTTTTAACATTATTAAGGTTCTGTTGTCAAAGATCATACTTCTACAATCACAGATTTCACCAAGGCTACACTGTTAATTTGACTTTAACAATAAATAAAAGAGTATAAATGCGTGTGTGTGTGTCAAATACATGTAAGTGTGTGTAATGTTTTTTTTATAGATTTTTGTATGTTTATGCATAATTTTAGAAAAAAATATTAGCATTCTGCACTCCTTCTCTATAGAAACTATAAGTGTGCGAAATGTCATACTCGTCCGTTCGCGCAATTTTCAAGCGGTAGAAAGTTTTTTCTTCACGTATTAATATTATAATACTGTTGTTGCATTATATTTTAAACCGTTTTTTTATTGTAATAAAGTAATTAGGAAACCGAGTTATGTTAGCTTAGTAGTTATTGCAAGCGTGTCTTATTCGAATGACATAAGTTCGAACCTGGCCTGGAAGTATCTATCTGCTTTGCTTAAGCCTGTAGGTGTGCTCGCGTAAGGTGCGCGTATGCCTCTTAGCTTAGACATGTACTATGATTGTGGAATACCGGACTTAGATGTGAAAGGATTAGTTCGATATTCATAAAACGTAGTACCCACTTAAGTTCAGAGGTTTACGCGCACCTTATGCAAGCAGAACTCACATGTGTAAGTTTCATGAAATTATGAGTATTACTCTTACTTAGCAGAAAACATATTATTATATTATTCAATAATTACGTAATAATTTGGCCACAATAAAATAATAACCAAAATTTAGAAGAAAAAGTTAAACGTATAAACACAACCATAGGCCCCAAGTCTGTTCTTACAATCGTGTCAGAATGGTCTATTACTGAAGTTACAATGGCACTATAATGGTTGCTTCTGCGTACTTTAGTATAAATAACCAACCAAAATTGTGCCATTATGATGGCAGTAGCCGACCATATAACAGACTTGGGGCCGGGTGCCAACTATTCATGTCACATTTAGGAGCTTTCAGACCGATTGACACACCGAGGACATTTCTTTTACGCCGTTGGGGATAATATTATACAATTGTCTAAATAAAAACCATTAATAAAACAACATTTTATATAAAAGTACAATATTACCCCATTGACCCTGTTAAATCAAAATTAAACCCCATATAAACCGAGCTGTGCTAATTTAAAAACAAAACATTCCGACCCAAACGCGCTTACTCCATTAGCTGCGGTTGTAAATTTTTGATATGGATTTTCTTTTCTAAACGATGTTATTCTGTAAATGGCGTGTACGACCTCACGTATTACTTCGCTTTTAAAGGGATGAAAAGTAATATTTGTTACTTAGCTTGAATTAAAGAAATTATAATTAAAGTTACGTTAAGATCGTTTCATAGACAAAATTAAACCTGTTCTGTAAAGTTTCATTGTATATAAATATTCAGGTATACATGTTTATCAAATCAAATATATTTGAAGTTGTTCAGAAAGGTATAACAATTTTACAATCATTTTCTGTGCCACATTTTGCAGGTCTCCTTTTCGTTTCAATGTTTATCATCACCGTCAAAGTATTTACTACCATCACTAGGATTTATTATCTATATCTACATATAAACCAAACTTCGTGAAAATTATTTTAAGCCTTTTCATCTATACTAATATGATAAAAAGGAAAGATTGTATTGTATATTTATAACGAATAAACTCAAAAGCTACTGGACCGATGTTAAAAATTTTAACAATTCGAATACTACATTATACCTGATTATTATAGGCTATTTAAACATTAGAAATCCCTATTAAAACTTCAATAATATGACCCATCAATCTAAATAAAATACTTGGCGCTGGAATCGGGATCCGGGTCCCGGGGTGGCTTAGATTCACAATAAGAGACCCAGTAAGTGGCGCTGGAATCGAGTTCTAGATTTTTATATTTTCAAGGCAGGCCTACGTCTGCCAAGATTTAGTTATATAAAAATATGCAAGAAATAAATAAATAAAATTATCTACAAACATATAGTTACATGTTAAAGATATGGTAAATATTAATAATTACCTCATTTACTACCTCACCATATCCATGGATATAAACCGATTTTTACGTTGTACATTTATGTCCGATACTTAATATTACAGATAAAATAATTTTTATGTCTGCTAAAGTAGAGCTAAAGTAAGTAACGCTCTTGGCGTTGCAAACGTCCATAGGCGATAGTAACCACTTTCTATCAACTGGGCCGTCTACCTGTTTGCCTGCTTCAGGCAATATAATAACGCTTGTAAAAAATTCTATCAAAAATGATATATACTTCTTTTAAAACATATAAACACACAAAGAATATTCCAGAGACTTTTGTGACTAAAATGAACACGGGCGTTGTGAACCATAAATACAAGCGTAATTAGACTTGTTGAAATAAAATTGATTGATTATACAAACTAAAGCACGCTCAGTGTTTTAACAAGACAACAATCCTCATTTAAAAGGTTGTGATAACATCTTTTAGTAATTAAAAATTAACAAATCATATTTATTTATATCACCCGCATAATAAAAATGTCGTTTATAAGCATTTAACTATGCTAGTTTAAATGAAAATGGTGTGAAATAATTACGTCAACTACTGTTACACGATGTCCACCACACTAGTTATGAGAACCATAGGGTATATTATACACATAGACTATTGTCATAGATAATAATATTTTAGTCGATTTATCATATAATTCGATTTATAATGAAATTACTATTTCTACTGCTTAGTTAATTTTATAAGCCCACTAAATTATCGTGTGGATAATTTAGTGCATCAGTAACTAATTATTATAATTGTTTTTATGATCCTGGCAACACTATGATGTAATTGCTATTTTTAGTAATGATGATAATGTTATGGTTTATAGGGTAGCATTTTCGTATAAAAGGTGGTGTGTAGACCGTGTTCATTGCTTACTGTGCAGTGTGAATAGTCACATCAAAGGCCGAACAATAAAGGGGAAACCCTGCCCAAATAGTTAATATTTGGTACTTTCTTAGCCAAATCTCTGCAAGGCTCGACACTAGAGTAGAATTAATGTCTGTTCGTAAATAAGTGCCCACCCATAAATTACGTCACATGATTTTCATGATTTTTGGCTCCTCTTCGGTCCTTGTTACAGCTGGTCACATTTGTGAGATTCCTTCCTCCCTAGTGTGACACCATATATTTTGCAATCTCACATCGAAGAAGTCATTAAATTAAAACGGCAGTTCCGTAATTAGCGTAATTATAATTTACGGATGGACGTAAGACGTTTTATTACTAGTGAAAATATAACAAATATTCGGTAGACAACATATACATACGTAACAAATCCCCAAGCTAAATAGCATACATTTGCGTTATGGATTAAAGCAACGAACGACTCTGGGGCCGACACCAGACACTCAGACCATAGTAAATAACGGAAATTTATTTACGAAATTTACCATACCAGGATTGAAAGGGAGCCTCCACGTTGTATTAGTGCCAGTCCCAGACAGCAAAGCTCGTTTACTAAAGTCATTCGTAGTCGAAGGCGGGACCTCTGTGTCCCAGTCAGATTTCAATGAAAGTTTTAGGTTAAATTGAATCAGGAATTTTGTCTTCAAAGTTTCTGTTTCATTTCGATAAATTACAAGTTTCAGAAAATATGAAATAGTCCAAGTCTCGCAAGAACTCTACATAGCTCACATCACATCAAGTCTCGCGCAGAAGGTTTGCCGATGACTACTTACTATTATTGTATATTCTTATGTAAAGTGTATAGAATAATAAATTAAAATAATAAGTTTATTGCACAACTCTTATGTTACCTTTTTGCCAACGCTACTGACCATGACCATCCGTGTAGGAACGGAGAAAGAATACAATTTCCTGCTGCCGGGCGGCCTGTCGTAAGAAGCGACAAAACAGCCCACAGCCAGGTGGTAGGGCATATTCCTGACTGGATGGCTAACACCCCTGGTCTAAAGTATGTCGCCATAACAACCTTGAGTTGTGTTCCGGCATTAGTGACCAGGTTCCAGTCTTCTTTAAGAGAGCAGCAGCAAATTTGTAGCACTTTTGGTGTTGCAAATATCCATAGGCGATGGTAACCGCCTTCCACCAAGTGGGCCTTCTACCTGTCTGCTGAACTCCTGCAATTAAAAGAAACCATCGACGCGTGACATCATGACGTTATCGGCAAACCTTCTGCGCACGGGTAGTAATAAAAATTATCGAGAAATAGAAACGGAGCAAAAGTAGAAATTAAAGCTGCATAGAGCGTTTCAATGCTAGATGCATTGCAATTGCTCTAATCTAATGGGAATGCTCCTCTTTGACAGCGATTTGTTATACAGTCTCTAATAATTTATAATTTAGTTTATTTATTTGCAACCAAAAAGGCTACCCAAAATACAGGCCAATTTTGGATAGCGCATAAGCGTTGCCATCCAACGTGGTAAAGCTGCTAGAGTTTTGGGATCGTTCTTAACTGACGGTGATTTGGAGCCCATTTATTATTTCCCAACCTCCGAGGAATACTACACCAACTTAATTTTAGGTATTTTCTGTTTTTAAGGGAAAAGCACTCATTAATATCTTAATATTATTTCTAAAATTTAATAAAAACCAAAAAACTTTTAAGTTTCTCAATTTATTTTTTATGAAAATTTAGAAACATAGTATCAAGACACTAATCTGTGCTTTTCTCATAAGATAGAAAATAACTAAAATCAAGATGGCGTAGTATCCCTTGGAGGTGTTGTTGTAAAGATATTTTAGTTTCAATTTGCAATATTTTAACAGTTATGCAATATGGTGTTTCCGTTTTCTACCCACAAGTCTAAAATAATAATAATAATTCCGTTTTCAACCCATTGCAAAATTCAATTCCGGTTTCTACCCAGTGAATTAAGTACAGGCAGCAGAAAAACTATTCGATGAAAAATATTTATTTAAAAAATAATAAAGTCAAAAAGATTCTTATACATACTTTACAAACAACTAAAACTCACATTTAAATTATAAAACATTATTACATAGATCACATAATTAACGTTTGGTACATAACATATTCAAAATTCACAACCTCTTCAAAATATCAAATAACACAGAGTAAAATATCAAATAGACTTTGAGGAACTATAAATTAGTTTAATATAGAAAATGTTTGTAACTATTGTTCAATACAGTGGATGCATTTATTGCTTTTGGAATCATAATATTGAAAACATAACTAAAAGTTAAGTAAAATTTGAATAATTGGATAGATTGGGTAATACTAATAATCGACGTTAAAAGTATGAAGTATTGACATAAATTACGTAATGATTTTTTTTAAGTTTAATATATAAACGAGTTAACTTTTCCTAACAGTGGCCTATGCAAATTTTGCCACAACCCAAGTCATTAAGCGCAGATTCTATTTATTGTCTCTCTCTAACATATCATGTTTTTCGATTACTTGATATTACAATATATTTTCCTTTGAACCGTGTATTTTGTTTTTTAGTGTCATTATTAATATTTGAAAGGAACTGAAGCATAGTTAGTGACTTTTTTTTTGCCACCACGCGGTTTACAGTCACATGCTAGCTTTCAAGAGTATTAGTTGTTCTGTGTCGACATCCGCGTGAAGACCATAATTCTAGGGGATATTTTCCGGCAAACATATATGTTTTGACAATATAATCATTAAATCTCACTGCATCTTTATGCGTGGGACTCTATTCCATAATATAGAGAAAAGAAACATCTACTATTTATTTCGGTATTAAACCTAAGGCAAGCATCAAAGATACATACATACATGTTTTTTAAATGCCTTTTTTGGTCATATTGAACTGTTTGCCTTTTTTATATATCGTTTGGAAAGTGAAAGTAACAGGCTATGATTTTCGTTTCAGGTGAAATAATTTAGAAAAAACTTGTATTTTCATTTGTGTTTTGGGTTATTATTATCCAGTGACGTCACACACACTTGCAGCTAAGAAGTCGTTCTTGAACTAATATTTAGTAGATTTAAACATTTTAATATTATGAGCTGTTTATCTTGCAATGAATAAATATTTAAAAGCAAATAATGTTTCTGACCGTACTTCAAAACAATGAAAATTAGTAATGGGTTGAAAACGGAAAGCTTTTTGCGTAGAAGACGGAAAAAAATATTACATTTATTTTTGTAGGTTGAAAACGGAATAGATTTTGGGTTGAAACCGGTAAAAATATTTTTGGGTAGAAAAAGTGGGTAGAAAACGGAAACACCCATAATATCATTACGATGAAAACATGACATGATAATATTGACGGCAGTACCTATTCTTGGAAATTGAATTGCACGAGAATGTTGTAAATGTGACTCTGACAAGGGTATATTTGTTAGCGGCTGCATTAGATTGTCACCAAAAGTGTGACTCAATCATTTCTTCCTATTTATCACTACTGACGTAACAGATAGATCGTGAAGTAATATTTAATATGCAACGCTATTAAAGCAACAGGAAACCAAATATATGCTGCTGAAGTTTGTATTTTATAATGCATACATGGGTATCTTTAAATCCTGTGTAAATAATAATATAATGTTTTATTTCTTCTTTTAATACACGGTGAAACTTAAAATTAAAAACAATGTTGAGTAGGAGGCAGCTGATGCCTGAAATAGGTTAAAAAATCTGTAATATATATAACCAGGTTCAACCCATTGGCCATGATAATTAAGAAAACAATACTAGTGTAAATATCTATATTAATACGTGAAGCAAAATCTGTGTTTTTTACGAAAATTTCGCGGATGGAGTAGTATGTAATTGTAATTTCGCACACTTATAGTTTAGAGAAGAAGCGACGAATGTTAATATTTTTTTTTAAATCTTGTTTATATTATATAAAAATGAATGTTTGTCTGTATGTCCTTTATAGAATCGTAAACTTGATAATGTGAGTTGTTGTGCATGAGCCAAAGAAGGTTTCTGAGTTGGTTAACAATTGGACCCTGTAGGTGGCGCTGCTGTCGGGATATCGATTAAAGCTTTTCCGGGCAGACTACGTCTGCCGGGACAGCTAGTTATGCACAGAAAATACATTAAATCAATAAAAAAAAACATTACACACACTACCATGTATTTGACACACAGATGCATAGTATACTCTTTTGTTTATTGTTAAAGTCATTCGGTGTATGTAGCCGTGGCGAAATCATTGATTATAGAAGTATAATCTATGACAACAAATTATTATGGTCGAATTTCAACCATGGGTGACCACTAGGAATGAGTACTTGTGTTACTGTGAGTGTGACTTGTGTCACATGAGTGATGCATGAATATGTATATGTATGTTGAGTGAGGGTGAATGAGTCAGGGAATGACAAGTGCCACGTATTGTGTCAACAGTGTCAGGCACTCACGGAGAGGAATAGGTAATAAAGTAAAACGTAAAAAATACCGTCGTACTTTTTATCATGAAATAACAAAGCTAAGAATCTCAATCGTCCGATAAGTAAATTGAGTAAGTGATTTGTAATTCGTGTTTAAAGTGTTCTGTAGAGGTAATAAATGTTTATTGCTTTCGTAAGTTTTAAATTTAAATGTTTATTTTATCCGTGCAGGAATAGAGAAATAATACAATATCCTGCGGCCTGGCGGCTTGTCGTAAGAGGCGACAAAACAACCCACAGCCAGATGGTAGGGTATTTGATCGACTGGATGGCGACTTCTTCTGGTCTAGACTATGTCGCCATAAGAACCTTGTGTTGCGGTCCGGCATTAGCGACCACGTTCCAGTCTCCCTTAAGAGGACAGTAGCGCATTTGTAGCACATTTGGTGTTGCGAATGTCCATAGTCGATGGTAACCGCTTTCCATCAAGTAGGCCTTATATCTGTCTTTTTTATTTTTATTGCACGAGTTCAGCAGACAGGCATCGCCTATGATCATTTGCAACACCAAAGGTGCTACAAATGCGTTGCTGCTCTCTTAAGGGGTACTGGGACCTGGTCACTAATGCCGGAACATAACTCAAGGTTCTTATGGCAACATACTTTAATCCAGGGGTGGTAGCCATCTAGTCGGCCATATGCCCTACCACCTGGCTATGGGTTGTTTTGTCGCCTCTTACGACAGGCCGCCCGGCCGCAGGAAATTGTATTCTTTTTCCATTCCTGCTGTAACAACTATTAATAATCGTTGTTTACTTATTATATATAATTAAAACTATAAATATTTAAATTAAAATAATACATATATGTAATTAATAAAAAATATAAATATCAATTAAATATAATATACAAAATAATTTAAAAGTCACCTAACATAATGTTTTACTGTAATTCGATACACGTAAAGGAACGTCGCAACGTGAACAAAAAAAAAGACGACTGAATGACGGTGGAGAGAAAAAAAGACATTTTGGATTGGCTCATAGATGAGATTGCGTATTCTAATTGTTACATATTTTGAAAACTGTTCTATTTTATTTTATTCTAATATCTTAGTATTAATACAAGCCAAACTAAATAATACTTAATTTATTTTTAAAATAAGTGCTCATTATTCCCATACTGGGAATTTGGTTGGGAGTAATCTCCTCCCACTCTCTCCAAAATCTACTCCGTCGACGTGCCTGCGCCTCAAGTATTAGAAGTTGCGAATAAGGAGTGCCGTGCTGTCCAGCATACTGCAAGGAATCTCAGGGG